>JAZHEH010000093.1:3600000-4055000 GCA_036589455.1 Ateles fusciceps
TGACGGAAGCATCATCTGCCTCCGCACTCCAAACCTCCAGTATCGTAAGCAAATTCTACTGGATTAGAGGGTTTGTAAAACCCTTCTGGAAATTTCAAACATTGAAATCTCTTTCACTTTGATCACAATTATAGTAGAAATATGGAAACAGAATGTTTACAGCCAACTGCACCCTCTTCCTTTTCTACAGAACAACTTAAAGTATGTAGTATTTTTCCCCACCAATCACCACTTGGTTGCGACTGACATAACAATCTACAACTGTACTATGCAATGATAAAATAACTAAGACTTGGATATATCGGCCCTTTACACAAATCTCTTACATATATTCCTGCTCACATACAACACTGAAGATTAAAAGGCCATAAGACCTTCATGAGAATATAAAGGTCAGGACAACAGAAAGACCGTAAATCAGGACGAATGGTTTTTGTCACTGAAAAATGGTTTATTGGCCCCTCCTGCCCCCAAAAGCGCTGGGGAAAGGGCTGCAGACCTGATGATTACCAGCCCCGCAGCCTGGGTGGGGTATCGAGTCGCTCTAAGGTGTTTGAATTCACGGTGAGGGAGGAACATCTGGATAAATGGCCTTATGGGGCAATGGGCGGTGGGGTCTGCAAGGGTCTCGTGATGTATCATTGGCAAGATAAAGAAGAGAGCACAGAACCGCAGGTTACACTCAGAAAAGCATGGTGGTAACTCCTAAACAACCAATCAATCAAATGTTTCTGCAGTTTTGGGTTTCATAAAACTCTAAATTCTAAAAATAATCATTTATAAAAGGCCAATCACATCTGACGTCAGTGATAAGAATTCTGGATCACTGGGCCAGGCGTGGTGGCTCACGCCTGTAATCCCAGCACTTTGGGAGGCAGAGGCGGGTGGATCACAAGGTCAGGAGATTGAGACCAACCGGGGCAACATGGTGAAACCCCGTCTCTACTAAAAACACATAAAAATTAGCTGGGCATGGTGGTTCGTGCCTGTAATCCCAGCTACTCGGGAGGCTGAGGCAGGAAAATCGCTTGAACCCAGGATGCGGAGGTTGCAGTGAGCTGAGATCGCACCACTGCACTCCAGCCTGGTGAAAGAATGAGACTCCGTCTCCAAAATAAATAAATAAATAAATAAATAATTAGACAGGTGTGGGGGTGCGTGCCTGTAATCCCAGCTACTCGGGAGGCTGAGGCAGGGGAATCGCTTGAACCCAAGAGGCGGAGATCGCAGAGAGCCAAGATGGTACCACTGCACGCCAGCCAGGCGACAGAGCAAGACTTCATCTCAAAAAAAAAAAAAAAAGAATTCTGGCTCACCTTTGGATTTGAGGAAGAAATCTGTAACTATTCACTACACACCAAGACAAACACCCTTAAAGGTGCAGTACGGGCGTCGACACCATTGACTATACAAGTTACAGGCAACCTGGTCATTTTCAAAGTAAAAATATTAAAACAAAAAACTAAATACAGTTGGCCCTCTCTGTGGGTTCTGCATCCATACCTGTGAGTAGTGAACCCCAACTCACATATTCTCCCCCAAAACCCCAAGCAGCATTTTGATTCAGGTATTAATAATTTTACAAAAAAGGAAAACAAAAGCTTGAAGAGGTCAAATAACCAGCCTAATGACACCGGGCTAAGAAGAGGTATCAGAGCCAAAAACTTCTCTTCCACCACCAGGTACACCATATTCTAGCTGCCCATCACAGAAAGTTACAAAGGTGGGGCTATAACAGCCCGACAACACTAAACTCATGGGGCCTGGGCCAGCTGTCCGAAGTGTGTACCTATATCCCCCTAAGGCCCCTACGTGGCCAGTGGAACAAATACTTTAGCAAAGCAAGAAGAAATGGAAAGGATGCTGATCCTGACACAGGAATTACCAGACCTTCTCCCACACGGAAACAGCTCGTAACACAGTTCTGGTGAGGTTGATAATGTCACAACACTCAAGGGAATTAATCGTCAACTCTGATAGCCCTCCTCATGTCCCAGACATTTGAGATACACAAACTTTCTCAGGTTTTATTAGCAATTATAAGGTTGTTGCAAGGACCAGATCTTTTCAATCACGTTATGTTAATAATATGCAACACAGCAGTCTCTAACATTAACTGTTCTAATGTCTATCAATTCATTTAGTTCTTACCAAAACCTATGATCTCTTCTGCAGCAATAAGAAACTAAAACACAGAAAAATAGCCCAAGTGTGCTGGAAACACGATGCTCTCAAGCATTCTAGCAAATGGCCTCTAAGGAACACTGTCCCAAACGCGTAAAGGGGGTGGTTAGAAATATACATTGCATAACTGGTCTCTACATGCATTACTGCTCTTTACAAAAAAAGAAAAAACAAACAACAAGCTCCCATACCGTATTCCAACCTTTTGGAACAGTCACTTGCCTCAATAGCAAAAAAAATGGAGCTGCCAGAGGTTAAAAAGAGGTAAAGAGGGGTATCACATGAGAACTGCAATTGGGGTATAAAAAAAATATTTGTCTGTTGGAAAGTGTCCCCCACTGAACATAGCAGGGCTATGGCGAGCTCCTGACCCTGCTGCACGCGCGCCTCCACCACCCCAGACAAAGAGAGGGCTCAGTGCCCCTCGAAGGCAACCACAGAGCAGAAATGCGATAAACTCATCCAAATGATTGCTTTTTGGCCCTTACACAACATACCCCTGGTGTGAATCTAAAAGCAATTAAATCATTCCAGCTGGGAGTCCAATGACATGTTGTTTAAAAAGTCTTCTGAGAAATATCTCTCTTCAGAAAAAGATGTGCACAAAAAGAGCCAATAGCCACTCTTCTTCCCTCCATTTTTTAAGTTATAAAAAAGCATTTTAAAAATATATATGCAGCTGATTTAGCAACGAGCCTTCACCAAGTTCTCCTCCACAAAGGACTCAGAAAAGCCATGCCAAATTCATTGCAAACGCATTTATTAATTCCTCTAGCCTACCTCACTTACCCCCTGGAAAAAATAACCAATTATGAGCACTTAAAAAAAATCTGGGCATTTCAAATATCAACCTGTAATATAAATACCCACAAAGCAGTGTTTTGATTGTGTTGTTTCGTTCCCAACAGTCATTACCTAAGGGCTCTATTTTTAGAATCATTTGGGATTCTGTGTACGTAAGAGTATTTCGGAAACTCTGATGCACTATTGAAATAGAAGTTGCTGGGAGCATTGTTATTGTAACCCTTGAGTGCTAACCCAAGGTTAAAAGCTCATGTGATGCTGTCCAAATCATTTCAGACTACGTATTTTAATAAACAAGTCCATTTCCATTAGGATGTTCAGTGAATTATAAATGAGCACATTGGAGTCCTGTGTAATGTTTGCAAGACAAAACATCTGCCTGGGGACAGCAGGCTCTTGCAGGAAACTACCGGCCTCAGGACTCCTGCTCCAAGGAGTAAGTCTGACAGGCCCATATGGAAGCTGATGACAGGACACTGTGGATGGTGTGTGTGTCCCCCTCGTGCCACCTCTGCCATGAGGCCAGATGTCCCGGCTCCATGCCCAGAGCTACTCTCCTGCTCTCTTTGTGGAGAAACAGGATGAAACAAGACACCCCTGCCAGTCTGGGTTCTAGGTTCTTCAGCTAGCAGCTGAAATAAAGCTGCACTCCTTGAAATGTGGCCTAATTAAAATTTTGGCCAAATCCGCCCCAGTAGTAAAGCATCAGTTTTCCACACTTTGTTTTCTGTGTGTTTATTTCCCCACATTTCAGCGGTGGTGATTCATCTGCGGAGGATACAGATGTTGCTAGATTTCCTGACATGCCTCAACAGCTTGAGCATATAAAATGGGGGAAACGCAAATCCAATAAAAGAAATACCCTGTAATGGAGAAGTCACCAAAAACCCAGCTTGCTCTCCCCTTTCTCTTGTGAAAGATTCGACAATTCCAACCAGCTGCTTGAATACACAATCGTGATGCCCTGACCCAGGTTCTTCCTGCTAGAAAACCTATTTTAACGCCTGCGCCTTCATCACTGAAATCAGAAACTAAAAGGACACAAAGATATCTGCCTCTACATTCTAATGTTTTCTAAAAATGAAGGTGTAAAACTGAGGTGTGAGGAGGGAAGACTGCGCTCTCACCTTAACACGCTATATCTAAACTGTTCTTTCCATTGCAGCCAGAGAACTTATTCTCATCTAAAGCACGGCTTGTGCTCCGCTTCTGTTCACCAACAGCACTCAAAAAAAAATATCAGCCAACGGATAAGGCCGGAGCATCACAGCTTCCTGAGGTCACAGATGCAGCACGGCATGGCTTGCGTACCTCGTCTGTTGACACAACGTGGGGCCAGTGGGTTTCTATTAAGAACAAGTGGTAGGCAATAATGAAAGAAAAAATGCTAGTTCCGGGGCTAAGCCAGGAACTGGCCCTCCCCTGGCAGTTACACAGCGCCTGGGTGGCCTGAGACGTGGCACTCTCCAGGACTTTCTTCTGTCTGTGGATCAGAGTAGGCCTGCTCTCACGTTCAGAAAATTGTTAACCTCTTTTCTGATAGCACCTGCAGAGCTCCAAGCTTGCTCAGATTTGGGAGGCACTGCTGCCTGATTGCCTTTTTACTGCAAGAAACCCTCTGCAGGAAGATCTGTTTCATTTTTCGTTAAATCACATTTAAATAAATAACTCCCTTTGGTGACTGACAGATATCCATAATGAAATCTTATTATAAGGAATTTCTAGGAATTCTGCTCTAAATTTACAAAGAAATTTTAAAACTCAGTGAAATTTTGCAGGAAAGAACTGCAATGGGAACGGTTGCGAACATTTGATTTGTACTGATTACACGTGAAAACAAAGTTCTGGGTGATCCCAGCAGTCTGACCACTTGGAGGATTCTGTGTAAGTCCCTGTTGTCGACTGCGATCACTACTGACTTTCATCAATTCAACTTTGATTGGCTGATGCTACAGGACACCAATTTTCCTATGGCTTATAAGAGAATGAAAAAGATAAGTGTGGACAGCAATGTGAATGGGGCTAGAGACAGGGTGGGATATAAATGTTTTAATCTGGACAAGGCACTACCATCTCAGGGAAAGAAGAATGGATTACAGGGACAAAATTTTAGTTGGGAACCTTCCCCCAGCTCAACAGTAATCTTGGAAACGTCATTTCCCTTGAACACACGACAAGGCCGGCATCCACCGTTAAGAGATCTGAATGGCTTTGCTGTTGTCCATGAAACAGCTGACATGTTTCCTTATGCTGGGATAAAAAAGAATCAATGAATGGACAAATGAATGCTAATCTCCACCATGCTGATTTCACAGGAGTGGAAATAAGAATCAGAGAAGCTAAATGAATGCCTTGCCCAAGAACACAGCTAACGAGTAGCTAAAAAAAGGCATGCAACTAAGTTCCTGATGACTGTTCGATGGTGGCAAAGACATTCCTAGGAAATGAACAGACAAAATGACAACAAATATGCATACTGAGCAATATGGCATTATAGTGTAATTTTAATGATCTAGAAATGGGGAAGTAGCAATGTTGGGCATGAGAATATTCCACAGCTGAAAAAGGTGTGATTTTGAAAGAATGCTACACTTTGGTTTTTATCAATTTTGGATGATGAGATGATCAATAATTTCCTTATCTACTGTCGAAAATAGTAACTTCAGAAATACTCTTACATTCAATTAGCACCTCTTGCCTGAGGGATTACTCCGAACATCACAAGTGTTTCCTTTAATAAACTGATGTCCTCTGTTTCCTTGTCATCTGCCTTGATATAAAAGCGAATGTAAAATAGACTGGGGAAGGCAGCACAGCTAGCTAGGTACTGAGAGCTCAGTTGTTTTCCTACAATACTGCCTGAACATGAGGCTGACATTAGCTTCTTCAAAGCTGACTTCCGGTCCATGAAACCACCATGTTCCCCTGAGTCATGGTGAAATCAGAGGAGCATTCCAAGTGCCCAGTACATTACTAAGCTGGCTTTATTCCATTCCCTCCACTGGCATCATAAGGAAGCACTGCCATCCTGCAGACTGTTACTCTTCGGCTTCCAAGGCCATTCAAACCATGTGGCAACAGCAGGAAGGCTTCCGCAGAGTCGTATGTCCCAGTGGCCTGTGGGGCTGGCTTCTTGACACAGATCCGAGAGCGGAAACTCAAGCATCACAGGACTCACTTATCGGAAAGCAAAACTGTTGAAGTTCTTCCAAGAGAAGGATAAATTGTTGCACAGATGGACAGCACCAACACGGCAAGAATCATTTCAAAACCTTGACACCTGGCTGGAATTGGCCAGTTTGGGCAAGGGCAAAATTTCAAGCATCTCTTGAGTAACTAGCATCCTTCCCTTCATAAAAAAAGGTAGGCAGGGAGAGAAAAAACTAAGCTGGTGATCTGCACATTCAATGACTGCCTCATAACTAAAGACTTTTGTCACATTTTCTTTTCGTATGACTTCACAAAAGACTTGGTACTCAGAGGCCTACGAAGGGACAACGAATACAGAAAACCCACAAACATACACTAAAACTACAAAATGTCTTTCTTAATGGAGCCCCAATGATCATGAGTATCTGAGCTGCTTCCAGCCAACAGTCCACACCCCCCAGATTAACGACCTTGGTACACAGATGTGAGAGACGGGTGGCACAACACAAAAGGTGTGGGGGCACACACCAGAAAAGGGACAGGGAGAGCAAGTCACCCGAGTGGCATCAAGTGACAGGCAACAACAAAGATGAACAAGACAAAAACCTGTGTCATCAGGAGAAACACAGATAGAACTGAGTATCTTAGGACATTTCTGACAGATGTGCTGGGAGACATCATATCCCATTAGCTCCTTGTGCATAGATCCTATGGCCATGTTCATCTGTGCTATCTTCCAGAGAACTTAGGTTAGCACAGGGGCTTACATGTTTGACCAGGTTTGTTTAAGATCTAAAAAGTGCCCAGGCATAGCAACAAAAAGAAAAACCTGAGGACCAAGTAAGATTCAAACTTCTCTATGACGCTGCTGAAGAGCCATGAACTAAACTGCAGAGGGACACACCCAGGGAAGGGCGTGCCTGCTCCAGGAACCGGCAGGCCTAACACAGACTGAACAGAGATGCGGCTGGGGACTACAACAGAATGGCACAGCAGGAAGGGCTGCAGTCTGGACGGACCTAAACACAGGTCTCTTGGGCCTACAACCATCCCCCCCGCCCATCAAACTTCCCCCGATGCTGATGTGCAGGTAAACAGACCGCACAGCCCCATGGCTTCTCCCAAGATGGCAGTTCAGGGACTCTGCTGGGGTTGAAATACCCACTCACAACTCAAACACAACTTCATCAAAATGGTAGAGGCCTGGAGATTGAGGGCAGGGCTAATCACAGATGTCCTCAATTTAACTGAAGCTATAAGCCAGTTGCTCAGGGAGGTGATGAGGGCCTTTCAGTTTGGTTATCTACAAGCCTCAGAAAAGCAGCACAGAAAGGTTTGTAAGTTTCAGTCAAATTAGCGCCCTAAGGCCAGCTGGTTTGGGTATGCTTCCTGCAACTGCTCTATCTGATGCTGTGACTCTTGTAAAATAAAGAATGACAGAAGAGCCAGGGAGGAAGAGGGAAAGGAGGGAGGTCATGGGCACAACTCAGGAAACAGAGGAGGAGGCGGGTGTGTCAGTGCTTACTTGAGACCCCTCATTCCACCTTAGCCTTCCTAGTCCCCTCATCCCGGAGCCAAGACTCACCCTGTCCTACCAGCCTCTCACTGACAGACCGTCGAATTCATTAGGATACAAAAACATCCCAACAATGTTTCTAGAAATACCTGAATTAACAAGCAAATTCCCAAAGTGAATATTTTAAACCGTTTTCAATAGCCGTAGTATTATTTTCAAGCAAATATTAACTGTTTTAACACAGTGAAACCTTGGGAATAGATTGTAAGGACAGAAAAATAAACAAATCATGAAAAAATAGAATCTCCTGAAGATTTTCAAAACTCAGAAGTTTATCTGTGTATAAATGAACCTAGATATTTATCTACAGATAGTTACACTTTCCTTGACTCCTAGTGGCAATGACATTGGTCAATGTAGGATCGTTATGCCTTCCTTTAGGTAAGTATTCAGCCTATCCCCCTCTTCCTTCATATACTCCATGTAATGTGCTACCAGATAGTCACTGCCCCTGCAAATAGCTAAGATCCATGCAGATGATGATTCTTAACGTTAAAAACTGAATCCAGCAGGCACAGTGGCTCACGCTTGTAATCCCAGCACTCTGTCTGGGAGGCCAAGGCGGGCGGATCACAAGGTCAAGAGTTCAAGACCAGCCTGGCCAACATGATGAATCCCCAACTCTATTAAAAATACAAAAATTAGCCGGGCATGGTGGTGCATGCTTGTAGTCCCAGCTACTTGGGATGCTGACGCAGGAGGATGGCTTGAACCTGGGAGGCAGAGGTTGCACTGAGCCGAGACTGTGCCACTGAATTCCAGCCTTGGCGACAAACACTCTGCCTCAAAACAAACAAATAAACAAATAAAATGAATTCATGAAAAAAATCTGCAAATAAATCCAATGTCTCTACATCAAGCTCAAACACACTGGAAAACAAAGGAGTTGGGGACCCCAGGGCAACTGCAGCAGTACACATGGGATGAACTCAACTGATCAAGACGTCAGATAAATTCACCTGCCCAATCACCGTAAAAGGGTGAAAAACAACTTACGAAAAGGACTCAATCTGATACTATACTCATGAAACAGATATCAAACAGCCATAAAGAAGATAACAGATGAGAGTAATTTCATGTTTTGTTCTTATTTCTTTACTCTTGAATCTGTATTCAACCAAAAGAAAACTAGAAAATTAAATTCCTTCACAAGAAAAAAAAGTTCTCTGGAAGTTCCTTTCTATCCATATTATATTTCAAAAACTTTACTTATTCAGGCAGCTTCAACCAGTACATCCAAAATAATAAATTCCTGGTGTATTCTCAATAATTCTGTTGTCATTAACCAACACCACAAACTCAAAAGATTATAAAGTTATTACCATTCCCTAAATCCACTCCTTCCTAATTCCTATTCAATTACCTTCACCCCCGCCTCCACAGGCCCCTGGGAAAAGACATCCTACTGCATCGTCTCAAATCCAAGTTCACATCAGCTGTTGCCTGGATGGAATGCTCTGGATACAATAATTTTTTCCTTTATTGCAAACTAAACTCTGCTGCAAGAGGCATCATTCAGAACTTGACCCATTTCCTCTTACGACCACATCTAAAATCATCAACAGTTCCCTACTCTGTTATTAGAATTCTATCTCCTGCCCAGGTCTTTCCAGGTCACCACACAACAGACCTCCACATGGGCGGGACAACAGGCAACCATCCCAAAAACAGGCATTATTCCTCATCTCCTGTTCTTCCCTAGAAATTTCATCTGTACACATCTCTCTTCCCACCATCCAGATGCCCTGATGACCACAACTGCACGTTAACAGTCTTTTCCCAAAGGTTAACGTTTAGTTACATTTGTATTTGTCCTATCTCCCCAGTTAATCTGTAAGTCATTAAAAAGAGATGGAACCCTCCACTATGCAGATGTGTCACCTAAACACAATTAAAGCAAGAGGCAAGCCAGATAAACAACTGTTAAGTAGAGAGAGCAGAAATGCCCAACAATAATGAAAGCTAGACGGAGATTTCAATCATGTCTAAGCTGTGCTTGTCCTGAGCCTCTATTTCCCACTGAATCCAGAAAGGCAAATGACAGCTCAGAGCACAGGCATTGAGGAGAAAAATGAGTAGCTCTCCTCTGCCTCTATCACTTCCAGACAGCACTGATTTTCTGCCATTTGTAGACAAGGCTTCTCTATCTTACAGGGTCTCAGTGGGTCCTAAGTAATGTATGTCTAGTGGAGTAGCTGGTAGGAGGGCAACAGAAAACAGCCACACATCATGAATCCCATTTTCTTTGCTTCTCTCCTCTTCTTTCCTCTTTTCTCACTCATTCCCCCACTCAGTGCAATTCCAATTAGTTCAGGGCTATCTCTGTTCGGCCTCTGAAATTACTCCTTTTTATACCTATTCTACATCCTCCAATGTATACTGCACAACCAATGTTTAGTAACACTTGTTACCTTTGGTCAGGAATTGCCTACAATTACAACCTCGCTATGTATTTCTTCAAGTTATTTCCCTTTAAGAAATCCTCTTCATCAATGCCAGCTTTATGTTTTCAGGGCACAATTCCATTTAAGTCACTTATCTATTGAAAAACCACTAGGCACTGGCGGGGCGTGGTGGCTCACACCTGTAGTCCCAGCACTTTGGGAGGCCGAGGCGGGCGGATCACGTGAGGTCAGGAGTTCAAGACCAGCCTGAGCAACATGGTGAAACCCGGTCTCTACTGAAAATACAAAAACATTAGCCAGGTATGGTGGCGCATGCCTGTAATCCCAGCTACTCAGGAGGCTGAGGCAGAAGAATCGCTTGAACCCAGGAGGTGGAGGTTGCAGTGAGTCAACATCAAGCCACTGCACTCCAGCCTGGGCAGCAAGAGTGAAACTCACTCTCAAAACAAACAAACAAACAAAAAGAAACCACCACTGGGTGCTTTCTTTAACCAAATTAGATACCCAAGCTTTTGTTCCTGCCCTTTATCCTCCTCCTCTACACTATACACTCAACGGGAAAATCAGTCCACTTCAAAATGTACGTGCAATTCCATAGGAGAAATGATAGTTTTCTTCCTACACCATATCCACCTGCCAAAATCACATTAGTAATTAAAGGGGAGCACAGATGTTGTTTCACCAAATCTTCTTGACCATTCCCATGTAGATGCGGTCTTTTCCTGTTCCGATGCCTATTAGCTATTAGAATTTACCATCACCCCCCACAACATAACACTCTACACTTGCCGAGAACACCCTGCTCCACAAAATGCTGCACTAATCATTCATTTGCCCATGAAGAGTCTGGCCCTGGAAAAGTACCCAGAATAAGGTTTGCCTCCATCTTGTCTCTCCTAAACAGAGGCTCTCTTCCAGCTCTCACCCAAAGCGTTAGATTTTTTTGTTACCCAAGCTCAACGGAGGACCTACCATGCCCGTTGTGAACATGTTTGTGGGTCTCTCCTTTCCTGGGGGTCGACTGGCATGAAGATGAAGCATTGTTGGTGGCTGTTTTGACATCTTCGGTCTCATCATCTTCCTCCTCGACATCCTCCTCATCCTGAGAGCTTCCAAAATACACCATGCTGTTGGGCAGCGCAGGAGAACCTGGTGGAGGAAGATAGACAGCTCAAACACAGGCCTGGACCCTCACCCTTTCCAGAAGGAATGCCACAATGAAGACTGAACCTAAATCCTCACAACCGAGGAGAGAAACGAAGCAACTGATCTCTACTGCCATTTTAATTTTATTTTTCAAATACACCCAAGATCATCTGTGCCTTTTAAACATATTTTAAGCAAACTCTCCCAATAGGAAGATGATGCGAAACAGAACACATTAGGATTTTTAAAATCTCATCTAAATATCTTTTAAGAAAAAAACAAAAACACCTCCAAGGATTGAACAAAAAATAATAAGTAAAATAAAAACACCTACCCACTGCTAAGGAAGAGAGACCACTCTGAATTACCAGACAAGACAATCAGAGAAGAAAGACAACCAGAGAAGCTAGAAGTAAACACAGAATATAACATTTCATTATATAAAGTCACGGTGTTGTATTCATGAGGGGTGAATGGTGGCTACGAATTCCCACAAATACCAATGGTTTTGGAAGCCACTTTGATGTCATGATTATGTTAACTGGATGCAAAATTACCCAAATAAATTCCTACGTTGCACCAAGTGCAAGCGTTAAACCTGAAGCTGGAGTGTAGTGGTGTGCTTCGTGGATCACTGCGACCTCTGCCTCCGGGGTTCAAGTGATTCTCCTGCCTCAGCCTCCCAGTAACTGGAACTGCCGGTGCATGCCACAACACTCAACTAATTTTACATTTTTTACTAGAGATGGGGTTTCACCATGCTGGCCAGGGTGGTCTCAAACTCCTGACCTCAAATCCACCCGTCTCAGCCTCCCAAAGTGCTAGGATTGCAGGCGTGAGGCACCGCACATGGCCTGTTATTTTTTTAGAAAGTTTCTCGCTCTGCCGCCCAAGTGGAGTGCAGTGGCGTGATCACAGCTCATTGCAGCCTTTACTGGGGGGTAAAGCTGGGGCTACAGGCATGCATCACCACACCTGGCTAATTTTTTGTAATTTTTGTAGAGACAGAGTGTTGCTGTGTTGCCCAAGGTTGGCCTAAAATCTGGACTAAAGCAATCCTCCTGCTTTGGCCTACCAATGTACCCGGCTTGCAGGCGTGAGCCCCCATGCCCACCCTTAGGCTCAATATTCCAAAAAGGCAAAAATATACGTCTTCTTTATCAAACAAAGGCAATTCAGGAGATACAGTCAATTCATTCATACATGGTTTGGGAGGAGAGGCAGCTTAAATCCAAACAAAATTCCCTTCAGTCTAGTAGTAAAAGAACTAGTAAATATGAAATTCCTGTCTTCTCTTGCCTGCCTTCCTAAGAATGAGCTAATAACACTTCATTAACATCAACAAAGAGATAAATCACCAATTCACTCTCCTACCTACATAGGGACCTCAAAGATCTCAAGGTTTAAACATACACTTAAAACTACTTCTGGGGCCTGGTATGGTGGCTCATAATCCCAGCAGTTTGGGAGGCTGCAGCAGATGGATCACCTGAGGATAGGAGGTCGAGACCAGCCTGGCCAACATGGTGAAATCCCATCTCTGCTAAAAATATGAAAATTAAGTGGGCATAGTAGTGGGTGCCTGTAATCCCAGCTACTCAGGAGACTGAGGCAGGAGAATCATTTGAACCTGGGAGGCAGAGGTTGCAGTGAGCCGAGATCACACTGCTGCACTCCAGCCTGGGTGACAGAGTGAGACTCCGTCTCAAAAAAAAAAAATTCTGTCCAGCTTTAGAACTATATATGCTCAGTGACAAAATGGTCAGTATCAGGAGCTGAGATGGCAAGCAAGCACCCATCTCCCTAAAATGCAGAGACTACATGGGACCTACAACCTCTTCCTTTTCCTGCAGGCATCTTTATGACCTACCAATGTTCAGAAACCCCCCCCAAATTATGTGAACCACAACACTGGGTGGATATGAACTCCAGAGAGATGTAGTCGGCAACAAGAACCTCTGTACACAGAAGATTTCAGTTTGGTCTCACAAAAGCCATTTTGATGTTTTGTTCGCCTCAACATGATTGTCTCCATTTAGAAGTAGATTCTGGACAGAAAGAAGGTTCTTAGACCTGACACAAACATTGGAGAAAATCAAATAGAAGAGGGAGTAAAATAAAGAGTCAGGAGTTAAAGAGAGACAAGAAAATATCCACATTTCCACTGGAACAAAATATATGCTCTTAATCTAATGGTTTTACAATAAGGACAAGACTGACTAGGAAAACAGGAGACACAACCATGCCTCCTGGTTATGAAGGTTATACCTTCATTAGGGTATCACCATTCTTGGGTATAGGCAGGCTATATACACAGCCAAATATAACAATATTGTTAATCCCTCTTCCCTAAATCTACCTTTATAAGTATTTATGAAAAAGCAAGAGTAGGTACAGCAGCACTCAAAAAACGTTCAAATTATTTACTATAGATCTAACATTTGGTGTCAATCATACTATCAGGAGAGAACTTGTACATTTTAGACTCTGCCATTAAATTTCCCCCTTTTAAAAGAAGGTAGGATACGTTAAATGTTCGTTCCAGATAAAAATATCCATGCTGAATTTCTTCTAACGAACAGCCTTCCTATACTATGACTTGGAGGCAATAACTAGCAGCTGAAATCTGAACGATGAATTGGTGTAAGAACAGCAGGTTCGACCAGGTGAGGTGGCTCATGCCTGTAATCCCAGCACTTTGGGAGGCCGAGGCAGGCGGATCGCCTGAGGTCAGGAGTTCGAGACCAGCCTGGCCAACATAGTGAAATCCCATTTCTACTAAAAATACAAAAAAATTAGCTGGGCATGGTGATACGTGCCTATAATCCCAGCTACTCCGGAGGCTGAAGCAGGAAAATTGCTTGAACCTGGGAGGCAGAGGTTGCAGTGAGCCGAAATAATGCCATCATACTCCAACCTGGGCAACAAGAGCAAGACTCCGTCTCGAACAAAACAAAACAAAACAAAAAAAACCAGCAGGTTCTTGTGTAGATCTTTCTTATAGCAACTTCTGCAGCCAATTCAACCATGTGTCAGAGGGAAACAGTAACAGGAGAAGCCGGAGGGACTGAAAGGTTACATGCATGTATTTCAGGAGGAAAGCCATCACCCCTCCAGCCTTCCTCTCTCCCCTCAGTTGCAAAGGCAATAAACTCCACAAATGAGGCCATGTAGGAGCAATATAAAAGCACAGCAATAAGATCTAATAAAAAATATTCTATGATTCAAAGAGAATCAGGTAAAAATCCATGGGAAGCACAATAGAAATAAGAAATTAATTTCCACTTAACAGAATCTGTTGAGGATTTTTAAAACTCGAATGTTAGAGAAGCAGCATGAAGCAACTATCACATTTCCTTACACCCAAGATGTTGAGAGAAAGGGTGAAGACTGAGTTTATGTTGCAAAGAATTAAAACAGAGAAAACATCTAGATGCTCAGTTCAGCATCCAGACTTTGTGGATAGCCAAAGAGGATAAGATAATTGTTTTTGAGACAAGGAATCACACTGTCACCCAGGCTGGAATGCAGGGGTGTGATCCTGACCTCACTGCAGCCTCGACCTCCTGGGCACAAGTGATCCTCCCACCTCAGTCAACTGTAGCTGGGATTACAGGTGCACACCAGCACACCCAGGTAATTTTTTAATTTTTTGTAGGGATGAGGGTCTTGCTACATTGCTGAGGCTGGTCTCAAACTCCTGATCTCAAGTGATCTTCCCACCTGACCTCCCAAAGCACTAGGATTACAGATGTGAGCCATCATGCCCAGCCCATAGAACATAATTTTTTAACAAAAGTGGAGGACAGGCCAGGTGGGAGCCTGAGGTGGGCAGATCACAAGGTCAGGAGTTTGAGATCAGCCTGTCCAATACGGTGAAACCCCATCTCTACAAAAACTACAAAAATTAGCTGGGCATGGTGGTGCACGCCTGTAGTCCCAGCTACTTGGCAGGGTGAGGCAGGAGAATCACTTGAACACAGGAGATGGAGGTTGCAGTGAGCTGAAATCGTGCCACTGCACTCCAGCCCGGGCCACAGAGCGAGACTCCGTCTCAAAAAAAAAAAAAAAAAAAAAAAAAGTCAGGAAAAAACCCAGTATTATGAATGCATTTGTTTTAATGGCTCCTATATAAATACATGATGTGACCTGCTGGATCCTATAAAAGAAAGTCAGAGGTTGAAATAGAAAAAACGTAAGATTATAAAGAGAAACCCAGTGAGGAATAAGGGTGATTCTGAGGAACCTGACTTGAAGTCAGAGGTGGGGAAAGAACACTATTTCTTCTACATAATGGGGACACAGGAAAAACACATTGTTTTCAACCTAAAAGATGATTCTGCATCTATTCAGATGATTGGCATGTTGATCTGGATTTAAAGCTAAACCATCAACAAAGAAAAATAGGTGGCTGGGCGCTGTGGCTCGTGCCTGTAATTTCAGCACTTTAGGAGGCCAAGGCAGGCGGATCACAAGGTCAGGAGTTCAAGACCTACCTGGCCAACATGGAGAAACCCAGTCTCTACTAAAAATGCAAAAAAATTAGCCAGCCATGGTGGCACGCACCTGTAATCCCAGCTACTTAGCAGGCTGAGTCAGGAGAACTGCTTAAACCCAGAAAGCAGAGGTTGCAGTGAGCAGAGACTGCCCCACCGCACTCCAGCCTGGGTGACAAAGTGAGACTCGGTCTTAAAAAAAAAAAAAAAAAAGAAAGAAAAGGAAAGAAAAAGAAATGGGTAATGAAGGATACATAAATCAGACAGGGAATCGAGAAATAATATGTTGAATGGAAGGAAAACTGGGAAAGGGAAGAAAGTGTAGGAAAGGAATTGAAGTGGAATAAAAATGAACTCCATGGGAGGAGGCTGGTTACACCACCACCAGAGTGCCCTTAGTTCAAAGGTTAAGCTTGTACCCATTCTTCGCACTGATGGGTACTCCACGAGGGCAACATTCTCCTCGCCAGCCTGGATATGACCAGACTGTTCTAGACATCGTCCTCCAAGGGCCACTGCCAATCCATCACCCATCGCCCAGAAGGAGCACTCATCAACAATCGGCATCTCCCCCAGAAGCAACAGACCTCCGGAATTTCACCAGGCACCCTCACACCTGTCCATCTCATTAATCTCAGACAAACTGAAGTAGGTACAAAATAACAAACCCGACAGAGTCTAATGCTGCACATGCCAATGCTCTGTCACCACATGGCTGCTGTAAATCCCTCTAAGAATCCTGCTGGCATGTCCACTCGCAAAATCACAGAGGGGCCAAACTGACATTCC
Organism: Ateles fusciceps; assembly: GCA_036589455.1. Lineage (NCBI taxonomy): Eukaryota > Metazoa > Chordata > Mammalia > Primates > Atelidae > Ateles > Ateles fusciceps. Next base: position 3,616,551 of record JAZHEH010000093.1, read on the forward strand.
AGACCCAGAGAAGCCACAGCACTGGCAAAAATGAAGCCGAAGTGGCTTCTTTTTTTCCTCATTGAGACAAAAGCAGTAAGATCATCTCGTATTTCATGCCAAAGTGAAAATGACCGCAGTGATAGAAAAGCACTGAACATTATGGGCTAATATCTAGAAAACAGCTCAATAACAACCTCGAATATGTAAGACACAAAGCGTCCGAGAAACTAAAATTAAGACATTTATCTAAAGAGCATTTATTTCTTCTTTACCTAGATGCAAGCTTGATTATCTAATTTACAAATAAATGCAGAGGAGGAAGAATCTGCTCAATACAAATAGGATGAAAGAAAGGATATTTCAAACCCCTCAAGGCACACAGCAGTCCAGGCAGTTTATCACTGGAGAAAATTATCACACACTCCTCAGTATAAAATGGGTGAATGGATACATTATGTAATTAATTATATTGTGCTGAGTCGGTAGAAACCTCGTATCTAGCAGATGTATTTGAAAATGTAACAGGCCAGGCTGGGTAGCTCATGCCTGCAATCCCAGCACTTTGGGAGGCCGAGACGAGCGGATCATCGGAGGTTAGGAGTTTGAGACTAGCCTGGCCAACATGGCAAAACCCTGTCTCTACTAAAAAATGTAAAAATTAGCCAGGCATGGTGGCAGGTTCATGTAATCCCAGCTACTCAGGAGGCTGAGGCAGGAGAATCGCTTCAGCCCAAGAGGCTAAGGTCGCAGTGAGCCGAAACTGCACCACTGCACTCCAGTCTAGGCGGCAGAGTGAGACTGTCTCAAAAAAAAGTAAACAGAACAATGTGTTTTAAAATTTTTCATTAAAAATAGCTTGTAACTTATAGATCCTGGTTCATAAGGGGTCAGCTTCTTATCTAGACATTTTATTAGGGAAACTTTTCTTCTCTAAATGTCAGATGAAGCAATCTTTTGAAAAGTTCATTGTGGGTCTGGCATACACAAACATGGGAATGGAGCTAGCTACAATGTTGAAAACAGGAAGAGAGAGATGAAGACAGGTGACTCACAACTTGAAAACACTTTCTACTAAGAGGCCTTCCCCTTTCCACAGCAGGACTCACCTACAACCTGCTGCTGTGAAACACCAATAAGGACCTGAAAACAGGGAGGCTGAGAAAGGACTCCACGAGCCCACATGCTCTTGTCTTCTCAGGGGGTGGATTTCTCATGGCAAAAACACAGGTCCTGTTCACATTAATTAGCAAGTGAGAGAGGCTGACTTCTCACAAGCAACACCACATCACCTCTCTCCTTTTACAAACTCTGATTTTAGAAAAGTAACCAACAAAAGGTATAGGTTTTAGAGGGTTGGGAATTGTGTGGGATGTTTTCAGGGGGAGCAGGGGACAACTTTATGGGTGGTCATTATGAAAGTGTATTCAGTATAGACAGTTTCCTATTAAAATTACAGGCAGATTTTCTCTCCCGACTATTCAAGTGCATTAGCAAATGTGAAAAAAATCTGAACTTGGATCAGATAAGAGCAATCAGAGTACGGAATGCATCTGCTCTTTGCCAAAGCCGTATTTCATTACTTTTCAGAATTAGCTGGCAATGTCTCCGCAATATTTACTGAAGTGCAAACCAAATGTTTTCATCTGGACAAAAATCAAACTGTGGTATGTTACAACCACAACAGAGATCATTTTAATCCAAAAGCTTGCTTTCTCTAATTTAGGCTGTGGTTTCTATAAAACTGGATTCTTCTCTATGAATCATGTACACAGACAAGCCCTCCTGCCCATTATCTTCTCTTCCTCAACCAGTTCTTGATCCTAAGCAGCCAAACATTGCTTGGCTGTTTGGAAAGACCCTAAAGGGATTCCCTATGCACTGTCATTTAGCTGGAGAGTCAAATTCTATTGCTTGACCCAATTACCATGAGGTTGGCCCACTGAGTTTGTGTTTCATCTTCAGGATAAACAGAATGAAAAGCAATCAGCCCCTACTATCAAATTAAGAAACAAAACTTCAAAGTGAGCTGGTAGGGACTGGGGCAATGGATATAAGATGAAAGAAGTCACAGAAGAAAGCAGCCAAGCACCCTAGTTCATCAATCTATGTATATATGTACCAACCACCGTTGAAGCCACCAGAGACTCAACCAGAGCAGATATTTACATTCATCTCACATATTCATGCACGTACAACATGTAAGCACAAACTTCCCTAACAGACTTTGGGACAAATATAACAACATGTCCAATGGCAATCTCTGCCCACGCCTTCTCTGACTTTACTAGGGAAGAAATTAAAACAAAATTTCACAGTTGGTATTCATTTGTCCACCATCCTAACAGTATTTGCCAGATCCAGACACTCCATGGGCTAGTATTTTCTGTAAGGGGACTCACATGCATGTCTTAATTTATCTTGATTGTATTAAGACAAAAGTATTATCAATTGCCCTAAAGGAAAGGTAATGGTTAAAATGAAAAAGAATTTAAAATGTTCACTTAATGTACTTTCTGGTATGAAGAGGGATTTGTATAGCAAAGATGAGGAAGATGGGGAAGTAGCCCTCAATACCATGAGTAAAACACAAAGGGAATCCGTATTCCTTACTGAATAAGGAGGGAGCTATCCAATAACGCCCATTGTGGGAACACACTTTTTTTTTAAATGTGCATGTCCAAAAAAACAGATACCAACCACTGACTCTACATGGGATCCAAAACTCTAGGATGAAGCCAAGGCTCTGGGAGTTGCTTACTTGCCATGAGACTTGAGGTTTACTCAACTGTACACAGAGCATAGCGTCTTCAGTCAAAACATTTTTATGGCCCTACACATAGGCAAAAGCAAGCTGAGCTACTCAAAGTAAGGTGACACTGTTATGCTCTTAGCTATAAAATCATACTGTCATTCTTTCCATAGGTGACAGCAAATCTTTCCCAAATGGGACAGTAAGCAGATGGGTGACCATGATCTCAGAGAGAGGGTGGAAATCCAAAATAAAGTGCAAAACAACAACAACAAAGAGCGTTCTAACTCACAGCCACTACAGACAAAAGTCCTTGTGCAGATTACGCGAGGCCTTCCTCAGTTCCCAGAGAAGCAGAATACTCAACTTCCCTGTGGGACACAGATACCAGGGACATGAGTGCTATAAATGAAACTCCTGCAGTCAGCCAAGGTGCTTGGCCAACAAACAGCACTGCCGTAACAAAGTCTCATTTCCATATTCTCTAAGCGGATTTCAGAAAGACTCAAGGACTCTCTAGAAAGTAAGGAGAAGACCAGAGACAATTCTGAGAAGTACTACTGAATCCATGCCAGCAGGCACTGGCAGGAAAAGGGAGTCTGCTTTATCTTCAGGGAGGGCACAGCATGGTCAGAGGCCAGCTGGCCTGTAGCAGGGAGAATCCTCCCAGGAAAATGACTTACAGTCTTATTAATAACATCTGATTAAGGTCACAGGGCCATTAAAAGTGATCCATCCTTTCCCTCCTCAGACTTCAAAATTTCCAAGGTTTCAGATTTCTTCACTATTAACTGATAACCTCACTAACAAATAAATAGCTGACTCAGCAGAACAGAGCTAAGTAATGGACTCTAGGAGAAAACCAAGCATATGCATAACCTAAGGCTGGTTTAATCTGGGGAACAGAAGCAGTGGCCACTAAAAGCCCCTAGCCAGTGATGACACCATTCTCAAACATACACTTTCACTACTGCTGCTCTCAAAAATTAAGATGCAACACCTCCCGGAGACCCTCAGAAAGAGTTGTGTACCACTGAAGACAGTGTGCTTTCCTCCCCCAAAGAGTGTACATAATGTAAAGTATTCCCATTTTGCTCAAGGAAGCTCATTATTAGTGCCATAGTGTTCCTTGCAATTGGGGGATTACTTAATTGCTTTCTAGCAGGTTAATCCCCTTTCATTCTGTGACCTCTAAATCACCCCAGGCTTTTGCATCTGCCCTACTTAGAATTCCTAGTCCTCAATACTCAAGGCTAGGACTACATCAAAATATGTGTTCCTTGCCAAGGAGGTCAGCAACTCTCTTTAGGAAAAAAAACACCACAGGTGGGCTGTCTCTTCTATTACCTGTCGTCTATTCAGCTGGTCTTTTAGACAGTTCCACCTACATCGAAAATCTAATTCTCCACTACCACTGCTTCAGTTCACTGGAAAAATGGTAAATAAACGTACAGCTGCACCTCTGTATCAGAAGCTTCCGCACCTGCGTAATCAACCAACTGAAGATCAAAACATTCAGGTAAAAAAGAGATGCCTGCATCAGTAATGAACACACACAGACTTCTTTCCCTTGTGATTATTCTCTAAACAATTGTGTAACAAATATTTACATAGCATTTACATTGTGTTAGGTATTGTAAGTAATCTAGAGATGATCTCAAGTATACAGGAGGATGTGCATACAGGCAAATACCATGTGTCATGTTACATAATGGACTTGAGTATCCACGAATTTTGATATCAAAATGAGGTCCAGAAATCAGTCACCTGAGATATCAAAGGATGACTGTATGTGGATTGTCAGGTCTCCATATCCAGGCCTGGAGCCTGAAAGTCTGAAGTCCTGCATGCCTCGGCTGATGTCTCCCACCCCCTGCCTGCATTTGCCATAGTCCCTGATCCCCCAGCGGAGCTTCCCCGACAAGCCCCTCACCGAACCCTGCCATCTTAACTGTTCTTATGATAATGTAAATACTTCTCACCCAACTCTGCCATTGTAACCGAACTTGTGGTCATCTATACTCCTTGTCCCTACCCCCACCACTGTAACTGTTACTACTCTGCAACACCCGCCCCCGCAAAGAAACTACCCAAACCTATAAAACCAACTCCTATCCCACTGCCCTTTGCTAATGCCCTTTTTGGCCTTAGCCCACCTGCACACAGGTGAATAAACAGCCATGCTGCTCACAGGAAGCCTGTTTGGAAGGTCTCTTCATTCAAAGCTGCGTTTTTCAACATGGATGACGGCCTCAGGTATGAATTCTGGGCTATTTCATGCCTAGTAGCTTTAGTTTACCTCCGCAGGAACTGTGTGCTGTATAGACTCTAGAATAGCGATTTCGCAGATGAGGCGGCTCAGGCTGAGAAATATTTAAATCATCTGCCCAAGACCTGCCAGCCTTCTGCCACTGCTCCTTGGAGATCTCCCCCGCAGCCTCAATCAATTTCCTGCAGAGCTGCCAGTAACATCTTCCTAACATCACAGGCATATTAACATGTCATCTCCCACTTGAAGAACCCAAGGGGTACTCTAGTAAATACCCCAGGGCACAAAGAATCGTGGCCTGATCCTAACTTTCTTGCTTTAACTCCAGGCCCTCCAAGTAATCACCCCCCCAACAACGATCCTTGCCTTGGCAGGTGCTTCTGCAGAACCCCTTCCCAGCACCATCCTCTTCCTGCAAAGGTTCCTAATGCGCTGTAACCCACACCATTCCCTTGCAGTCATCCCAGGGCCTCGCCCTTCCTGCTTTTATGGGTACACACCTCTACCCCAGCATGTTCACACATTTATTATTATATCCTCAATTTCACCCACCACTTGATACTGCTTTCTTGTGACTAATTTCTGTTTTCTAGGTGTCTAGCACACAAAAAGACTTTAATAAAGGTTTGCTGAATTAATTAGCAAGTGAATGACAGCTGATCACTATAAGATTCTGTAAGACAGAAGAAACAAAAGGCAGGCATTCCCCAAACAAGACAGCATTGCTTCACAATGGCGACAGTAAGGATATTTACGAGAAATTCCCCATAACAAGGCTTCTTCACTGTGCCGAGCTGTGACGCTGAACTGTGATGCCCACGGTCCTAGGAATGAACTGTGTATGTAGGTTTGCATGCTTCAGGAGTCCCCTTTGGGAATCCTCTTGTTTGCAGTGCCCCATAAAGAAGAAAATGTAAATAAGAGAATCATTTAACCTGCCAGTGCTCTGCTACATTAAGCTCTTTTTAATCTGTTAATAATCACAGTCAGAACAAAGAGGAGACGACAGAACTCATTAAGAATAACGAGAGTGCTGACAGGGAATACGGCGATGGTACGAATCACTGCATGCAGCCCGCGCAAAATCCTCTTCCCCCGCGTGTGCCAGTGAAAGATACTAATTATGCCTCTGGCAAGAGACATGTGGACCCCTTCAAAGCAGCTATTTAAAGATAAATACACTGCGAGCAAATACTTCCGGCCTGGCTGCACTATTCATCCCACTCTCCTCTCCTTTAGAAACTTTAGCTCACAACATTAATGAAAGAGCCTTGCAGACTTAGCTGATAGTGTCGTAAAACAAGTTTGTTTTAAATTTCTAAAGCTTTAACCTTAGAATGACTAGCTGGGTGTTTACATATCTATACTAATCCCAGTATTAATGGTATAGGGTATTTTTTCCCCACCTCAAAGATTTCTCACCGTCATTAACAGGTAACGAACAAGGTTTAAAGAAAGACCCACTGACTTTCCCTTGGCCTCATGATTTATTCTCTTCCAAAGAGGTGCCGAGAATACTAAACATAGTAATAGAGAACTTGGGTGGTGGTGGTGGTGGTGGTGGGCGGGGGTGGGGGGGACCTGGAATCCTCAGCAACAAACATCACTTCCAGGTGTTTGGTTTGGTTCCTTCATTATTTCTGCAGCCAGACTTTCTTCCCTATAAATAATGAGCATATTAAAGACTGCCTTCTTTATCCCTCACACTGCCGCTGTCACCCAAGGGTGATGGGCTGACTGAGCTTCTTCTGGTGAATACCAGGCTTGGGGGATGTGACAAGCTATGTTTGGTTTGGAATCAGCACCAAAAGAAGAACAGAATTAGAATGCAGGTAGAAGAAGGTTAATCGGATTCCCAACTGTCAAGTTTGCCTGAAAGGACTTCAACGAGGTGAAGATTTAACTAAGGATATGCGTCATCAGCAGTGGATATCAAAAAGGTGGAAATATCTCTAAATGTGCATCAGGAATTAGATGAATTATGAGACATTCACAAAATGGAACACAAATTATTAAAATGATATGACAAGCATTTTTTGTGACAGTGTTAAGCAGGAAAACCAGACTGCAAAAATAAATAGAATGCATTTCAGAGAAAACATTACATATGCACATAGAATGCTTAGTAAGATATTCACAAACAAGTTAATTAATAGTGGTCATCTCTGGAAGATGGTGGAGATGCTATTTTGAATGTCTTCTTTTGCCTACTTTTTTACCTTTCTTCTACCGATACTCCCAAGATGAATAGGAACTACTTTTATGATTTTTAAAAAAACCTTAACATCCTGTTTTTGTCAAATTAAAATGGGAACAAAATGACTAAAGTACCACAACAGGGATCATCTACGTAACCTTTGTACACATTGAAATACAGGTTCTAATTAGCTCCAGAAACTACTATTAAAAGATGCTATCTAAGGCCACCAAATCCATCGGACTTTCAGGGTCATGAAGCTATAATAAGCATCATCTGTCATTTTGGGCTTGTAGTCAGATCAGGTAAACACACTTATCCGCTCGGAAAAAAACAAATGGCATTCTAAAGCTAAGAGGACTCATTTTTAATACCTAACAAAAAAGAGTACAATATCATATACCAACAGAAAAACAAGTAACAAGGCCTATTTTTATTACCTACCTCATAAATGAAGAAATTCACCTCCAAGGTACAGAGCATTTTTTAAAAATCATTTTAAACATCTTCTAGGCTTCAATTATTGAAACGTTTTTCTATTTGACATCTAAAAGAAGTAAATTTTATCTATGAAAAGATGATTCTCTTCAGTCTGCAATCTTTCAACTTCAAAGCCAGGTACTTGGTAATGTTTTCTCTAGATGGCATTTACTTGAACAATAAGCATGCCTCTGCAACTAAGATCCTCCCCAAAGAACCTCGGAAAATATAATGTTTTAAGATAGTGCATGCACAAGAACACGTAGCACAAATACACACATTCCTCCCTACACAGCATCACTGAGACATTCCCTGCCGGGTTTCTCTCCTTCTCTGCATTTGGGAACTAAATACTATAGTCACAACTGCTCCGTAGTAAAGACTCACATAGTGAAATTCCATAATCAACAGAGTAATCGTAAGACATCCTAATGAAATGGGATTGCTGGACTGGTGGAGGCAGAAACTATTATTTCATGATTTATTAAGCAAAACGCCAAGAGCAATTCTAGACATCAAAATTTCTTTCCCTTAGGCCAGGCACAGTGGCTCATTCCTGTAATCCCAACACTTTGGGGAGGCCGATCACCTGAGGTCAGGAGTTTGAGACCAGCTGAGCCAACATGGAGAAAGCCTGTTGCTACTAAAAATACAAAATTAGCCAGGCGTGGTGGTGCATGCCTGTCATCCCAGCTACTCAGGAAGCTGAGACAGGAGAATCGCTGAAACCCAGGAGGTGGAGGTTACAGTGAGCCAAGATCGCACCACTGCACTCCAGCCTAGCAACAAGACAAAACTCCATCTCAAAAAAACACCTAGCTCCAATTACATTTAAAAGCCATTTAGTAAAGGATACCAAATTATACTTAGATAGGAGGAGTAAGTTCTAGTGTTCTATACTACTGCAGGATACCCACAGTTAGCAATAGTATATATTTCCAAATATCTAGAAAGAGGATGTTGAATGCTCCTAACACCAAGAAATGATAAATGTTTGAGGTGAGGGATATGCTGATTGCCCTGATCTGATCACTTATACGTATCACAAAATCATGTGACCCATAAATATATACAATTATGTCATTTTAAAAATTTTATTTATTTTTATTTGTTTGAGACAGAGTTTCACTATTAATGCCCACCTCCCAGGTTCAAGTGATTCTCCTCCTCAACTTCCCTAGGAGCTGGGATTACAGGCATGCGCCCCCAAGCCCGGCTAGTTTTGTATCTTTTTGGTAGAGACGGGGTCTTTCTCCACGCTTGTCAGGCTGGTCTCGAACTCCCGACCTCAGGTGATACACGCCACCCTGGTCTCCCGAAGTGCTCCGGAAAGACCCCTAGATACACACAAACTCAGTCTACTAAGAGCATCTGGGAGAAATGACATTCTCGTAGTTCCCAGCATCGCTAGTGCTCAGATCTTGGCTTCTCAACAGCACTTGTTCCTACAAGAAAACAGGGCTCCTTGGAGACATGTCCAGTTCCAGGTCTGAGGCCAGGAAAGTACACCATGAGCCTGGAACATTTTGTTGTGCCAGGCGCAAATCTGGAAGAATGACAGGGACACGTCAAAAGGAATAAAAAGCCAGCCTGATGAGGGGTACATAGGTGAGACTGGGATCTGGGACAATCTGAACATCAGAATACATAAACACAAGTAACAGATCATAACACTTTGAATAAAATAGGAAGCCCATATACATATAATTATGGTAAGAAGATGAGGAAGTATGTACCAGTTTCAAACAATATCCTCTCAAAACACTTATACATTGCAAAGGACGAGATGAGTAACTTTACTCCTGACGGGGCCACCACAGTGGAATAATTAGCATGAACACAGTGTGGAAAAAGATGAACTGAACTGTGTTATCCCCACGGAGGACCCACCAACAAGGAGGAGGAATCACTTCCCTTGTGGCATTCCTGCCAAAAACACAAACCAGAACGTAATCGTGAGGAAACACCAGGCAACCAAATTAAGGGACATTCTGAAAAATAATTGACCTGTAATTTCCAAGTACTGAGGTCAAATACAAACAATAAGGAACTCTTCCAGATTAAGCAGACTACAGATAACAGCATCGCCCAATTCTGAACTGCGTCCTTTTGTTCTAAACCCTGACATTACGAAGCACCTTCAGAACAAATGTGAAACACAAGTTTGAGGACTGCCTTCGTGCCATGTATCACTGGGAACTTCCTAACTTCGACAGTAGGAGGAAAATGTACTTATTTAAAGGAAATACACACTAATGTATTGACGGATGATGGGTGGAAACTTTTGGAGGTACTTAAAATCTGTCTGTAGTAACAAATTATCAAAATATCAATCAAATAAAAGTGACCCTGAACCTTGAGGTTTTCCCCACAAATGTCCAATAGCAAAGGCCCTCTCCTTCTGTTCATTTTCTCTCAAATAACCTCACCCAAGAAACTCTGCGTTCAGGACTTCCTAAATTTTCAATCATTCCTCCACAAAATTCTCCTTACTCTCTCAGTCTTCTGTGTTCTTTCCTCACAGATATTAGAAAACTTAGTAATAAGGAATCTGTAAAAAACACTTTCACAAATAACTCCATTCAGATCCCAAATCCACCTGGCCTCTGTTAACTGGTCCGAGTTGAAACATGAACCAGTATTTGCACTGTCAATTGGACTTGGAAAGTACAAGTACTGTTTTCCTTAATGTTATACAGGGCTGAGAGATCCATGAGCCCCTCCTCATCATGGCTTATGGACAGGCCTTAGGAAGTACAAAGAAGAGGACTTCATATCCCCAAAGTCCTTCATCACAAACAAAAATTGCCTTACAAAACAAGTCAGCAATGTGTGTGTCACGGTGGTGGTGTAGGGGAGAAAGGTCCAATTATAGAAGTTAGAAACTGCATAATTGTGAATTGAGAAGCCAGGAAGTAGGGTGGAAGACTCATATTAAAAACGAAATAAAACTTCACAGATGGTTCGAAAGCCACACCCAGCACGCACTCTCTCAGTAGGACTTCTCACTTTCAATTCCCCCTCAACCCAGGCTAGGGACAGAAAAATGAAACAGGCAGAGAGTAAAGCCAACGTCTACTCCACGTATACACCTCAGGCTTACACGTAGACTCCACATAGACCTCAGCTGATCCTTGCAAAGTCTTACCTCGAAGGCAGAGAAAGGTAAGAAAATCTTCTGTCTTAGGCTTCCTTTTAGAGAGGTCTGATATCTGAGTAGCTGGAGGGGGTAGCAATGGCTCCACTATCTTTACAGGAGTTGTGCTGGGGCTATTCGGCTGAGATTGAGCAAACTTCCTTTGTGCTTGCAGCCTGGGCCTGTAAAAGCAGAAGAAAATTAAAAATAAATTAAGCAGAGACTAGAGGATACAGGCCTACGTGTAGCAATAAAATCATGACACATAAGGGGAAAAAACATCCTATTTCAAGCAAACTCTTTCTAATTAAGGTTCTATATCTCTCACACTCTCATAAACAACAGGCCTACTTTAAAGTAAAATAAATTTGGTTAAAGGACTGTTTTATACACGTATATAAGAGGTAAGTCCCCATGTACACACTATATGTTTGACATCATCAGCTTAATGATATTCATTTACTTCCACTGATAGCAAAGAAAACACTGAATTATCCTGCTGCATGTATATAGCTTCCTATGCTTTCATCTAATAGTGTCACGAATCCATACCCAATTTTCTTCTGTGTCATCACATCCAGTTCACCTTATCCATCGGTGTCCTTGTCGCCACTTCTAAATTTAGCCACAAAAGTTCACTACAACAATTCAAGCTTATACGACAGAAAAAGGTATGTCTCTCTAGTCTATGGCTCCTCCAATCCCACATTATGGGTTACCCTCTGCCAACAAGGTCAAATTGCAACACTTAATCTACTCCTCAGACCTCTTTTCCATTACAATCCTATACTAACTCCCTAACTTACCCATTTGGATCTACAGAGTACATTTCAATTCCTTTTACCTGAAAATCTTAGTTACATAGAAATTCCTTTCTACCCAAATGACATGGATTTTGGAACAGTATTTTTGGCGGCAGTGGGTTTTGAGGTTGAGTCTTGTTGTGTTGCCACCTCAGCTCATTGCAACCTCCGACTCCCACGTTCAAGTCTCCTGCCTCAGCCTCCCGAGTAGCTGGGATTAGAGGCATGCACCAGCAAGCCCAATTAATTTGGTTTTTTTAGTAGAGATGGAGTTTCACCATGTTGGCCAAGCTGGTCTTGAACTTCTGACGTCAGGTTCCGCCCACCATGACCTTCCAAAGTGCTGGGATTACAGGAGCGAGCCACCACGCCCAGCCAGTTTGTTCTTTTCTAACACAGTGGCCAATAAAATTTCCCTTTCTCTCCATCAATAAATATACTAACATATTTTTACTTTACATATAACCAATTTGACATTTATCGTCAATTGCCTAATAGTCACTCCTCTCTAACTGTAAAGTATCTGCTCATGGAATAGTAAGCATTTGCAAGGATGAGAACCTGGTACTACTTTAAACTGTTCATCTAGACCTGCTCATAGAGATACTTGAGAAACATTATTTCAGGGGCAGGAAAAAACAAGAACAACAACAAAAAACATCCCCCACAGTACAGGGATTGAAACAGACCTGATCAGAATCCTAAACACTATGTAGGATGGATAATGCAACCTCACTCAAAATAATTAACTAATAAAACTAAGTAAGTGCCAGGCGCATTGGCTCACGCCTGTAATCCCACCACTTTGGGAGGTCGAGGCCTGGGGATCACCTGAGGTCAGGAGTTTGAGACCAGCCTCGTCAACATGGTGAAACCTCGTGTCTACTAAAAATACATAAATTAGCTGGACATGGTGGCAGGTGCCTGTAATCCCAGCTACTAGGGAGGTTGAGGCAGGAGAATCTCTGGTAGCCAGGAGGTGGAGATTGCAGTAAGCTGAGATCACGCAAAACTGTCTCAGAGGGCAAAAAAAAACCTAAATAGTAAAACAGCAGATGTATTCCTCTGAAGACATTGTTAGGAGTGGATCACATAAAATAGTAAGCATGTATTTTAAACTGTTGACGCTCAAAATGCCGTAACATTTAAAAATAACATTATAGTAGTTAATAAATTCCTACAGCAAAACACACACACGGTTGTCTAAAAACTAATACTTTTCAATTTAACCCCATAAAATCTCCACACTCCTCACATATACAGTACCACAATGTTATGAGGATTTATCAATCTCATTTTAACATTAACTACCCTTGTATGTCCTAAGGACTGTCTAGTCTTTCCTCCCCTATGACTCACCAAAACCCCTGGTGTCTAATCATATTTCTGATATAAACTGATAAATACAACAGAAAGGACAGAGTGTAGCTCCAACTACTTACTAGGTAATCTATACTACTAAAAATAAAGTAATAAAAACTACACACAATACAGGTCATCAGAGGGCACTTTTTTAATCTTTAACTGTTTTACTGAAACAGGGTCTCCCTCTTCGCCTAAGCTGCATTGCAGCGACGCCATCACAGCTCACTACAGCCTCAAACTTCTGGGCTCAAGAGATCTTCCCACCTTGCAAAGTGCTGGGACTACAGGCACGTGCCACCGTACCCAGCTGTTTTTGGCTAGTTGTTGCTGTTGCTGGGTTTTTGTTTTTTAATAGAGACAGGGTCTTCTCCCCATGTTGCCCAGGCTGGTCTGGAACTCCCGGCCTCAAGCCTATCTCCTGCCTTGGCCTCCCAAAGTATTGGGATTACACGCATGAGCCATGACGCCTGGCCCAAAAAGCACTTCAGAACCCAAAATAACCGGCATGAAACAGTCACATTAACAAGGTAATAGGAGGGAGTGAATCAAAGTTAACAGAAATTCCCTAGCTTTATTTAAAACAAACAAACAAAAAGAAGTGGGTAGAGGAAAAATCAGGCAATGCCACTATTTCTATGTGATGGGAAATAAAGAGCTTTTATTGCAAACTGCCTGCCTGTAAATAAGATGGGAAAGACCAGAAGCCCAGAGGCAGGACCTTCACATGGGACACTAAAAGTGGCGATGGGAGGAAGAGGTGGAGGAGTTAGGGTGAGGGGGATATCCAGCCAATCACAAAGCTTCATCTATTGCAGATAAGGAGCAGTTTTCTGCTTGGTTGTTTTTCCCGCCTTTAAATTTCCTATCTGTCTAACTACATAAGAAAACAGAACAAGGGGGGAAAAAGACAATTTAAAAAGACAAAATACAAGCCCAAATTTATTACAAGACTCAAAATCATTCCCTCAAACTGCACAGGTTTCTCAAGGATGGCTCTCAATTTCTCTATCAATTCACAGGCACCTGGTGATGACCAAATCTTGAGAGCGCAGTGTCAGAGGAGGGGAAGGCTACAGAACCCTTCCTCTGCATTCCAACCAGCTGCCAGGAAGACTGACCCAATACCACTGCTCTTCTTTCCAGTGAGGCTTTCCTTGCCACCCATCTCCCCCGACGGTTTTAAAACAAAGGAAATGTTGTGCCATATATAGAAAAATTGCCGTTTTATTAATATTCTACTGAAAGGTTTTTTTTAATTGGCAATTACGTAATATATACATCTTCATTTGAATGGACACAATTCACACTCTTTGAGTATTGCAGGAATTTTATAAAATTGCTGCCTGCATGTGCACAGGATGTTAAGTGTTTGTAGCTTTTTTAGAAGTCAGGGAAAACAAAAGCCACACACGATGAGAAGATTGTGCAGCAACAATGAGAAACAAACAAGTAAACACAGACGAAGCACAGGCAACGGAGCGAGACACTGACGGGGTATTTTACAATTTCAGGACCTCAAAGATAAACTGCTCCTACCACTGCTCAAATAAAAGGTGCTTGGTGCCTGATGACTTTCCCAGTGAGGCTATGAAAAATAAGGCAGTAACAGATTAAAAAGTGGCAGCAAAATAAATTATCCCTTAGAGGAAGAAGCCAAGCTCACAAGTGATTAAACATTTGTGAGACCCAGATGAAACCATGAACTAAAGAACGAGACAAACCGTTATCTTTTTGAAAGAGGCCAGAAGAACCTGTATTGTCTATAAAGGGCAGGTCTGCAGTGTGGATTTTCATCCTGCAGAGTCCCATGGGGATTATGAAGGTGTTGACCCTGTTTTCCCGGCCCCATACAACCCAACACCTTGAACGGCACAGCCAAATCCTGGGTACACACTCCAGTCACTACAGGCAGGTTTCAGGAAAAGGGTTTTCTTTCTAGAATGCTAGATATAGAAAAATAGAAGGAAGTGATTTGGATGTGCTGAAAACTCACAATATTTGCACCTAGAGATGCTGATGGCAGAAGTGGCAGAACCCTGATGTAAAGGAGTGGGGCACCTGGTAGGCACGGGGGAGAAAGGTGAGGCTGCACCCAGCGTTCGGGGCCTCAGCCCTCCAGGGGAGGTTGCATACCTGCCAGCCACACCATTTACTTCCTCGTTCCTCGCCATCAGCTGACTGGCATTGTCAACAGAATACCACCGCAGGCTAGGCTTTGTGGCTCACGCCTGTTAATCCCAACACTTTGGCAGGCCGAGGCAGGTGGATCACATCAGGAGATGGAGACCAACCTGCCCAACATGGTGAAACCCTGTCTCTATTAAAACACAAAAAACTAGCCAGGCATGGTGGTGCACGCCTGTAATCCCAGCTACTCAGGAGGCTGACGCAGGGGAATAGCTTGAACCCAGGAAGCAGAAATGCAGTGAGCCGAGATTGCGCCACTGTACTCCAACCTGGTGACAGAGCAAGACACCAACTAAAACAAAAAAACCCAACAAAAGACCACCATCTGCCATTCCATTATTAGAGCAAAAATAAAAGAAACTGGGCTTAAAGAGGTTAAGAATCCTTGTAGGGTTGGGGTGGAGAAAGCACGTAGTTCCTGGAGTTGAAAGGAATAAAACAGGATGATTGAGGGAAAAATAAAACGTATGCCCTCCCAAGCCTCTCGGCCTCGCGTGTAGTCAGGATGGGCCAGGCTGCCCTTGGTAATACACAACCCCAGAAAAAGTGTGTGTCCCACATACATACCACGGAAGTAGCAGTGACAGTGTAACTCACTTCCATGTTTATTTTTTATTAATTCTTCAAGGAGATCCCTTACAGAAGACACCTTCATTCTAGGAACTCCACATGTACCCTTTACGTCAATGAAACCAATTATGTCAAACCCTCCAGCGAGCCAAGGTGAAAAGATCAAATCAAGTAAATGTAATCCAGCAGAGGAAGAAGTATGTTGATATATTCAGAGGATAACATTTTATTTACAACAAGGTAAAAACACAGGGCTGGCACAGTGGGGATGAGGAAACAGACAATTAAGATCAGACCATCACTGGGGGCGCGTATGTGAATTAAAGGACTACAAAGTTCAAGTAAGTTCAGGAGAAGATGGATACAGGCTGCTGTTTGTTTGGTGTTCGGGGGAAATGGGAAAAGGTGGTGACATTATTCAAGCATCTTAAGATCCCCTTCACAGCACAGATGAGTAACTAGGAGAAGGGTGAAACCCACCCAGGTCACACAGCTTGGACAGCAGAACAAACAGGACCAGCAGCCAAATTTACGGGTCCCTGTGAGAAAGCCTTCTCTGCCAGGCCACGCCACTTCCACGTGGCGGGTGAGGTGAAGCCTGTGTGTGAGCACAGCCCTCACTAAAAGCTGCCAGGCCAAGGCACTCCATGGCCCTTCAATTATGACCAAACTTAGGCCTGCTGAGTGAACTCCATTTAAGCTAAGGTACCTCAAAATAAGAGAAAGTGTTGAAATGAATGACAATTTACCAAGTTGATCCCACAGATTATGACTCTAAGTGGCAATAAATGGCCTAAGATAAAGGTAGAGATTGCAGGAATGGTCCAAGGGGATCTTGCTTAATCCAAACAGCTCCTTCCACCTGGAATGCTCTTCCCCTTTATCTTGCCATGGCTGGTGGCTTCTCATCCTTCAGGCCAGAAGAGGGAAGCAAACAATCCAGGCTTGTAACTCTGTAAGGGAGGACACTCCCTTCATGTCTCTGCAGGGAAGTCACCTCCTCAGAGAGGTGACCCTCCTCATGCATGACCAGCCGCCCAACCCCAAGGCCACTGCTCTGTCCTTCTGCTGGTGTACACAGGACTTCTCTACTTCAGTCTCTTCTTTCTGGTCCACTTCTACACACAGGCCTTAGCAGATACAGAGGACAAGCCCTCCAGAGATGCTGGAAAGGAAGAGGGGGAGGAACACTACACTGCTGTAGTAGCTATGAATTATACAACCCATCACTCAGGATTTAGAAATCACAGAATCCAGCACACGTATGGTTTCTGAGAAGAGAGGCAGACTGAATGGCAACTCAAAGGAAAAGGGAGATTGCTGGATGTTTGCAAAACAGATCCAGTAGCAACAGGAGAAGAGAAGCCTCAGTGTTGTGCTTCAGGTAATGTGAGTAGCCATCCCAGCAGAAGTCTACCCAAAGGTAGACGGGATTTCAGTTTTGTTAAGAATACAACTGTGTCTTGAATATACAGGCTGATATTTGATAAGGAAAAAATATACATACCAACTACGCACCTGCCCACACGGCCATTCCTTAGTAAGTTTACCATGCCACTTGCCCATCCTCACCATCATCTCACAGAAGCCACATCAGGTCTGGTTGTGGCTGACAGTCACCCTGTGGCACAAGGCACTCTTCTACCCCTTGGTATTCCACTGATTCCACATGGCCTCACACAGCACAACTGTTTCCAGGTCACAGTCAGCTGCACCCAGGAGGCAGCTCCTGCCACGCCTCACAGGACAAGACCATCACACAAATCAGAGAGTATCTGTACTTCCTCATTAAGCTTCACGAGCTCCACGGGGGAAAGATCCCTATTTCCCTTTCCCTATCCACCCACTCCCTAAGCTACAGGGAGGGGCGACTTTCCTTTCTGCTAAGCCTCCCATAGCCTCCTCTCATTTGCAGTTAGGTATCATCGCTTAGAAATTTACCGAAATAGGCCACGTGCAGCAGCTCATGCCTGTAATCCCAGCACTTTGGGAGGCCAATGCGGGTGGATAACAATGTCAGGAGTTCAAGGCAAGCCTGGCCAAGATGGTGAAACCCTGTCTACTAAAAATACAAAAATCAGCCAGGTGTGGTGGCGGGCACCTGTATTCCCAGCTACTCAGGAGGCTGGGGCAAGAGAATCACTTCAACCTGGGCAGCAGAGATTGCAGAGATCAGATTGCGTCATTGCACTCTGGCTTGGGTGGAAGAGTGAGACTCTGTCTCAAAAATAAAAAAAAAAAAAATGACCGAAATAGGCTGGGCACAGTGGCTCACACCTGCAATCCCAGCACTTTGGGAAGCTGAGGCCTGTAGATCACAAAGTCAGGAGTTCGAGACCAGCCTAGCCAATATGGTAGGACCCCATCTCTACTGAAAACACAAAAATTAGCTAGGTATGGTGGCACACATCTGTAATCCCAGCTACTTGGGAGGCTGAGGCAGGAGAATCACTTGAACCCGGGAGTCGAAGGTTGAAGTGAGGTGAGATCACACTACTACACTCCAGCCTGGGCAACACAGCAAGACTCCATCTCAAAAGAAGAAGACGACAAAAAAAAAAAAAAAAGAAAAAGAAATGAAAAGGAAAAGATTTACTAAAATTAATCTTCACTTTTTGTTGTTAAAATACACAGCACCTTTATGAGAATGAAAGGGCATAGCAATATACACACTAACATTATTTTGAAAGTTAACCAATAATTCATGAGACCATGCTTGCAAAGAAACCCCAGGGATGAACTAACAGTACTATGACAAACACTTTTTTCTTTTTTAAAACCCTCCCTGTGCCCCTTCCTCCCCAAATGATTTAGAAGCTTCCTGGGCATCCTGCCATTAGAAGCCTCACACAAGGGTGGCACTGTTTCTCCAGGTTTCCTCTGGGGTCATCAACACTGTAGAGTTAACCAGCTTATTGCTATCTGTGCACTCAATCTCTAGGGCAGTCCTAACTTCGGCACAACAGCAATTTCCAGGTTAATTAAATCCTATTTCCGTCCAGGATTTCTGATAGTCTGCAAACCCAAGAAGGTCATGGTGTGACACACAAATCGGCTGGAGCAAGGGGGAACCAGGCGGCTTAAAGTGAATACACAGCTGGTCCCTTGCTGAGGGATGTACATGCCAAAACATCATTTTATTAACTCAATTTTCCAGTATTAAAAACATAAGCTGGTAAATCCAATTATTTAGATTACATCCCAATTCTAAGCAAAGGGCAAGGAAGGGTGGGAGGGAGGGTCTGTTCATTAAAAAAAAAAAAAAAAAAAATCAGATAGTCCGAGTCTGGCAAATGCAAAATGACCGGCATGGCTGTGCTCTTTGTGCCAGTGTGGGAGCTGGCCCTGAAGCTTTGCCAACTTGCTGAAAAGCCTATTCAAAAAAAATTTCCTGTGTTTCCATCCCCAAAATAATTACCCACTCTATCTCCCCCCAGACACACACACTACAAACCTGGCAGCCACTCAAAGAAACAGAGTGTGCCCGTGTGTGCGCACTGGAGGTTGTGGGGGGTGGGGCAAGGGATACCCTCTACCCAGGGCAAGCTGCCCACCAAACTCAAAGGCAAGTGCAGTTGCGGGCAAACCACACAGAATGGTTGTGAACATCCTGAATGGTAAAGAGAAAACAAACACATCCTCAAGTGAACCCAGAGGCGAGCAGAGACCAACTCATACCAAATTCTAATGAGAGGCACTAGCATAGACCATATCCTTCTAACTCACAGTCCACCCAGTTCCCACATTTATAAACTGTCAGGGTTTGATTTCCCAGAATGGGAAGCTTTCACACAATGACAAAACGGGACGTCAGCTGGCACTGTGAGAAGACTTATCCTCTGCAGAAAGCCTGCTTTATGGTACTTCTGGAGATGGAGCCCTACTGGTCCCCAGGCCTCATTTCTTGCTTTACATATAAACTGATGAAATTGTTTGTTTATGCAAAAAAACCACAGGATATTAAATATTTGCAGCACTTGTCTTAATTAAGTTACATAGGAAGCTATTTAGAGTAAACATTCGCCATAGCTGGAATTTGCCTAAAGGAACCTTTTGTTAGTTGAATTCCCCTCAAGATGAAACATGATCATGTTTTGCTTGGTCAGAGTGGTACAAGGAAAAGACTAGTGGTGTCACAGTAATACATGAGCTTTAGTTCACCTAGCCTGTCACCTAGGGCGAGCTGGGCCTTTCTTACTTAAGTGTTTTAAGGAATATTAAAAAGAGAAGCAAAGGCTCGGTCTAGCTCCAAGCTTCTGTGATCTTTGACTTCTTTAAAAAAAAAAAAAAGTGGTACTCTGAATGTAGTAATTTCTGTAATAATTCCTTTGGATCTGTCATTTCATAAGAGTAGATGAAAAGTCCTGGATTATTCCAGGTCTCCAATGGAGAAGTAAAATCTGAATGTCCAAACTGTTAGTATTGCTAAAGATTTCTAGCACCAATTTTCTAACTGCCAGTGAAACAGGAAAATACAGTGACTTTTAGATTTCAGACTACCACCTCGCACTTGAGAAGGTGGACGGGTTCCCTCGGGAAGCCACATCCATGGGAAAGGGGCAAGAAAAAAAAAGGAGGTGGCGGGATAGGTAAAAATTGATTCATATATATTTTAGAAAGATGTCACACTTCCAAAACTCCACTCCCCCTACTCCCTTAAAGATTAACAGTAGTGATACAATCTATAATCTGCACTTCCTTAGCCCTTCTCATGAGGAATAACTCATTTAGGTAACACGTTACCTTACTTCAGAACTGTTAGTCACCCTTACAAACACTAACGTAAGTGATTAAAAATATATTCATCATCTCTACCCATTAAAAAGCCAGCCCAAGGACAAGACAAGCCTTGCAAATCCAAGCATCACCACCACGTCAGGAAGACACTATCTTTGCTTGCAGACACTCCACTCCCTTGGAATACTGGAAGTGGAAAACAGGCAACAGAGAGAAAGGTGAACCTTTTTCTTTTATTCCAGGGAATGATTAGGGGGAGAGGAAAGAGGGGAAAAAAGATATTAACACTAAATATCTACAAGCTATGAACAACTTTTTCCCAAATAAAACATGTCTTGTGCACGTAAATCTCAGGTAGCTGCTGACATCCTGCAAAAACAGTATGAAGAGCAGTATGCAGTACAGTTTTTGATTTAATTAATAAAATTATTCAATTATGTTTCTTGAAATCTTCAGTGGCATCCTGAAATGTAAGAGAACCAAGACTGCCTGAAAATCCTGACTGTCATGATCAAGGAAACATCTGACACTGAGTTCTTTTGTGTTCTAGAAGCAACCATGTCAAATTTGAGACGGATCATCATTAATCAACAATTAAGGTGGCAACAAAGCCCTTTGTTCTGTCAGTCACACATGACGCAGTTAGAGTTTACCACCTATGGCAGGTTGCTCTGCCATCCCCATGCGGCGCACCTCACTGTCACGGGGTATACGACTCCGAGCTACCAGGGAAGAGCCACAAATACTCTTCTGGACAAAGACTGCTGGTCTCAGGACAGTCTTGAGCAAGAAGCAGATCTTAAGGCAGAAGGGACTAAATAAAGGCAGTAAGAGTCAGAAGAATAACACATGCAGGTAGCTAAGAATCTAGCCAGGATCTGGCCAAAGTAATTTGTAATAGGCTGTTGTAGTTACAAGGTGTGAACTAATTACCTAATACATTCAGTCTTAAAAGCCTAGAAGAGCCAGTTAAAATGTTAACTTGCCTTTCTACTATCTCTCAGTGGGATTCCCTATTTAGTTTTTAAAATATCATTTCAACAAAAACCCTAGCCGTCTCTCAATTTTAGATTACTCAACACCCAACTACAAATTGCCACGCAAGGGAAAGGGAATGACCGTGTGAGGCGAGTATCCTGTTTTACTTCCTTTTCTTCAGAAAGAAAAATATAAAAAAGAAATTGAATTCTACAATGCTATACAGCTCACTAAAAACTAAAAATCCAGGCCAGACGTGGCAGATCACCTGAGGTCAGGAGGTGGAGACCAGCGTGACTAGCATGGTGACACCCTACCTCTACTAAAAACACAAAAACTAGTTGTGCCTGGTGGTGGGCGCCTGTAATTCCAGCTACTCAGGAGGCTGAGGGAGGAGAATCTCTTGAACATGAGAAGTGGAGGTTGCAGTGAGCTGAGACCGTGCCATTGCACTCCAGGATGGGTGACAAGACCGAAACTCTGTCTCAAAATATACATATAAAAATAAAAATCCAGTGGAATGCGTCCAAGTTAGCTGCAGAAACCTCCCCACCAGAAATCTCTCACCAGATGGAGTTGTGGGGTAGGTGGGATCCTAATTGTCCATTCTGCACACGACACACCAAAGCACAAAGGCGACGCTCAGAGTGACCACTACCTCCCAAAGGACCGGAGTGGGCCCTGGCATCTTACATGCCCTTCCTCTCACACAGTAAGTTTGCTAACAGAGATTTTCTTTATTTAAAGATTAACAAATAGGAAAGGGATCCCAGGCAATTTCCCCACCCACCGCAAATTTCATGAAGTAGCCAGGAGGCACCAATAGATGGCAATGACGAGTCTTTAGACTCCAGCTGTGGGGATCATCCCTGAGAGAAAAAAAAATTATGCTGAATTATGACAAGCACTGGCATTAGCCAATTTTTAGGACCTGCACTAAATATGGTGCCAGCTAGAACCCAGCCACCGTTTACAGGAAGTAGGTCTATAAACACTACTAGCAATATCATCTCACCCCTCCAACTCATCACACCCCAAAGTTCTTTACTTGTATGAAAAATATCTGGAAATATACAATCCAGCTTCCTTAAATTGCAAAAAAAAAAAAAAAAAAAAGCCTAGCGCTAAAACACACAGCATTTAGCCTTTTTTGGTGGGTATCAGAAAACCCACATTTTCTGATATGCACCCAAAAGGGCTATTTTACCACCAAGCAAAGAAAAAAAGTAAAGCAATGCGCCATGATTCTAATATTTCTTTCTCTCAAGAATTACCTTAAAGTATTCATCTTGAGGCTCTGACAGAGCCCCAAATTATTTAGTTGCCAAGACCATAATCATTTGTGATTTTCAATGTATGGGCATTACTTAAACTATCACCAACCAAAATGCTGAGTGAAGTCGGCTCTGTAAGAAAAGGATTCGCTATAACTGACATGTTGTCTCTTACAAACATTCGTAAAAAATGCCTCAGGTATGGAAAAACAATCATAATTTAGAAATCTGCTAATAGCTAATGAACATAAGACAAATTCCCCCTCCGCCTTCTGGCTGTTTGTGCTCTGTGATGCTGAAGCAATGGTACATTCTCCCACCTAAAAATCAGAGCTCACAGGTTATTACAGATACAGCGTCTCAGCATCTGTGTCACTGGCACCTGCAGTGACAGGTCTAGAAGACACATTAGTGGAATAAAAATTTAAATAAAACCCAAAGAAACTGTGCCAATTGAAAGTGGGCACCAGAGCAAGGCATGCGAATCACCTTCCTTTTCTAATGATGCCCAGAATATCCCTTAAGCAGCCTTAAATTTTTCCCAACATTCAACACTGTACATGGTACCATATTTAAGGCCACAAAATAGAAATGGCATCACTGAATCAAACCAAAACAAGGGACCCGCAGGGTTGGGAGGCAGGATGCAAAAGGGGTCACCCCAACCTTCCAACTCACAATATTCTACCTTGTTTGCAATCTTAACCATTCCATGACCTCAGACACCTCACCCCAGTACAACATGAAAGTCCTCCCAGTTTTTCATCAGCCACCTGCCAAGGGCCAGTCTGCTGCTTCAAGCTGTGAATCCACCTGATGTCATGAATGTGCACTACATTGAAAGAGGTCACATATGTAGACAGCAGCAGTGGACAACAGATGAACACTGAGGATCTGCAGGACATACATGTCCGTCTAATTGCCTATGGCTTAAATGAACCCTCAAAGGTTCGCACAAGAATATCTTCTGAACTAGATCTCACATCCAAACTTTTCCCAAGAAGGGAAAGTCATTCTCTCTGATTCACAAGGGGCCATCACGTCAAATATGTTATCTGTGTTCAGCCACTGAACCAACAAACCTCTGCTAAAGGTACAGCATTGCTGCCATAACACACGTGCCGCCTTATAGTTCCTTTCCAGAGACAACATATTTGCATTTGCTGTGACATTACAAAAGTAGTCTACGGGTTTTTAAGGCTTTGAGCCAAGTCAGTAGCAAAAACTCCCAGGGGGTGAGACTGGGAAGGATGAGGAAATCCAAACAAGCCCCCTCTCCTCATTCAACGAAGCTGGCTTGTTACCTCTCTCTTTAGCGTTTGAACTCCATGACAATTTCTGATCTCCACTCAGTTTCCGGAAACATCCTGAGAAAAGAAGTCCAACCTCTTAAACAGGACTCAAGAGAAAAAACACCCAAGCTGTGTCTAACTCTGAGGGGTTGAAAGACAAAGACTTCCTGTTCAATTAAGTCCTTCATTAATCCCTCCTGCTTAAGCCCATTTTCCTTGTCTGTAGACAGGAAATGACAAAGCCACAAAGTCAGCCTTCTTCAGAGTGGCTTAAACCCTCCAAAGAAGGCTGCAGCCACAGATCCATCCTAGGTCCCTCACAAAGCCTACTATCCACTTGTTTTCTCTGGATGGCATCACAAAACAGAGGGAAGGGTGATCAAAAATATAAAGAAGAGTGAAAGAAATGGGAGAGAATACACTCTACAAGATCCCAATAAAACACAGCAGCAGGGGTGCAAGTACAGGAGGAAGACAGAGACCCATGCAACACACTTATAAACCTCCAACAATGAAGGCAGCCATTGATAAGATTTTTGAGCTAAAGACTTTTTAAATGAGTAACGTCCAAAGTCTTACCTTTTACCCCAGCCTCAAGCCTAGCTTTACTGAGTCCTCTCGCATCTGCAGTAATTAATGTTGATGATGCTTCCTATGACAGGCACTGTAGCTGGGTTTTCCGACAGCTCCATTCTCCCCTGTTCTACTGCTCAAAACCAGCATAAACTATTTCAATAGAGCAGAAAGAAGCATACTGTGGAGGGAACCTGATTCCTAGCTCTTTCAAGCTATACTGCACCATCACAGGAAGGCAAGACATCACTGAAGAGAGAAAGGGTAACATCTGTCTAAAGGATCTTCTAAGGGGGGGCTGTAAGAAGGAACCACAAAAACAAAGGAGTTGGAATTGTAAGAAAAATAGTCACATTTTGTTCAAACTGGTCACAGACAATGATGTGCCGAGGAATCATGGAAATGAACTACACGCTTCTCCACTCTGCAATTCACAGATGAGAAAAGCTAAGTATGTACATCTCCCTCACTGCTGGCTTCAGCACAATGCTTACGGCAGCCAACTCGGCAAAGGCAGAATCCTGTTCATAAAGATGTGGGTGACAGGCGCTGGGAGGGGGAGATGCTTAACTACTCTCTTTATAATGCAACTCTCCAATTCCGCCAGCCTAAACATGCCCTAATGGTCTGCCTTTGATCAAAGAGGCATCCATCTTTAACTGTCAATTCACTGCCAACTCCACACTCCCAGATATACATCAGTACTGGGAAGGGTCGCTGAGGCCCCACCTCCAGCAATTTGTAAATGAGAACATGTCCAGTTGGACACTTCAAGCTTCCACCCCACCCCACCCCACCCCCCACCCCCCACCCATGTCCAAAATACTCTCAGAAAGCAGCTATAATAACCTCATACCAAGAACAGGCCCCAAGACATTCACCCCTGGGGAACTTGTAGGCTTGAAAAACAATAGTAATCTGTTTTCACTGCTTCTTCCTCAAGTCTATCTGTTTGGTCTTAAAAGGGTCCAGAATTAGCCATTCCGGCATAAAGATTATTTTGAGCTAAAAAAGCATCCGAGTTCCTCAAATTCTTTATCTGCCTAAACGCAGAGCCTCCCAAAGAAACTCAAACGTCATAAATCCCCTTGCTGGGAGCAACTAACAGACACTGACACAGAAATATTCTATCTTCTATCTATTCTGCTAAAGGCCCACTTATCTTCCCAAAAATTCACTTGTTCTTCCTAAGTGGCCTTTCTCCACCCTATTCTAAGAATTCATTTGTCCTCCCAGAATTGCCTTTTGCCCCCCCCACACCCCATTAGGATGGTAAATTATAACCTCCTAAGAGTCACAATTCGTTGTGAACTCAAATCTGTCTTTTTTCTTCCTCTTACTAATCCATCTTTCATACATTTAATTAGCAGACTCCCCCAAAACTGAACTTAAGAGAGTAGAGAAAAACCACTCCTTTTTTTTTTTTTTTGAGACAGAGTTTCACTCTTTCACCCAGGCAGGAGGGCAGTGAAGTGATCTCTGCTCACTGCAACCCCTGCCTTCTGGTTTCAAGTGATTCTCCTGCCTCACCCTCAAGTAGCTGGATTACAAGTACACATCACCACACCCGGCTAATTTTTTTGTATCTTTACTAGAGATGGGTTTTCACCATGTTGGCCAGGCTAGTCTCAAAGTCCTGACCTCAGGTGATCTGCCCGCCTCGACCTCCCAAAGTCCTGATATTAAAAGTGTGAGCCACTGTACCTGGCAAAAGTTCTTTTTTTAAAAAAAAAAGTTTATTCTATTTTTTATGTTACACAACTTTAAAAGTAGAGAATGTTACACAAATTAGCACTGCAGATAGACAAGCCCAGTAACTAACTAGGTTAAGGCGTGACTTTCACAATGTAAGCGTTAAGAGACAGTGCATGTGACTGAGGAACTGAGGCCAAGGGTTCAAGGTATGGTTGAGTTGGACAGAAAAGGGGACAGACCTCAGAGAATGGGCAGTGAAGCAGTCACAGGCTCTGCCTTTCAAGTCGAAACAGGAAGGCTTAGGTTTCATGAAGTGTGACGTAATCCAGTCACAGCATGACAACATTAAGTATGACCTAGACTACCCAACGGGGTCAGCAGAGACTGCCATTCCCAACCAGCCCCTCAAACAACCTCCCTCTGGAACAGAAATTGGCTTGGGAACTCAATCATTCACCACAAAGGACTCTTCCAGGAAGAACAGACAACCTCGCACCCCTGGGATTCCCGGGAGAATCTATGCTGCAGCTAAACAATAAAACCATAAAAGCACACAGCTGAAGGACAGGGTGGCCTGCAATCAGGCTCTAACAAAGTCCCGAATATGCTGGGAGGGGCCCATTTAGAGCTCCAGAAGTCCAAGACATATGAGACCAGGTGAGCACTCAAATGCTCTCAGGGAAGCACAGTCCACTGGAATCTCCTTCTTCCCTGAACTGAACTCGCTATAACTGAATAGGAAAAGACAGAATATAAACATCATTATGGAAAAAAAAAAACTTCACAAGAAAAGCCATCCAAGCAGGGGTCCGCACCATTAGACTTAGAAGCCTAGAAACAGAGATCGTTGGGATTTTTCTAATCCCATGCTTCTCAAACTGGGCCTTTCCACGAGGGTGGAAGGCAACTAGTGACACAGGAGTGCTGGGAATGGAAGAGTGTGGTCCCTTTAAATGACAGGGAAGGGGGTAAAGGAAGTGCTGGGTAGGTGAAGGGAATGGCCTGTGACTAGGGCTCTACCCTCCGGGACCTAGGTGAGGACAGGCACTTGCGCCTTCCTGCCCAAACGTTTTATTTTCCAAGATCAACCTGCCCGGCCACGCCCCCATCCTGGCCTTTGAAAACCAGCCAGGCGCAGTGGCTCACAACTGTAATCCCAGCACTTTGGGAGGCAAGTGGATCACAAGGTCAGAAGATCAAGACCATCCTTGCCAACATGGTGAAAACCCATCTCTACTAAAACAAATATATACGCACAAAAAATTATCTGGGCATGGTGGTACACGCCTATAATCCTAGCTACTCAGGAGGCTGAGGCAGGAGAATCACTTGAACCTGGGAGGCAGAGACTGCAGTGAGCCGAGATCATGCCATTGCAATTCAGCCCCGGCGACAGGGCTAGCAGGGAGAGACTCCGTGTCAAAAAGCAAAAATCAAAACAAAAGACCTGAGACCTTAACAAGGAAGAAACACAAGCAGCTGGACGTCCTGAGGAACACATCAGCGGAAAACGACACAAGCAGCTGGCTGTGGAGAGCAAGGCCACAGAAGAGCACTGGCAGGCCGGCAAGCCATCGACCAGCAGGCCTCCAGGGAAAACCATCTCCCTCTCTGGCTCCCCCATCTGCTGAGAGCTACTTCTATTCAATAAAACCTTGCACTCATTCTCCGAGCCCACGAGTGATCCAATTACACCAAGGCAAGGAACCATGGGTCACAGAAATCCCTCTGTCCTTGTGATAAGGGGGTCTAAGTGAGCTAACACAAGCTGCATATAGATGGCAAAAAGCTGCCGAGGCTGGCACAGGAGGAGGTAAGCCAGCAGGAGCTGAGGCAGCGGATGCACGTGGCTGACAATGAGGTCATGGACGCCTTTCATGAGATCATGCCTGCCTGGCAGAAGCACCAAGAAAGAAAAGGACCAGGCCTGGAAGACTCTGAAGCATTGGGAGAGGATCCTGAAACTGCCGGATGGGGAGCCCTCACCCCCTGCTTCAGGCTGCCTTCTTTAGCCTGGGGGAGGGGATGGGAGGCCCACTTCGCTCTTTGGGCACAGGAAGTATTGGTCTGGGGCTGTCCCTCAAATGTAGGCAGTCTCTGGAGGATGGTGGCCCTTCCCCTGAGGTCTTTTGGCCTAGGTCTGTACAGCTAGGACACAGGAAGCCCTGCTGGGCTGTCCTGAGGCCTAGTCTCTGCTTGGTCCCCAAGATTGGGGGGTGGGGGGTGGGGGGGCCTAAGTTTCTGGGTCTTGCTCTTCCTACTCTTTGCCATCCCCCGCTCCCTAACCCCCTACCCCTCTCTCCCTCTCAAGGACTTCTCCCTTGTGGTTTTGTAAAGCGCAACTTAAGAGAGACTGCTGTGGTTTTTCCAAAAAAAAAAAAACACCCTTTAACACATGCCCACTGAGGCTTCAGCTGTAAACATTCACCCCTAGACACTGCCGTGGGGTTGGAGCCCCCACAGCCTGCACCTCTGTATGCTCCCCTAGAGGTATGAGCGTAGGGGCACTGAAGAACTGAGCCACACCCCCATCCCAAGCCCTGAGATGGGGACAAGGGAACCTTCCCCATTTCACTAGAAGCCATAAAATGCAGCAAAGCTTTTCTGTGTTTTCTGCTAGCTCTGATATTGGTTTGCTCTTTAAGATTGGTTTGAGGATGAATTTTGAATTCTTCATCCTCAAGGCACTGAAACTCCCATGTGTCAACCAGCTTAAACTGTTAATCTGCTCGACTTCAAATTAATAAAATGTATTTATTTAAAATTAAAAAATAAAATGTAGCAAAGCATGGCATCACGAGTCATTTCCAGGAATACCACAGGCCAAGATATTCAAACAAGTCATTAAAGGCATCAATGAAATAAATTACTGACAGAAAATCTAAGAGCAAAAGCTAGAACCAAACCTACTCATGGAGAAATGACCCCACTTTTGTGCTTGTGACACAAACAAACTTGAACTTGATTTCCCTGGCACTGGCAGTGGTGGGGAAGGTGGCATCCTACCACCCTCCAAGCCCTAACATATGGCTCTAACAGGAGGCAACTTTTTTACGTGAAGCTAGGATTCCCACAGGCTAGGTATCTTTCCTGACAAGTTGTAAAATTTAAGGGGCTGTCCTGACAATTTGGAATCCAAAAATCATCTCTCAAGACCTAATTTAGTTTAATAATGTTGGACTGATGATACTCTTAAGGTATGTAGCAAAAACAAACATGAACCCTCTGTAAGGAGAGTTTATTAATCTCAGGCTTCAAAGAATCCCCCCCCCCCCAAATAACTTTTCACATTCAGGGGAAATGAAGCACCATGAGGAAAACCCAGCAGATGTCAAACTGGGAAAATGTCAGGCAGTAATTTGAATCACCCCGACTATGTTAAAACAGATAAAAGCCAAGTTTGAAAATATCTGCATAACAGGAAACTAACACCTGAAAGTGAACACAGAAACTACCACCGAACAAACACTGAAACTAACATTTGAATGTAACCTAACATTCGAAAAGAACCAAACAGAACATCTAGAAATCAAAAACTAGCCAGAATTAAGGCTTTTACTTGGGCAGTAACAACCCATTTTTTTCTATTAAAGCAAACGCAAACCTACTTATGAAGTACAAAGTAAAAATTTCACGAATTACATACACTGCAAAACTTCAAAGTCCTCTTCCAGCAGAAGTTAAGGCCCAAGATAGAAAAAGCTGAGACACATTTTTCTATAGTTGAAAATATCCTCATTGCCTCCCCATAGATGAGGAAACAGTAGTTCAAGAAGGGTATTTAATGACAAGAGTAGGATTAGGCAACTATTAAATACTGTTGGAGAATACACAGTAACATTGTATCAATACTTGAATTAACACTCCATGGAATGCACATAGTGGGATTCTGAGACTCACACTTGGATTAATGAATGGGTTCGTTTTCTGTTCCGGCCAGGGGTGCTAAGAGCCTCTGCTGTCATGACAATGAGAAACCAAAGCATTCTCTTCTACACTTCACAGTGGTTAAAATAAACAAAGATGACAGCTGACCCTATTTGCCCTTCTAAGAATTTTTTGGAAATCTCTCTCCATCAGCTCCTCTAGGGAACTGGCTCCATCGCCATCTATCTCTGTGCAATACTCTTAAAGGTATCACCACCCTAAACAACCTCACAAGCTAAAAATGTAACAAATTCCATTTTGAAAGGTAAGTCACTGACTCAGCAGTATACAGAATTGTCCATCACAGCAGCATGAATTCTGTGCATCAAGGGACAACTACGGTGTTATTTAGTGTCATTTCTCATTCTCTGGTCTACAACAAAACTTCCTTTATTAAAAAAACAAAACAAAAAAAAAAAAAAACAACTTACAAACAGTGAAGGGTGGAGACAGACTTATGGAGGTGCATGTATTTTACCGGTAGATTCCCCCACTGGGTATCAATTAAGTCTTGTGCAAGTTCAAACATGTGAAACCAGGGAAAAAGAAGTGTACTGGCACAAATATAGTATTCTCAACCCTATCCACCCCTGCCACACACATACATTCATACACACACACCCCTGGAGAGGGCTACGGTAAAAACTCTTATGGCCTGAAAGAATCCTAAAAACAGGGAGGTGATGGATATTGCATTCTTGTCAGCCAGAATGTCATCCATGAATGCTAATTATAAGACAAAAAAACAACTAGCTGGGAGAGAGTACTGTCAGATTTTCTCCCCATATCCCCGAAAGTATAAGGAAAAGCATCCCCAGTCCTGTATGATGCAATTGATGTGGGTGGGCAGCAGTGGGTGTACTGACCTGGCCAAGGGAAGTACATGTATTAAAATCCAGAAGAAGCTGGAAATCATTTTATAAATATAAAATTAAAGCAGGCATATGACAACCCCATACAAAGGAAATCCAAGATTAAATCACATTGTTTGCTCTGATAAGTTGCTTACATCAGGAAAAAGACTTTCGCTTAGATGACGTGCCATTAGGTAGGACGCATGCCACCTAAGCTTAGACTGTCTAAACTGAAATTACACACACACACACACAAACACACATATGAGAGAGAGAGAGAGAAGAGAGAGAGAGAGAGAGAGATGGGGGTTGGGGAGGAGGCATGCAGCCAACAACTAGACTATAAATAATTTCAAATAAACCACAAGGGAAGGAAAGACTATTACTTTTCTTTCTCTGCACAAGCCAGATGAGCAAGCTGAGGAAGGAAACATTTGGGGACACGCAAAGAAAAAGATCCCTATAAGGAAACGGCGCTACCTGGCCCCAAAACTTCCTAACCACAGACATATCACTGTTCACTTACCCAGCAACTACATATATAGAATGGGTGCTTATTATTTAAGGGTAATAGCACGTGCTTTAAATCACATATAGCATTTAACCCTCGGAGCAGTCCTTATAAAACTGTGATTATTCAACCA
Organism: Ateles fusciceps; assembly: GCA_036589455.1. Lineage (NCBI taxonomy): Eukaryota > Metazoa > Chordata > Mammalia > Primates > Atelidae > Ateles > Ateles fusciceps. The sequence goes on from JAZHEH010000093.1 coordinate 3,648,263, forward strand.
GCAACAAGAGAATCCCTTGGGAGTATATTAGAAATGCAAATTCTCAGGCCCCACCTCAGACTTAATGTATCAAAAACTCTCAGGGCAGGACCTAGCCAATCTGTGTTTAACTACTCCTCCAAGTGATTCTGATGCGCACTTCCACGTGAGAAATACGAGGTTAGGGCCAATGCTATATAAGGTGTAATGGTTGCATTTATTGGACAAGGAAACAGGCTCAGACACCTTGTTGTTTAACAGCTTAAATACAAGGCAAACATCTAACTTATTCCAAAACCTGTGCTAATGAAGCAGGAGAATGGGGTCTGGAGGGAGGGAACCTAAGGAATTCCCAGAACTAAATCAAACAGAAAGACACCGACCTCCCAGCCCAAGTACACAACTTTATAACTTCACTTTATTAAACTATGGCAGGAAACTTCACTTCATCCTTTTTATTCGCATGGGTTACCCAGTAACCAATGGGAAACCTCTAGAGGGTATCTGAACCGCAGAAAATTCTGCAACCAGTGCTACTGAGCCACTTACTCAAGTCCACTCCCACTATGTATATTGTGCTTTTTCTTTGGGAGGGCCGGAAGAGGTGGGGTGGGGGAGATGGAGTCCCAAGTCTGCCCAGGCTGGAGTACAGTGGTACCCCCCTGCCTCCCAAGATCAAGTGATTCCCCCAGCCTCAGCCTACAGAGTAACTGAGATTAAGGCGTGCACCACCATGGCTGGCTAAATTTTGTATTTTCAGTAGAGACAGGGTTTCATCATGTTGTCCAGGCTGGTCTTGAACTCCTGATCTCAAGTGATGTGCCCGCCTCAGCCTCCCAAAGTGGTGGGATTACAAGGGGAGACACCACACCCAGCACATGGCGTGTACTTTCGTTTCAATAAATGTGTGCTTTTTTTCCTTTTTTCATTGCTTTGTGTATGCATTTTATCCAATTCTTTGTTCAAATCACCAAGAACCTGGACACCCTCTACTGCTAACACACTGGTTGGTACCAGGTGAACTGTGGGTCCCAGTGGCTTAGCAAAAGTGCAGGAGCACTGCTGAGCACTGTGAACCTGTGTACCTAACCAGGCATTCCAGGGAACAGGCTTCCTATTGGATTTATTTCACAAGAGACAAGAGTCCTTTCCAGTGGCATGCTTTAGTGACTTGGCTTAAGACGATTTCAACAGAGGCTGCATAACAGACTGCTTCATAGCTCTGATTCAATCTCCTTGGATCAAGGCTAACACTGGAGACAGAACCTTCCTGGAAAAATCTATGGGGTCATTATCCAAACTGACATCTGTAAATTTCTTACAGTGCTTACACTGCTTCACTGAAAGGGAAAAAGATATTCCTGGTCTTCAACACCTTCTTTTGAAACTTAATTTCAATTAACTAATTGCAATTTAAAATTATATCCTGGTCTTCTGAGGCTTGAACCAAGAAATGTGAATAATATGTAAAGGGCTTGTTTACACTGAAGTCGTGGAGGTGATAGTACCAGCAACACAGAAGGCGCAGGCCTTCACTCTGTCATCAAGGAGCCTGACAGTATTATTCTTCTTGACCTTCAGAAAGGTTAAGCTGAAAGACCCACTCCTCCTCTCCTTGGCCTTCAAACAATTCCCAAAACAGCAGCGGGGCATCGTTTAGGAGACTTATGGATTACAGCTGATGGAAAACATCAGCATGCATTTGGGTTCCTACATCATTTCAAAACATTAATCATGAAGACTCACAGCACCCAGTCCTATCTAAGCCATAGATTCCTCATTTAGGGAACGGATGATCTCACTTGCACATGATCTGTAAGGGCTCTATTTATCCCAGCACAGTTCAATTAGACTGAATTGCAAGAGGCCTAAGAAATGACAATCAGGAGAGAAATTACCGCAAAGGCAGTTCCACTCCCTAAAAAGGGAAATAACTACAAGCTCCAGAAAGGCCAAGTGCCAGTCCACATCACACAATGGCATTTGCCGGAACAACAAGCAGATTCCAGCCCTGTATGGTACCAATAGTCTGCAGGCTGTCACAATGAATGCAAACATATTTCTTGGGGGCTGCATAACAGGATGAACAAATTTGTAACTATGTTCCAGAAAAAGAAGGGCTCTGAAAACAACATATATTTAGAAACTGCTAGAATCCCATCCTACACAGTTCCAAGTTGACAGAATAGTCAAGTACCCCAAGACTGGCCTGGATCATGTGCACAGTTACTCAGAGAAGCCCCTACAGACCATTCACTCCCCCCAAGAGTTAGCAGAAGCTTAAGTGGGCTTGGACTGGAAAGGAGGCCCTGCAGGTCCCACCACCCCCAGATAAGCAGGCACTGACAAAAGCGATCTTACCACCACCAGATTATCAGTAAGCACTTCACAGACGGACAGATCACTACACCGGCCCAGTGCTTGCTTAGTGTGCTTTTTAAATCGTGTTAGAAAACAATTTACTTAACTCAATAAAGCACCTGGCCTATTATACTGTTACATACTCAACAGAACAGTACTTCATATAAGAGAAGGAACATCTCAAAAGGCCTCATGTATTTCAACATATAACTGGCAACCACATATAAATAGCAGGAAAAGAACTCAGTATCAAGTATGGTTCTTGTTTCTGTTTAAATGTTTTCCTTCTTTCCAGACTTTTTATATTGTAAATGAAATGAATTAACATTATGGTTAACTGTACATAATTGACATTCTATAAAGTCATCATACATGGTATTTTAACGTCACAGAAATTGTCTTCAAAATTAAACCCCAGGAAGATAAATTAACAAAACTACATCTTGTGCCTAAGGAAAACACATCCTCTTTGAAAAATGTCAGATTTATTTAACAGCATCACTGTAAGACATTATTTATTATCATGGACATAGATGCTGAAGTTAAATATTTTTAAATTTGAAAGAGTCCAGAAAGCTGGAGTTAACCTTCAGTTGGCACCAAGGAAACAACAAGAGAGTCTTCATGCAAGAAGATGGTATTTTGCCTTCACTTGGCATGACTAATCAGACAGGGCTGCCAGCAATTCAGTGACATTATAATGACGTTTGAGGACTCAAGTCTGCTGTGATCCTAGAAACACACACTTCCCTTATTACTACTCAGATGTACCCAGGAGTAAAATTTACACGGTACATTTTGGCTCTCCTATGGTCAGATGTCAAGTTTTTGTACCCAGTAGAAAAATAATGTAGAAATGTGTGTGTGCATCTCTCTCTCTCACTCTCTCTCTCACAGGGCAGGACAAAACAGTATGCATCACTACCAAAAAAAAAGTTTATTTGGTTCTTTCCTAACACTTTAAAAACAAAACAATCGGTTTTTACTTCACACACACAAGCACGCGCATACGCACACACACGTGCATACACCCACTTCCAATATGATAGTGTGTAAAAGACCTGGACAATTCTGATAGGAGTATTTGCTTCTGAAATGTAACGACCTCTTTAAAATGTTTTCCTTTTCCGCTGGGTGCGGTGGCTGACGCCTGTAATCCCAGCACTTGGGAGGCTGAAGTGCGAGGATCAACTGAGGCCACCAGGAGTTCGTGAGCAGTCTAGGCAATGCAGTGAGACCCGACCGCTACAAAAAATAAAACCATGTGCAAAGCATGGTGGCATGGGCCTCTGGTCCCAGATACTCAGGAGGCTAAGGCAAGAGGACTGCTTGAGCCCAGGAATCCAAGGTTGTAGTGACCTATGATGGCACCACTGCCTGGGTGACAGAGACCATGTTTACCTCAAATAAAGAAAAAGATTCCCTTTCCTAATAGCTGTTTTAGCTACTCTTAGAATTTCTTTAGAAGATTTTTTTTTTTTCCTCTTTTCTTTAAGAGACACAGTCTCAGTCTGTCGCCCAGGCACAGTGGCGTGACCTTGCTCACTGCAGCCTCCATCTCCCAGGTTCCAACAATTCTCCTGCCTCAGCCTCCCAGGTAGCTGGCATTACAGGTACGTGCCACCAGACCCAGCTAATTTTTATATTTTTAGTATAGACAGGGTTTCACTTTGTTGGCCGTGCTGGTCTCGAACTCTTGCTCAGGTGATCCTTCACCCTCAGTCTCCCAAAGTGCTAGGATTACGGGTGTGAGCCACCATGCCTGGCAATAGAATATTCTATCATTTCAAATTAAACCAACTGAGCCTAGAGAAAAAAATACTCTTGTACGATATTTACCTTATTGTGTAAAAAACACCCACTTGCCATACAAATCCCTCTTAAAATTCCCAGAAGCAGAAATGTACCCAATTTTCTTCTAAAACAAGTCAATTTGGTTGCTGCCTTCCATCACCAGCCAAACCCCCATCCTACCATGAAATGGGAGGGAGGCAGTGAGGAAACAGGAAGTGTAAGGCGACAGTAGTAAGAAGAAACCTTCGATTCCCATCTTAGTCAAAGCACTGTGTGCTGCCTGCAATTGTACTAACATCAAGGAGCAATCTGCACTAAAAACAAAAGGCATGTCTAACAACCCCAGATAAGCACTCACATGTGAACTACGAGTGACATTAATGGCTGTCGTCTCCTTCACAAACCAGGTGACTCCAAGCCCTCACAATTCCAGCATCCAGTGCCTTTCATGTGAGAGGCCAGGCACCAGTGTCGACATATTCACACTAAAAGATTCAGGAACTAATACAAATTTTTCCAGGAGGGTCAGAAACTGCTGACAAAGATTAAGGTGGTATTTAGATTTGTCCTTTGGGAGTGTGAAAAGGCAAAAAGGGCAAAGGGATGGGACAGAGATGTTAGTGTTTAAAAGCCTAACAAGAGCTGTGATAGAGGAGGAAGGAAAGAAACTTGCATCCAGCAGTTTCTGTGGCGACCACAATGCATGCTAGACCATAGTTTACATGGGAGGTGTAAGTGATATCCCTGCAATCTGATCTCAGGGTAACAGAAAAAGGAAATGGCCAGTGCAGTAATAAAAATGCCTCAAATGAAGTCCCAGCCTTTTTTTTTTTTCTCTAGAAAGTAAATAAATGCAGAAGCAGCTAGTATGTTTGCCAGGAGCCTTAGGGAGATGATGGGGGTGAAAATGGACACCCACAAGTGTTCGCCAACATCTAAACCTGCATAGGATGCAAACATTCTGCTGCAGGTCCAGGGTTTTCCATTCCTTCCATCACTCCATTCGGATGGACTGTGGTGCAGGTTTACACAGAAGAACTGAGCATCTAATAAGACCTCTCTAGAGACACTCCCAAGTCTAGCAGGAAAAGTAACTTGTTAAGGAAAGAAGGCCCAGGTTCCAAACTCTTAAAACACAATTCCAGGAAGACGCACATAAATGGCAAGGTTAAAAATAAATTGCACACAGTCAAAAAGGGTTGCCACAAAGACACATCCCTCCTTTACATCCCTGCAAAGCACTATTCCAAATATATCAAGGTGCCGATGCACCCCAAATTACCCAGGCCACTTATATAATTCTTTAACAAACACATACACTTCAAAAAGGAAACCCTATGATGACTATAAAACTCACCCTACCATGGGACCTATGTAAATGTATACTATAAATAAGCCTTTTGATCAAAACCATAAAATGGCACTGATGGCTTTCAAATGGTACAACCTCCCTGACTCCCTTGTAATTATCCAAGAATCTATTATGCTTAAGTCACCTCTTCTTTTTAGGTTGAAAAAAAAAACAAAAAAGCAAGCAAGCAAGATCGAGGTTTGTTTTTCATTTCAAGACAGGAACCCCTCTTGGAGCTCGTCTACTCCTATCAGAACTGAAGGAAGCTAACGTTGTCCATCCACATCCATTCAACAAATACTGATTCAGTGCCTCTGAGCACATCTTGGCTTAGACTGATTTGGAAGCCAACGCTTAAGCATACTAACCTCCTACTAGCATGGAGATAGGTTATTGCATTTAATTCTAAAAACCACCTAGGTTGTGGTGATTTCCAGTCTGCCTAGCTGAGGTTGTCCAAGGAGCAGCCTGCTCACATCCGCGTGTGTCCTTTCAAATTTCAGCTAACCATCTTGCCTCCAGCTCACCATCTTGGTAAAAGTTTGTAATTTAATCCTGCCTTCTCTCTTGGCCATCTTGCGGTGTCAGCCAGTGAAGAGAATACCCTGAAGCACACAAAGCCTTCCAGAAGCAGCCCGAAGCGGAAGCACAAAGAACGCTTCACTTGTCAAACCTCGGCCCCAACCAAAGGATTATCAAGAGGCACAACCTCGCAAGCTCTGGCCCTTCCAGAGAGGCAGGTCTCAAGCAGCTGCTGACCCCTCTCATGTCAAACTGCCCAGCACTCAAAAAGCTCATTATGTTATTACTATAACTATGCTGCACCCAGCTACCAGGTTCAGAGAAACAGGTACAGGCCTCTTTCTCTGCATTAGATTGGCTGAGAAACCCACAGCTGGCAGCTCATATCCTGCCATTAGGAAGTCAAAGAGGACTGACTTACCTGGAAAAGCACCACAAGACTAAAAGGGTCTCCCATCTTTTTTCACTCATATTACATCTCCCAGAGATGGAAAAACGAAGTGCACGCATGACCATGTTGAAGCTGCCCGCAGTTTCCCTAGAAATTTCCCTAGTCACTCTGCCTGTGTTCTACAAACTTCATGCAGCTTTCTTCTGCAGCACTCTTTGCACTGTGTCTTAGTCCATTTGAGACTTCTATTGCAGAATACTTGAAATTATAAAGGACAGAAATTTATTTCTCACAGTTTTAGAGGTGGGGAAGTCTAAGACTGATGGACAGGCATATGGGGGATAGCCTTCACGCCATGACCTCACATAGTAGAGTAGAAGGCAACACATGGCGAGAGAGAGACAAAGGGGGCTGACCTCGTCCTTCTATAAGGAATCTGCTCCCATGATAAATGCATTAATCCACTCAAGAGGGTGGAGCCCTCATAAACCCAACACCTCTACATTCGGGAACAAGTTTCTAACACATGATGTGTGGGCCAGGCACAGTGGTGCGTGCCTGTAGTCCCAGCTACTCAGGAGGCTGAGGTGGGAGGATCGCTTGAGCCCAGGAGTTCTGGGCTGTAGTGTGCTATGCAGATCGGGTGTCCGCTCTAAGTTCAGCACCAATATGGTGACCTCCTGGAAGCAGGGGACCACCAGGTTGCTTACTAAGGAGGGGGTGAACCGGCCCAGGTCGGAAATGGGGCATGTCAAAAAAACTGCCATGCTGATCAGTAGTGGGATCGCACCTGTGAACAGCCTGTGAATAGCCACTGCACTCCAGCCTGGGCCACATAGCAAGACCCCATTTCCAAAAAAAGAATTAAAAGAAAAAAAAAAAGAAATTTGGGGAGCACATTCAAACCACAGTACACTGCAACAAAAATTATTTGCTTCTCGGCCGGGAGTGGTGGCTCATGCCTGTAATCCTAGCACTTTGGGAGGCCGAGGTGGGTGGATCACCTGAGGTCAGGAGTTCCAGATCAGCCTGGCCATCATGGTGAAACCCCATCTTTAAAAAAAAAAAAAAAAATTATTTGCTTCTCTACTTTCCCTGGGATGCAAATGTCCTGTGGCTCAAAACAGGCTTAAATCAATCATATGTAGCTGCATCTCAGTACTTAAGAAAACCATTAGCATGCATTTTCATTAACCAATTAGCACCCATGCATATGTGTTCTGTGGAGGTCACAATCCTCTGAAGGTTAAAAGATGAAAACGGAATCACTTTGCCACACACCAGAATTCTCAGGCCACGCCAAAAAGTTTGAGGTTACAACTATACCGTTCTCTCTTTGGCATCAACACCTATGATGGCTCTTCACTCACTTCTTTAAGGTGAGCAGACATCATCAACTGAGTCTGTATTATATACCGTGAGCCTTGTCTCCCAGACAAGTGCCTCGATTTTCTCATCTATAAGATGGGGGTGATAATAAAATAACCTATATTAATGGTTTTGCTATGAGAATTAAATGGGCTAACATACGTAAGGAATGTATAACAGTGGAAGCAGACAGCACTTCAAAAGTGCTATGTCCGTGTTTGCCGTGAATAACATCAACAGAGCCACTCCAACTGAGCCACAGAGCCAAAGATAAGTGACTCTCCCAGGGACAGAGTAAAACTTCAGATTCAAGCCCAGTCTTTATCAATCTATATTCATAAATTTTTCTCTTTTCTCCTGATTTCTAATCAAACGGTTAATCATAAGACTGTGCTAGAAAAGCATGTTTGACGTTTAAGCCACGATATTTGGAGGATGGTGCAGGGAGAACTCCCCTGCATGCCAATCAATTCCAAATCAAAATAAGCCAAGAAGGGCTTGAAGATCAAGAGACAGTCAAGGGGCGGGCAGAGTGGCTCATGACTGTAATTCCAGAAATTTGGGAGACCGAGGCAGGAGGATCACTTGAGGCCAGGAATTTGGGACCAACGTGGGCAACAAAGCAATACCCCGTCTCAGTCAGGGATGAATACGTACAGATCTATCCATGTCTGTGTGCCTCCAAGAAAGAGTTTAGGAATGTGGGCTCAGATGTCGAAGCAGTAAGAGAAGTCCTGGCCAATCGACACAGACCAAGGAGTGGATGAAGACTGACCACTAGGGAAAGAGACCAGAGTTAATTAAGGCTCTCCAGGAGAGGAGGTGTCTCAGGAAAACAAATAATGGAGCTCCACGCAAAGATGGGGAACCTGCAAAGGCACAGCAGGACCACAAAGGTCATCACGGACACAGAGACGTTTGGCACCTCCTCCCTATCACGGCCCCAAGGAGTGGAAGTGAGAATTGACAAGCTTCTCCAGCATCCTGCACACAGATATCCCACACCAAGGATCAAACGTGTGTGCTCAGACCAGGGTGAAGTCAAGCATACAGAGGCACCTCTCAGATTTAATTATCCTGATCTAGGTAGCAGCAATTTCAAAAGGAACCTGCAGTCCCATCCTGCCACTTAAGCCACACAAATCTACCCACACATGACCCATAAAGGTGGACTTAAAATACCAGCCTGTCTTTGTCCCATGACTCAGGAACAACATGCCCCACAGTGCTACGCCAACAAACCACATTCCCCATCCAAACTCTTTCTTCTGTGATGTTGAACTCTACCTCCTACTTTAATCTTTCTGAACTCAGTAGTTGCGCAATTCTTCCCAAAAGCAAAAACTACTATCCTGTGCCCAACTCCAAAAACGAGTTGGAGCTCAGCTTTCCTTCCAATGACATATGACTGGGATGCAGACCAGGCACGGCGGCTGACACCTAAAAGCCCAACAATGTGGGAGGCCAAGCTGGGCAGATCACTTGAGCCTAGGAGTTCGAGACCAGCCTGGGCTACATGGTAAAACCCTATTTCTATAAAAAAAAAATACAAAAAGTTAGCTGGACGTGGTAGCACATGACTAGAGTCCCAACTACTAAGAGACTGAGACAGGAGAATCACTTGAGCCCAGGAGGCAGAGGTTACAATGTGCCAAGATCATACCACTCCACTCCAGCCTGGTTAACAGAGCCAGATGCTATCTCAAAAAATAAAATTTTTTAATTTAAAAAAAAAAAAAGACTGGACCACACCTGTTAGCCTTGATAAAAGAGCTTTCCTGGAATCCTTAGTTCATATGCATGGTCTATAAACTGCCATATCCATGGTAGGCCTAACCCATGAGAAGAAAAGATGGATTCAACAAGAGGCATCATCAGTAAGAAAAAGGAGCTGCTTCCTATGAACCGGAGCAATACAAAATATTGTTTTATAATCCCCAGAGTCATACAAGAAGTAATCTGCCAAGCAGTTAAAATTCCAAGAGAGGGAGGGGGAGAGGGGAAGCCCACACAAAACCAGTTAGATTTCGTGCTTATTTCACCGGCTTCATCTGTTCTGCAAACACCTATGGTAGGGCCCTATTTCATGATGGGGAAACAGCAGTGGGGAGACACAACCACTGCCTTGGGTACCCAAGAAGAGAGGTGAGCAACTGTGAGTTAAATGTGGTCTGAATCAAGGGTTTCTGCTGTGGGGGAAAGAACCTGACCATGAATGTGTATGAGCAGTATGTGCAGCCTCCAGGAAACAGAGCATGCGTGAACGTCCCAGGGAGAACTGCCGGAACACTCAGAAATGCTTCCTTAGCTCTGTGTTATCCAACCTCAGACACCTAAATCCAGGAACTCAGGTTCACCTGGCTGACTTCAGATCAAGGTGAAGGTACAGAGCATAAAATACAAACTTTCTTTCCAAACTTGGAAGATTACCATGGGAAAGGTGAATATCTGCAAAAAGGCACTGTGAGGTGAGCCACCCCCAAACCTACTAACTCCGCTGACTGCAGGAAAAGTAAAGAAAGGTTCTCTGCAGAAGGACAGAGAAAATCCACAAAAATCAACAAGTAATCACAGATCTACGTGGAGCAGCTACCTGAAACAACAGTCAGCTCTCCTGGGCCCTCCCGGCTGGCTCTCAATTCCTGGACGAGCCTCTCTCTGGGTCCTTACAGAAGAAGATGCAGACAGACCTCTAACACTAGAAGACCCCAGAGAGGATTTTGGGAGCTACAGGTTCTGCTCAAGACAAAGTTTTTCCCTTTTCTATCCATGGCTAGGTTTACAATGAAGAAAGGCATTTCATGTACTTCAGAAAAGAAGGAATACAACCGGTGGCAGAAGAGATTATTTACTAGATGATGTGAGCTGAAGAGTAACACTAGACATGACAGCAAGAGGTGCCCCCTCGGCACGGGTGTGGAACAGGCCAGCCCCCAACCCAAACTGCACCCTCCAGCCCTGGGGCAGCTCACCAAGCCAACTGCTCTCCAGACGAGACACCTGAAAATTCAGATCTTTTTTTTTTTTTTGCTACAACTTATGGAAGGTGACATAGTATACTGGGAATGTCCAGGCATCACAGGTATGAAATACTAGATTCAAATTCTGTTAACTGAGCTGCCAAGTAAAGATGGTAAAATCTTAAAAACAGGCATTTCAAAAGAATTAGGGTAAAAATTTTTTGCACAATTTTATCTACGCTAAGCGTCAGTTCTTCCTAATGGAAGAGACAGATGCCATAGCTTCAAAGAACTTTTAATAGTCACAGGCTTTATTATGGAATGCACTCAGCTATTTCTATTGTAGTCCGAATGCGTATGTTTTTATTAATTTTGAAATTTTTTTTCTTGGAGTGAGGACTTACTGATGCTGTTCACCTTTTTCTTTTTTAATGACTAACAATACTAAATATAAAGCTATGACTGTGGCTAGTCCTTTCCTGATGGTATGTTTCTCTCTCTCTCATTCTCTCATTCAACATTCAAAAAACAGAAAGAACTTCCGCTTTTAGCAAAGCTAGACAGGATTTATAGGGACAGGATTTATACCTCTCGCCTGCCTGAAAGAACTAAAAAATCCACACAAAACAATGGCCACCACATAGCAACATACTGTGATCTGCGACAAATGGAAAACAAATGATCCCCCAAGCTCACTGCCTTGAGACAATGTCCAGACTGCAGCAGTTACGGAAAGGGCAGACAGAGCTGGAGCTGAGAAACACAAGGGAAGGCCAAGGTGATAGAATGTGTAAGGTACAGCACAGCAGAGGCCAGAGCCATACAGACAGCTCTGGAACTGTCAAGATTGCTCCTCTTGTCTTCGGCTGAGTACTAACGAGTACATTTGTGTTAGGAAACTACCCAAGAGAAAGTATTTCCAGAAAGGATTAGCGGGAGCAGTATCCAAATTGTAAAGGCACCAGGAGTAGCACCCATGCATACTAGTCTACATGGTAAATGTAATCCCTAGGACATCAAGCAAAATACTCATGGGTTTCTGCCTGAGTAGCGGGGGAAACGTTGCCTTCCAGTAAACACTGCTTTTGCACCACCTAATAAAGCTTAAACTCAAGATCCAAACAGATCAAACTGTTCCTTCATAATTTAATTACATCTCAGAACAATGCTCAAGAATATGGAGAAAAATGCGATCATTTCCCAAAACAGAGAAAAATTTACAATGCCTGTCAACTAATAAAAAGCTACCAGACATGCAAAGTTGCAGGAAAATATGACTGATGAGGAGGAAGGTTGATCAATCAAAACTTTTGTAAATAGAACACAGAAATAGCACAGACACTCAAGTATCTCTTGTAACTGTATTCCATATGTTCAAGAAACAGCAATGCATAAGCATATTAGGAACACTGAAGATTAAGAAAAAAACAAAATCTAAATTGTTTCTTTTTTTTCTCTTTGAGATGACGTCTCACTCTGTCACCCAGGTTGGAGTCCAGGAGCCCGATCTTGGCTCACTGAAACCTCTGCCTCCTGGGTTCAAGCCATTCTCCTGCCTCAGCCTCCCAAATAGCTGGGATTATAGGCGCCTGCCACCATGCCAGACTAATTTTTGTATTTTTGATGGGGTTTCAATGTATAGGCGAGGCTGGTCTTGAACTCCTGACCTTGTGATCTGCCCACCTTGGCCTCCCAGAATGCTGGAATTACAGTCGTGAGCTACCACGCCCAGTCATAACTTCTAAAATGTAAAAACGATGTCTGAGATACACTAAAATGGCTTACCAGCAGATTTAGGGCGTAAACCATCTAAAATGCAACATACAAGCCAAGAAAGACTGGAACAAAGGAAGAAAACACATGAGCTACGGGACAACTTCAAAGTAATATATGTGCAAATGAAGTCCCCAAAGGGGAGACGAACACACACGAAAATAATTTTAAATAATAATGTCTCCAATTTTTCTACAATAAATGAAACCTACAAACCTAACACACTTGATGAATCTCAAGCACTAGAAATAAAAACTATGCCAAGGCATATCAATATCAAATTGCTTAACACCAGTAAGGAATTAAAATGAAAACTGCAGTAAATTATGCCTCCTACAAAGCTATGAAAATGACAACAAGATTCTTGTCAGAAATGATGCACACAGGGACAATTGACCAGTGTCACTGAAGTTCTGATGGTGAACAACCATTAGCTTAAAATTTTATACCCAGCAAAAATATCTATAAGAAATGCAGGTGTATTTTGTGTAACTGCATGTAATGCTACAATGATCATAAAAGCATTTTTTTTTTTTACCGTGGGTGAAATAAGATCTTCCTAGACATACAAAAGCTGAATGATCAACAGCAGACCTAAGTTAGAAATGTTAAAACCCTTCAAGCAAAAGCAAATGAAAATGATATAGAAAGACATCTAGATCTATAGGAAGGAAAGGAAAACAAAAATGGCAACTGCATAGATAACTTGAAACAGCAGATAGGCTAGATTCATCCATTTTTACTTTCTATTTACTTCCACATTTTTGTGTTCCCAATTGCAACATCATAATCTATTACTTTTTTCTTCTGTAGTAGAGAGTACACTTCAGCCACAAAAATTACAAGAAACGAAAGCTTTCTGATTGTTTTTGCTTTCATTTTTGCCAATAATAGTGAATGCATTTAACAGTATATTATACCACTAATTTATTTTTTATAAAGGAATGAGTAAAAACTAGGCACTTATTTAATATAATTCTAATTCTTAAGGCTGCTCACTTTGAATACCCCCAATTCATGCATGCTCTCAAGCAAGACTCGTATACATTTGGGTTTATCTTCCTTTCAAACATGAAGAAAAGTATTTTATACCAAAAAAATAGCTCAGAACAAAATGAATAAAGAACACAGTAATGCAAACAATGTAGCTGTGAACCTAATATACCTGTTAAAAGCCTGAGAGAATTCTCACCACTTTCAACATTATTCATCTCCAGAATACACCGAGTTATGAAATCCATACACTTCCAATAAATCTTTACATTCGAAATTCAATCTAATAGGACAAACTATGTTTGTACTCAGTAAGTCCTATACAATCGAAAGCCTAACTAAAATACAGCAGCTCCTTGTTTAACAAAAAAGTTACCTCCCTGCAGAGGCAGAGTCTGCACTTCTATACAAATTCAACAGAAACTCTGAAGAGTTTTGGGGTTTGGTTTTGTTTTGTTTTTGTGAGAGAGAGTTTCATTCTTGTTCCCCAGGCTGGAGTACACTGGTGCAATCTTGGCTCACCGCAACCTCCGCCTCCCAGGTTCAAACAATTCTCCTGTATCAGCCTCCCGAGTAGCTGGGATTACAAGCATGAATCACCAAACGCCTGGCTAATTTTGTATCTTTAGTAGAGATGGCATCTTCCACCTTAGTTAAGCTGGTCTTGAACTCCCAACCTCAGGTGATCCACAAGCCTCAGCCTCCCAAAGTGCTGGGATTACAGGTGTGAGTTATAGTGCCCAGCCACAGTTTTTTGTTTTTTTTTAAGTGTGTTAGAATACAAAAAAGCAATATACTCTTCAAAAGAATATAGCTGGCTGGGCGCGACGGCTCATGCCTGTAAACCCAGCACTCTGGGAGGCCAAGGCAGGCAGATCACAAGGTCAGGAGATAGAGACCATCCTGGTCAACATGTTAATACCCCGTTTCTACTTAAAATACAAAAATTAGCTTGGTGTGGTGGCACACGCCGTAGTCCCAGCTACTCAGGAGGCTGAGGCAGGACAATCACTTGACCAGGAGCTCGAGGTTGCAGTGAGATAAGATCATACCACTGCACTCCAGTCTGGGTGACAGAGCGAGACTCCATGTGGGAAAAAAAAACAACAACAAATAAATAAATTGTGTGTGTGTGTGTGTGTGTGTGTGTGTGTGTGTGTGTGTTTGTATATATCACAAGGGATCTCAACACTAAACACTAAGGGTCTCTCCCAAAGGTGAAGCAATGTCTAATGTATGAACAGCCACAATGGAATTTGTTCACCCCCCTACTCTTGCCTGCTTCATTCCAACAAATACCAAGTTGCACCAAGTTCAGCGGAGCAAATATACACCACACACCACAGGGTCCTTCCTGTGATTCAGTAACATCAAAAGAGGGAGATGCACCCATACATTTCCATCCGCCTACAGATGGCTGGGGTAGGGCTGACAGAGAGGAAAGATATAAATCATCATTTGTGTAAATCAAAAACCCTCTAAAACATGTCAGAGAAGTCTTAAAAGGATGTGCATACTCACATGTAGCAATTCATGTGTCACATATACTGACAATGGCTACTAATATCTAACACAGAGTACTGTTTACATACCTGATTGATTGATTGATTGAATGATTGAGACAGATCAATCCAGCTCTGTCCCCATGGCTAGAGTGCAATGGTGCGATCACAGCTAACTGCAACCTCTATCTCCCACACTCAAACAATCCTCCCATCTCAGCCTCCTGTAGCTAGGAGTACAGGCTTGTGCCAACAAGCCCAGCTAATTTTTTTTGTATTTTTTGGTAGAAATGGAGTTTCACCATGTTGCCCAGGCTGGTCTCTCCAATTCCTGAACTCAGGCGACCACCAGCCTCAGGCTCCCAAAG
Source organism: Ateles fusciceps (assembly GCA_036589455.1). Lineage (NCBI taxonomy): Eukaryota > Metazoa > Chordata > Mammalia > Primates > Atelidae > Ateles > Ateles fusciceps. The sequence continues at coordinate 3,663,625 of JAZHEH010000093.1, forward strand.
TGCTGGGGTTATAGGCATAAGCCATCACACTGAGCCAATATACCAAAATTCTCTTCAAGAATTCATTTCTTCAGGTCACGAAACACCGTCAGGCAGTTACTACTGCGATTCACATCCTTCAGATGAAAGAACTAAGGCCCAGACACATTATGTAACCTGCCCAACAGGTATTACACAATGTCTGTTGTATTATATAACACAGCAAGTAAATGTTCAAGATATAATGAGAAGCCACACAGCCTGTTTTCTTTATGCTGCATCACGGTCTCCTTAAGACCTGCTTCAGAACCACCATTCTCTTGAAATTTTTCTACCTTCTTCCCTCCACTCACCCACAGATAAAATATAAACGGTTCATCTTGCTCTCTGTTTTAGTGGCCAACTCAGATGACCTCTTTTGGATCATCTTGTATCTCAGATCTTGTATTTACTTACATCTAAAATGTACTGTCACCAAGTTAATTGTACATTATCTTTTTCATTCAACAAACAAATAATCCTCATCTCCATAACCATTCTTCCAAAGAGTTTCTGACCACTAGTCCACACCCGAATTACCAAACTCCGTCCATTCTGGATTCTACAACTACTGAGAGATTGATGGGGCAAACACGTTTTACAAGAACTGAGTTGTTGTACACACGGGCAAAATGAGAAAGGAGACAGGCAGGGCCACCTTCACATTCACAACGGTCTGATTAAAGGATGAAACTCTCCGTAATGGTTCCATTCTAAACAATATAAATCAGTTAATATATCATTTTAAAAAACAACCTTACCCACAACAAAGATCAAAAAGAAAAAGAAAACCAACACTGAAAACTAAAAACAAGACTCAGTCTTCAGGGTCCCACCAGCACAGAATCTCTCTGGTCATCTTTTCTCGGGCTGCCCTTTCCACGAACACAGCACAGCGATTCTGAAGGCGGGGCTGGCTTTTCCTTTTGCAAAGAGTGATCTCAGATGACCTTTCAATGGCTAGGTAAAAATATACCAGTTTTGGTTTTCTGTTGTTGTTGTTGTAGTTGCCTCTATAAAGAAAAACTCTAAGGAAGAGAATCAGAAACTTGAGAAAACTCCAAAACTGTGAAGAGCTCTGGACTCCACTGCTTTCTATTGCTAAAAAGATCCCCAGTGTGAAGTAAAGACATAGTCAGTAAGTACACACAGCAAAATCTGACTCAGGGGGTTTCTGCAGGAAAAACACACTGAGTAAACACATGATGTTTTAAATGAAAAATTAAAAACATGTTACAAGCATAATCAGAAAAATGTAGTTGATTCAAGGTACAGGCTGGAAAAGATGACTGGATGAGGTTGGAACTGAGTCTGGCCTCAGTCTTCACCATAGATTTTTATTTTCCGTAAGAAGGAAAATAAAATCAAGCACATAAAATCCCTCTCACTCTTCCCCCGCTTCCTCCATCCCTCTACTATAGACAAAAGGCATATACTTTTGTGCTGATGATCCTAAAATCATGCACATAAAAGGACGTGTACAGCAGGAGTAACTAAATGTACAGGAATACCTAGCTAGCAATTCATATCATTCTAAAAAATAGAGAAAATGCTCTTTCCAAAGCACATACATAAATTATGGCCCTGTAGTATGATTTGAATGTGACCCCCCCCAAAGCTCATGTGCTGAAAACCTAATCCCCAAATCTAGAGTGCTGAGAAAGTGAGATCTTAAGGAGCGATTTCATCATGAGCGATCTGCCCTGGTGAACGGAATAATGTCGCTATCTCGGGAGTGGGTTTGTTATGAATGCAAGCTTAGACAGGTGTAGAGGCATGTGACTGTAGTCCCAGCTACACAGGAGTCTGAGGCACAAGAATCTCTTCAGCTCAGGCATTAGAAAATGTATTTAAGTTATGATTACACCACGACATTACACCCTGGGTAACAGAGGCAGACCCCACCTCTTTGAAAACATAAAAATAAAATTAAAAACCAAACTTAGCACTTTCTTGTGCTCTCTTGCCAAGTTATAACGTAGCAAGAAGGCTCTCGCCAGATCCAGCCCCTCAATCTTTGAATACCAAGCCTCCAGAAACATAAGCCAATAAAATTCTGTATTTTTAAAGTGACTCAGTCTCAGTTACTTTGTTACAGCAACACAAAACAAACTACAACAATCTGAACTTTTAGGAATCAGTCTTTTCTCCTAGAAAGTTTAAAGTCCAAAAGAGAATGCAAAGGGTCAATCTTAAAAGCTCCTTCCAGCTGGGATGGTGGCTCACGCCTGTAATCGCAGCACTTTGGGAGGCAGAGGCAGACTGATCACCTGAGGTCGGGAGTTCAAGACCAGCCTGACCAACATGGAGAAACCTCATCTCTACTAAAAATGCAAAATTAGCTGGGTGGGGGTGGCGCACGTCTATAATCCCAGATACTCAGGAGGATGAGGCAGGAGAATCGCTTGAGCCCAGGAGCCAGTGGTTGTCGTGAGCCAAGACAGCACCATTGCACTACAGGCTGGGCAACAAGAACAAAACTCCATCTCAAAAATAAAAGCTCTTCCCACGTATAATGTTCAGGAAATTTAAGACTCATAAGTAAAAATCAACCATACACTACATGCTCTAAATGCTGTTTTAAAATAACCATCATAGGTAGTTACTTTAGGCTTAACTTTTCATCTTCAGAGTCAGCACATTCCATCACCCTATTAGAAAAGGCACCCTATATGTGAAATGAAGAAAGGTTATGTATTACGGTTTTAACAGTACACTACCCAAAGCTCTGGAAATTCCGGTACCAAGTCATCTACTCTGCTTTAGAAGGCAGGGTTCATTCCCAATCCATTAAATACTAAGGAAGGATCAAAACAACAGAGTTATTTGAGGCCTTAAGTTTTGAGTTATTATTTATTTGATGCTTGCTACATACCTTGCAATGCTGCAAGAAATGCATGTCCTGGCTGGGCACAGTGGCTCCTGCCTACAACCCCAGCGCTTTGGGAGGCCCAAGTGGGAAAATCACTTGAGGCCAGGAGTTCAAGGCCAACCTGGTCAAACCCTGTCTCTACTAAAAACACAAAAATTTGGCAGGTATGGTGGCACACGTCTATAATCCCAGCTACTCAGGAGGCTGAGGCATGAGAATCACTTGAACCCAGGAGGTGAAGGTTGCAGTGAGCTGAGACAATACCACTGCATTCCAGTCTGGGTGACAGAGTGAGACTCTGTCATCCCAAACCCCCCAAAAAAGAAATGTATGCCCTGATGACACTACATATTTGAAGGCTACAAAATCTTCCTCCTGTAATCAAGGGTAGCCAAGACCATCCTCAAAATCTACCAAAACCTATCAAACCTTAATCCACATAAGATCTTGATGATTTTCAACAGTAGAGTGAAACCAGAACCAAGTTAGTAGGTTGCAGTGAATCCTTAATTCAGTAAGATACCTCACACATTAATAATTAAAAAGCATTTGCAGTAGCTAAGTTTTCCTTCACCTAATGAAAAGAGTTTCTCCTGCCTAATGCCCTATAGAATTCCAGTAAAATGACTGCTTTGCACTCAGGTGCCACATGACGCTGTGGTCCCATACAAGAGAAAGCTAGCAGCACTATCTTCTGAGAGAGTCACAAGCAGTTAGGGACAAATGGTCCCTCCTCCTCAAGAATGATGCCTACCGACACTCATCACTGCACCTGGATGCTGCCCAGCTCTCAGCCAGCAGTGAGGGTGATGGCCAGCCACATAAAGGAGTGGGTCCCCCAAGACTCAGAGAATGGAGATCAAAGTTGATGCCAGATGCATGCCAGATGCCCATGATGAAGACAGGGATAGTATCACACATTCCAATATTAGACTCACACAATTTTTACACATCCTTAAAATCATTCTCTTGTGATAGTTCATGTTTTAAACTGGAATGGAGGAATGTTTGTTATGGAATATCTACGATATAACAGGTTCATCACCGAGACGCTCTGTTTAAAGCACTGACATACAAAGGCGAGTACATGAGCAGATCCATCTCACCTGTTTCCTAACTACAATAACCAAGCTTATCACATCTTCTAAGGAAGTACTGAGGATGAAGAGAAAATGAGAGCCATTAATACAGAATCAATGTATCTACAAGGGGACACCTCATGATGGAGAAACTAAAGACTTGTGGCTCTGCATCTCAAATTTCAGACCTGAAAACAGTTAGGAATTTTAACTATCTACACATGGCTAATCTTGTCCTTTTCTCTTAATATTTCACCCTACTCAGTTCTTCTGTAGACAGACACATGCAGATTGTTTCTGAGAAGTAAATTCTCCAGAATGAGTATACAAAGACGAGCAGACAAGGGGGACTTTTTTTCTTTTCCTTCAATCTCTGAAACTAACAGATTCTAAGAAAAAGTCATGAAGCTAGTCATCCGGGTAAACGTGGAGTAAGAGAACAAAGGGATATATAAATTCTAACAGGGAAAAAGGGAAAATAACGTATCAGGTTGAAGTAAGGCAGATACTAGGCAAAGGCTTTCAAAAACACCCAAGTAAAATCATTATTATAAAATGTCACTGCCACTGCTTGACCATGAAACCACACTCTTATCAAACGACTACAGCCAACTTCCTTACCACACTATCTTAAGCTTATTTAGGAAAGTCATATAAAAATAACTGCTGTTCTAAGTTTTAAGCACCAATTCCATAGCTACTAACTTGGAACTCGGTTAAACAGCGAGAGATTAAAAATACACGCAGTGTAATTTCAGCTTTCCTGACAAGGGAAAAAATGTCTCAGAAACACCACATTTAATTCTTCAAATTTATAGAAAGATCTCTCTTCAGAAGTGGCAAAACATCACCTAATATATATTCCTCAAGATGACTGCTGCTGAGAATCGATTAAAATGAACAGTTAAGACAGGCATTACAAGCTGGCAACTCTTTGGATAATTGTGCCAGCAGGAACATGTGTTGTTAAGGCCAGAGTACTTTTTGTTTTTTCATTTTTAATTATTAGACAATACTTAGAAAGTAGGACATCTGATATGAAACCTCATAATTCTGGCTCCTCTATGAAAATCAAGGGATTGGGTAAGTAGGCTCACATTATCATGTGGTGAAAACTGGCACCTGAGTTTGCAGTCCCTGGTTGAAGGTACCAATATTTTCAGCCTTGAGTACTAACCTTTTCCTCGACGGCCCTTCTTCAAAATCTGAAGAACTAACATCGTTGCTAGTGGAGGACACTTGGGATGCATCGTCCTTCTCATTCTCTGACTGTTCTGATGCTGGTCCTAATCCCTTAGACTGGTCATTACCAAGGAGCCCTACAGGTGAGAAAAGGGGACAAACACTTAAATACATCACATCAGGAGGCAGCACTTTACCACAGTTAACCCTACACAACGCTGATGAAGACAGACAAGAATGTGGAGAGAAGAGAAGTTAAAAGCACATATCCCTTTTGAATGGGTGGAAAAAGTAAAATCTTATTCTATTTGAGACCTTTCAAGAGAGTGAAATGCCCAAGAGGGAAACAATTTCAACAGTAAGAAATCTGACCAGAAATGTGGAATTGTTATATTTTAGGATTTGTTTTAAAGAGTACATAACATCTTTTGGGGCGCTAAAGGGTGAAAAGGAAGAAAGGAGTATTAATTATTATCAAATCAAACTAGTCACTCTTGAAGTGCTGAATACTGACTCTACAGATACTGTGGAATTACCTGGAGGAACCACTACCTGCCACACAAGAAAACGCATGCTTATCTTTGTAGCCTCATCTTAGCTATTAACTAGAAATCCTGCTCCACTTGTTCTTCTTCATAGCCACCAATAAGATTAGATTGTAACCAGATTTGCCTTTGATTATCTCAAAGGATAAGGATTCTCTATGATAGTGGATCATAAACAGAGTCTTGGTGCCCATGGATGTGCTTTTAATAACTAAAATGTGGAAAGAAGATGGGGCCCTCGGGGGGGCTCTAAAAAGCAGCTGTGTACTAACTGATATGGAAGTATTTTAGCCGGCCATAAGGCCACACCAGAGGGAAACGGCCGAGTAAAAAAGCCTGAGAGTCCCTTACAATAATGTAGGTTCTGCCAACAAGAAGCTTCCACTGCCACAAGTGTTCACAGCAAATAGACCCCCCTGTCCACCGTCTAATCACCACCTTTGAAGGAAACCAGAGCTGAGCTGTAGCAGCAACGATAGCCCAGCATCTGCAGTTCCACGGTGCTTGATCTTTAAGCTAAAAATAGAGTGCACCCCCTTGATTTTTGCTCTTCTAGTCCTTCCACCAATTCTTTGCACACTTCATTTCTCTGTATTAAGTCTTTGTTATTGAAGCGTCTCAAAAAGTGACGTCTGTTACATGCACTAAACAGTATGTAGAATACAGTGTTCTATGTATTTTGGTTTAAAAAAAAAGTCAACACTCTGAATGAACATAGTATACATCAACAAAGCCCTGAGTCCTGGCTTGTTTCTCTGCTTGCACTTCGCCAGTTATCTATTTTTACATCATTTCAGAGTATGAGTGATATAAACTTGAAAGTAAAACACGTGGTTATTCACTTTGACTAATGGGGCTTTAAGAGTTGTGACTAAAACACAGAAATACAAACATACCAAAAAAAAAAAAAAAAAAAAAAAACACCCCCAAAGAGGCCAGGCGCAGTAATCATGCCTGTAATCCCTGTACTCTGGGGGGCCAAGGCAGGCAGATCATCTGAGGTCGGGCGTTTGAGACCAGTCTACCAACATGGAGAAACCACTTCTCTACTAAAATACAAAATTAGCCAGGTGTGGTGGCACATGCCTGTAATCCCAGCTACTCAGGAGGCTGAGGCAGGAGAATCACTTGAACTCGGGAGGCAGAGGTTGCAGTGAGCCGAGATCACACCACTGCACTCCAGCCTGGGCAACAAGTGTGAAACTCCATCTCAAAATAAAAATGAAAACAAAAAAAATGCTGGGATTTTGCACTGTGAGGCCAAAAGGAGACAACTGTATGGAAATCTAAGAATCCAAGCAAAAAGCGTGGCCAGTGTTTCAGAGACTGAAGCCATGATATCCATTACAGAAGCCACTCGTCATATGCAGCTACTGAGCATCTGAAATTTGGCTATCGAGGATAAGGAAATAAATTTTAATTTTACTTAATTGTAATTTAAACTTAGAATGTGACAGGTCATTGATAATGTTATATTGATTAATTGAGGAAATATTTTGGAATTTATTAAATCAAATATATTAACAGTAATTTCACCTAGTCCTTTTGAGTGTGACTGCAGAAACTAAAATTACATATGTAGTTGAAATAATATCTTTACTGACCAGCACTAAGTTGGAGCACATTAGCAGTGTCACTATGGGAGTGGGGGGTCCCTCCCCCCACCCAATTAGGATACAGATTAGCGGTGGCCAAGAAACTTAATATTTCTTATTAGTAAAAAGAAAAGATGGATAAATTACCACACAGAAAAAGGATAAAAACCTGAAAATAAAAATGCTGGCTAAAGAACCAGATGTAAAATTTAAAAGGAAAAAAGAGGATGCACATCATAAACACGCATCATCTTGGTTGAGTTCTAATTTTGCTTCTTGCTTTTTTGCTTCTTGCTTTTGAGACAGGAGGGTCTCACTCCGTTGCCCAGGCTGGAGTGCAGTGGCGCGATCACAGTTTACTGTAACCTTGACCTCCTGGGCCCAACAAATCCTCCTGCCTCGACCGAGACCACAGACACATGACTGGGACCACAGACACATGCCACCATGCTGAGCATATTTTTTTTGTAGAAATAGGGTCGATCGCCATGTTGCCCAGGGTGGATCCTGGGCTCAAGCGATCCACTGTCCTTGGCTTCCCAAAGTGCTGGATTACAGGCATGAGTCACTGCACCTGGCCTTTTTTCAATAGTGTAAGGTAGGTATAACAATGGAGAAAAAAGAAGGCAAAAAAGGGATCAATTCTGAATTTATTCATTCATTTACTTAACAAATACTATATACATGCTAGGCCAATAGGGATACAGGCTAATCAAAATCTAAAATTAAGAGAGACAGACAAACACAGACATACGTATCACTCAGTAGTATGTGAAGAAAATAAAGTGAAAGAGAGGATAGTAAATGAGTCAATGAAGCCAGCCGCCAAGCTTGCAATACCAAAACAAGAACAAGAAAACTGGGATTTGCAGTAAGCCTAATAACAGGCAGTGGTGATGGAGGAAGAGGACAAGGAGGAAGAGCTACATTAGGATCAAAAAGGAACTCAACAAGGACTAGGAGCAGCTCAGGAAGACTGGGAAAGGCTCCTCTACCCTTTGGTACATAACAGCAGCTGGAGTATGAGCTGAATGAGAAAGAAGTGAATGTGTAAAAGAATGACTGAACAAATGATTTCACAGTGGACTAATGTAAGAAAGTTAAGCTTTTTACGACAACTTTGCTTCTGTCCTCCTGACAAAAAAAATCTGGGTGACTGTAAAGAGAGGTGGTTCTCACACTTGAGCATGCATGCAAATAAACTCCCCAAATGTCCCTGGTTCTAACACATTCCCAGGTGACAACAGTGCTTACTTTGGCTGCTCTGAGGACTTTTTTTTTTTTTTTTTTTTTTTTTGAGACAAGGTCTTGCTCTGTCACCCATGCTACAGTGCAGAGACATGCTCACAACAGCCTCAGCCTCCGAGGCTCAAGCAGTCCTCCTGTGTCAGCTTCCCAACTTGCTTGGACTGTAGGTGTGCACAACCACACCCCGCTAATCTTTTTCTTTGTTTTAGAGATGGGGTGGGGGGTGGTCCTGTTATGTTGCCAAGGCTGGTCTCAAACTCCTGGGTTCAAGGAATCCTCTCCCATCTGGACCTCTCAAAGTGCTGGAATTACAGGCATGAAAAACTACACATGGCCTCATGCACCTTTTATCAGTGATTTTGTGGGGGGAAAAAGATGCTTGCTTGCAAAATTTGTCACGAACTTACAAAAATCAGCTAACATGACAAATACAGGCTCAAAAAAGTAACAGGTTGAAAAAAATGTGCATGTCTTAAGAAGTATAAACATAAACAGACATGTAATGTTCTCTCGAACTATCCTCCCACCCTGCAAATCAAAACAGTTAAGGCTACTCAGATAAGGCATGACTGCACAAAAAGAAATGAAAGTACTGACTCCACTGTTCCAGGTCCTCATCAAACTCAATCTTCAGAGAACTCCGAGGTTTCCACCATTCTGAGGACTGCAATCAGTACCTGAACTAAAGGGGACACAGGTTGTCCTGAATCACATTCACATTCCAGATTCATAAAATGGGGTCCATACATAAGAAACTGCCTGTTATACAACTTAAAGGACCATAAGTTTCAGGGTTTTGTTTTTGTTTTTGAGACAGAGTCTCACTCTGTCGCCAGGCTGGAGTGCAGTGGTGAGACCTTGGCTCACTGCAACCTCTGCCTCACGGGTTCCAGCAATTATCCTGCCTCATCCTCCCAAGTAGCTGGGACTACAGATGTGTGCCACCATGCCCAGCTAATTTCGTGTTTTTGGTAGAGATGGAGTTTCACCACGTTGGCCAGGGTGGTCTCAAACCCCTAACCTCAGGTGATCCACTTGCCTCTGCCTCCCAAAGCGCTGGGATTACAGTCGTGAGCCACCAGGCCCGGCCACCATGCCTGGCTAATTTTTGTATTTTTAGTAGAGATGGAGTTTCACCATGTTGGCCAGGATGCTCTCAATCTCTTGACCTCGTGATCTACCCACCTCGGCCTCCCACAGGGTTGGGATTACAGTCGTGAGCCACCGCACCCGGCCAGGACCATAGTTTTTACTGGCCTTTATGAAGGCGCAAAACTGACATTGTTCTGCACGTGATCAACTTTTTCAATTTGAGTGCTTCCATTCTATATATATCAGCCCAGAAAATATTTACATTTATTTTAAATAGACAGCCAACATGATTGAATAAACCTGGGCTTTTCCTTTGACAACCCCCAACCAAAATCCACTGTACTGGCTACCCCATTTCATTTTGAATGTTTTAAGCCCAATCATGCAGCTTACCCAATCCATGAGGGCCAGGTCAGCAAGACGGAACATGATGCCACAGGGCAACAGAGCCATTATTATAACATTAGCCAAGCTAATGTGCTGCCTTTTCTTTCCCCTAACAAAGCCCTGCCACCAATTGTTAAAATTATTATTTTTAGTCAATGAGAAATAATGAAATGGCATCCCCTCCTTCACACACTCAAACCGTTTTTATTTTTCCAAACCCCTCCCCCCACCCCAACAAACACAAACCTTTGTTGGGGGAGAGGGAGGTTAAATAGAGGAAATTAAATGAATGGCCCAAAGATTCAGTCTATTCCATTAGCATTTGTTCTCCTCTATTAATATTCAGTAGGTTGAACTTAAATTAAACCATGTCTATTGTCTTTCACAAAAGCAATAAATATGAGCTGAAAATTCTAAATCACTGCAGCAAAGGCGGCTTGGTTACTGTGCCTGCAACCTCGGCTAGTCACCATCAGCTGACGGGAGAAGTGCGCGTCTGGGATCCAAGACTGTTTAGCCACAAGGCAGTGTCCATTTGTGCAGCCAAGAACTCTAAAGAAATCGAACACAACAGAACGCTGCCATCAGCAGCTCTGCCATTCGGGAGCTTTTCACCCCATCTCCCAAATTAACAAGAAATCAAAAGGCCACATAAAACAATACAACAAAACTCACTTCTTTCTGAATCTGGAGCAGCAGCAGAGAAATGGAATAGGAATTCCTGTTGTTCTTGGAAACTGGAGATACCAGTGTATTGCCATCTCCCTTTTGCCTTATATGAAGGGTGTTGGGAAAACTGAAATACAAATTAGGCCACAGATTCCTTTAGCTGAAGGAACTTTGAAAGCAACTGATGAGAACGACAGATGTTGGGACACGAAATGTACGGAGAAAAGACAGCTCTTTTCTAATATTTAAAAAAAAGGACTAGAGCATGTAGTCTGTATCATTTTATAATGGGTTAGACACAAAGAAGTTTTTCAGGTCCTCTCTCATTAGCTACACATACACAACAATAGAAAAACCAAAGGAAAAGCCCAGGCCTCTATTCCACAAAAGCAATGCCAAAAGAAGGGTTAAAAGGAAAGGAAAAACAAGGAGGGCTTTGAGGCTGTTCCAGGGCTTCTAAAACATCTGGAGCACACTGAAGTCATTAGCATATTAGGGGTGAGTCAATGTATCTGGCTTTGTTGTAGAAAAGATGCACAAAAGGTAATTCTGTATTATAGAGCCAATGCCGTCTGTCACCCTGTCACTGAGACAAGGTTATCACATTACATATCAAACAGTCAAGCATCCAAAGAGAGCTTTCATTTTCAGCAGCAATTTCTCCTGTGGTGTGTGTGTGTATGTGTGTGTGTGTGTGTGTCTGCAGTTGATAGAAAAATTATAAAAGCAGCCCCCGTGGCTGAGGTAGAGCCCTCTCTGAGGTCATCAGAATGCATGGTTTCCTGCCATTGACAGAGGAAAATAAAACCTATGTTCACTCAGGTTTTGCAAAGAGGAAAAAAAAAATGGACTTTCTGCTTTTTAAGCAGGGTAGGCATTCTGATGCCAGGGCAGATTCGGCTTTGGGCCTGCTTGGCATGGCCAGTGTGAACATGGGAGTTTGCCCAACAACTGTACACATGCAGGTCAGCATGTGGAGCTTCCAATGAAGCAGAGCTCCAGGGACACGGACGAGCAGGGCACAGGGTCTGCAGAGCTCAGCACAGGCTTGTCCACTGACATGCTCACAAGATCAACACACTGGCGGGCCCAGGAACAAATCCCGGTCATGAGGCAGGATGTCGGTGGCACATTTGTGGTCAACAAGGCGCAAATGAAAGTGGTTTCGTACCTTGTCTTACGGAAAATAATTATCCCTTTCCCTCATGAGACCAGCCCCTGAGCCGACCAGGGCTCCCCTTTGTCTACTGTCAAATCAACTATGGAGATTTCCCATTCTGGTCAAGAAAAGACAATCCAAAAACACCCCACCCATCACCCCTTAAAACAATTTCGAAATTTGGAGGTAGGACAGGGGACATATTTTTGTTCAATTTAACCCCTGTGAAAACAGATGTAAATATTGATTTGTAAATCAACGATCTCACAAGAGCTCCTCCACCACCACACCAGAATCCATCTCCACAACACAGCTTCAATAATCTAAACCTCTTTTGCATGCACAATTTTTTAAGAAAGTGTTAGATAAAAACTTGACACGGTGGTCATTATTAATATGGAAAGGTTGGGCCACTAGGTAGATAAGGCAAATGTCTGACTATCCTTTTTTTCCTATTTTGGAACCAAGTAAATGACTACCTTTGAGAAAGATGGGACCCTGGACCCCAGAAGGCAATAAATGCCTCAGGCTACAAAGGAACAAGGCCAGCAGACACCTCCTATTTCCTCAGAGGAAGAGGTAAACAGAACACAGCTAGTACTAGAATGGGCCCTATTCTGGCTGTCTAGACCCTAAATGAGCGAGAATCACCAAAAGATAAAAGATTCCCCTTAGCACATCCTAACCAACAACCCAAGGGGCAGAGAAAACACTGCTGAGAGGCTCCGACAAAAATAAATAAAAATAGACAGTTTAACTTCATTCAACACAAAACCTCTCACAAAAACAAAGAGCCACAATCTTCAGGAAAGATTTCCCAACCAGCCCAGAAGCTATTTAAACTCAGATGATCACCACCGTGAACACAGCTTTCTGCTCATTCTGGCACAACTCCCTTTACTTCTTTGGGGCAAGAGATCATCCTCCCTAACCTCTTCCCCTGTTCACTCCTTCCTCATCCTTAATACAACCTTCATAAGCATCAGAACAAGTACAGTACCTGAATTAATAATAATGACTGAATTCTAAATACCCACGATGCTCTACAGTGAGAAGTTCTAGTTCTGTGCCCAATCCCATGACTACTCTAACCCAGGCCATAACGCTTCTGGGTCCATACTCCATCTCAACGCCCTTTCATTTACACTGACAACTGAGTCAAACACGCACCCACCAGACAACCTAGTTACAAATACCCACCAAAATATAAATCCCTGGAATTCCCTAGGATATGCAACTCAAGCTTCTATCAGCTTATGAAAGGAATTCGATGCCACGGAGGGCCCAGAACTCACCACCCCCCCCCAAGGTCAAAAGCTGCCTACAGAAGAAAACTGACTCAAGGCAACAGTGGGTTTAGGCTGATGTGTATGAGCGGCAGAACAATGGCATCACTGCAGAGCAAGGGAACTCAGTCACATGAAGGAGACGTAAATACAATGGCATTTTTTTGAGAATTTTTTTAAGACAGATAAATGAGCCCAACATGTTGAAAGTCTGGGATTCAGATAAACTGACAGGCCCAAATTTGATTTCTGATCTCACACAATTTGCACTCCTCAAGGCAGATGTCCATGTACACAGCAAGTTTCACAAATAGCTAATGATATTCTTCTACCTTCAAGTAATTACAACATGTGTATGTATTCAGGTCTCTAAAGCTTCCTATCATCTTTATTTACTCCACAAAGGTAAGATACCAAAAGCAACCAGCTATCCAATTTTAGCAAGGCTCTCCAAAGGCAGGCAAAGCTGCTGCTTTAACTCAATTGACAGGCACCATAAAGTTACTGGTTTGTGTACTAATCTGCAATGATACATGGGCAAAGCTCCACAAACTTTGTGTCTTGACTTGACACCTTAATTTGCAGATAAACAAACAACCACACCCTTTGCCCTGAAACCTCTCTAGGCTGCCTTCATTCTCTGGGATGATAAAAGGAATCCCCTGAAAGTTCAAAGTTCTGTTTTGTTTGTGCCATGACTGGGAGGGACAGTGGTTCCCCAGTTTCCTTATTACCTCACTCACATATCAACAAATCAATGGCCCTCCCAATTTTCAGATGGATATATTCAGAGAGGATTAAGTAGTCCATTCAAAGGAAAAATACAAACAAAAATAACCTATGACAACAAATAAATTCAGAAAGGCCTACTGCCTCCTAGAGCAGCTTTCTTCCCACTAGTGAAATGTAATGAATGGAAGCAGTACAGAAAGCAGCACTAGAGGAATGTGGCCATGGAATCTGCAAAGATTTGAGGCACCAAACGCTGAAGGTTCCTGAAATCCATCTGTGTTTACAGACAGTAACACAGACATGAATTAATGCACGAAATTCGGGAGAAGATTCAAGAGCACTCCAACTTTAAAGCTTTTAGGTCTCAGCCCAGAATCACTTCAGGACTCAGGATCTATTTGCATGCCTCAGTTTCCTGCGTCGTTCAAGGAAAGAAGATGGAGGTAGAAAAAGAAAGGATTCATGGAAATGAAAGCAAACATGCTGTTTATAAAGAAAACCAGAGCTAGGGTGAGGATGAACTAATTAACTTTAATCAAACATTTATTCTTAAATGCTGGGAAATGATCAAATAAATTGGTAATAAAAGGGACGAGCTATAGCTGGATGGTATTCAGTCTCCAGAGAAATGTCTAAATTCCTACAAGCCTGATTGAAACTGCAGATTTGGCCAAAATGGTCAACAGAGCTTAATGCTTTAAGAGCGACATTAATTCTCTCTTGTAAATTTCCACAGTGCCTTTGCAGGAGCCACCATTGCCCCTAGGGAGGATATCAAAGATAAAAGAATATTAATATTAAGCAAATCGCAACACTTTTTACATAGTCTTTAATATATATATATAGCACCTTGCCATCCACAATGGATTTAATCAGGACCCCAGCAGGGAAACCCACAAAGGCCTATTTCTCCAACAAAAGCCATACCAGCCTGAAACAAATCTAGAGCTATTTGGTTTTTCTTTTATTTATAGGAACAGACCTTCTATCCCAGGTTCCTCAAGATAAGCCACCAAAAACTGCACCTGACAGACCCGTGGAGCAGCCATCCTCAGAGCCGGATCATTGCAGAGAGACAGAGAGGAAGAAGGACAGAGGGAGGGAGGGAGGAAGAGCGCAGTGAGGCAGGCTCCGGAGCACTTGTCAACAATCCTCCCCTGTACGTAATAAGCAAGCGGCAGTGCAGATTCCGCGCGGCAATAGGACGGCCAGAACAGCAATGGGGCCGAGGGGGAGGGGAGGCAGCCAGGAGAGGTTATTTATGTGCATGGGAGGGAATCGAACACCGAAGAGGAGGGGTCTCCGGCTGGCTCCCCCTACCCCGATAAATTAAAATGAGAGAAAGGAAAAGAGCCACTAGCTTTTCATCCAGCCATTTCCCCCAACCTGCAATGCAGACAAATCTCAAGTACAGAATTTCTGACATATGGGGGGGAGGGGGACATTCACAGTTTAATTGTGCACTTTTGTGTCCCCAGCCGGTCAGATGCCCCCACCTCACTGCCAAGCACATCCCACCCCCAAGGACAGCAGCTTCCAAGGCACAGTTTCAATGGCATCCCTTTTTAATATCATAATCTGTGTCATTCAGCACTTGCCTTTTATTTATTTTTATTTGTTTTTTTGGCTGGGAAACCTGGGCAGCTCTCCAGACAGACTGCAGAAATCTCTTTCCACATGCTCCCTCCTCCAGCCCGTCCTCCCCCTTCCTCGGATTCCAGCTTCCACGGAGCCTCATTACTTATGAAGTGACCACATGGGCCACCACTGCCCCCCACAAACAACACGGGGGCACCCCCTCCCCCTGCCCTGCACAGGCCCCTCCTCAAGGCACATAAATTGATCTAATCTAATCAAACAGAAGCTGTTTTCTCTCATTGTTTCTTAAGGATCTGTCACAGAACCGGCTCTGTGGCCTGGCAGCTGCTGGGAGGGGGTGAAAAAGGCAGGAGTCCAACTGAGGGCTGGCCAGCTCCCTGGCCTCAGACAACTGGAGTACACCTCCTTTCATATGTCATAGCTTTTTGATTTTTAAAGTCAATTCTCTTGAAGCCTTTGAACTTCAACTGGCAATGATAATGTACAAAACACATGCTCTCAACACTACCCCACGCTTCTCTTCATGCCCTTCCAAGGGGAGGAAGATGGTGGTCAAGCTCACATGGCACTGAACGTTTTCCTCAGATGCATCCAAAGGAACTGGAAACATGCCTTACTAATACTTTCAGTGTGTCATTTCCTAGTTGTTGAACCATCTAATGAGGCCCTTCTGGATTCTAACACTTCACACACAGTACCTTCTTTACACCTCACAAAGACACTGAAGGTAGATGTCAACTTTGCTCAGGAGTGAAGTCACCCAGGCAATCAGCCACTCAAAGGCCAATTTGGAATTCTCCCCCACAATGGTCAATTTGTTTCCTAAATCATTAAAGCTCATTTACATGCCAGAACTTTTTACATTAAAAAAAATGTAAACATAAACATACACACCCACACCCACCCACATACACACCCACACCCACCCACCCACCCACCCCAGGGAGGTAGACGATGGTCTTCCTTAGTGTCTAGCTGGTATCCACCATTTTAAAAGGAGAATTATACATAATGTCTCGGAGATGCTCTACTACAATTCCCCCACTTAACAGATGCTGAAACTGTGGCTAAAAACAAGCCTGGCTCTTAACAAAGATCACAGACCTAGCTCCTATGTCTCAGCAGACAGAAGGTCATCCGAGAATCCCGTGGCAATGGAAAAGAAGGGGTGGGCTAACCTCAATATACAATTCCCTACAGAACATAGAAGGGTGAAAAAGAGTCGCTCTGCAATCGTTCCGAGGGTTAGCCTCCAGAGCAGACCCTTATTTTACTGCTCTCCAGTGCCGCGTGTTCCTGTTAACAGTGAGCAAGTGTTTGGCACGCATCCCCGCTGCAGCATAAGTCATACAGAGTCAATTAAAGGACATTCAGGGGATGACTATTTGGCTTTTTTCCTCTTCCTTCTACTGGGCTCCTTCAATGATCAACAGCACCCAATTAGAGAACTGGAAAGGAGGCCATGAGGCAGATATTCTGATGTATGCTAATTCTCAGCAAAGGTTAGTAAGAAAAGTAGAAAACCCCAAGAAATACACAGCTGGCCAGAAATGAAGTTTCAGAATCATTATGATTAGTGGTTTTACTAAACACCCCCCAGTTCCGTCACTCAAACACGGAGAGTGCACGCACGCAGGCATCAACAGTAATAAACATTATCTGTCCATTTCCTATCTCCATTGCTTGCACTTCTTCTAGTCAACTAAAGAGAAACAGGTATTTAAATTTTAAGAAAAAAGAAAAGCCTAGCCGTTACCATTACTTCCTGATCATGTGGGAAATATTCCATAAAATACAGTATATGCAGCCTGTGACTCCACTCTGGCCTTCGTCTGTCGGGGCCGGGAAGACTTCACAAAACTGTCCGTTGTGAATATCCATACATTTTAGACTGTTTAGATGAAAGGTTGGTCCTCTACTAAACAAGATACACGCAAACTACCATATTAGACTCACAGCATCCTCTGGAAGACCAAGAATAACACCAAGAAATAGGTTCAGTTTAACACTAACAACACAACTTGCAATGTTTAAATACAAGAAAGAGGAGAGGGCAGAAAGACCAGCGAAGAACTTTTCTTTGTTCCATGTTCATCAGTATGATGAAATCACCACCATTTAAGGTTCAGTAGTGAAATATCAGAGCAAGTCCTAAATCCTCTGAATAATCAGTCCTTTTTTTCTTTTTCTTTACCCCAGAGTCTCACTCTGTCACACAGGCTGAGTACAATGGCGCAACCGGGGCTCACTGCAACCTCCGCATCCCAGGTCCAAGCGATTCTCCTGCCTCAGCCTCAGCTGGGATTACAGGAATGTGCCACCATGCTCGGGTAATTTTTTTTGTACTTTTAGTAGAAATGGGGTTTCCCCATTTTGGCAAGGCTGGTCTTCAACTCCTGACCTCAAGTGATCCACCTGCCTCAGCCTCCCAAAGTGCTAGGATTACAGGTATGACCAATCACACCTGGCCTAACAGTCCAATTTTTAAGATAAAAAGAGTATCTCAACCCTCAGCCAAACCCAACTTCCCAAACATAACCTAAAGCACTGCCTATGTGCTAACTTTTTTACACCATAACACATATAAATAGCATTTGCGTTTCACTGCATCGGATTATAAACTTTACAACACAGGTTACAATAGGATTTGGGTTTTTTCCAACTTAACATCAGCTTACTAAGATCCATCCATGACCTTGCTTGTATCGCTTGCCTATCCATTTTCGTTATTATACAATGGAGTATTTATAATACTACACAACCGATGAATGGTGGATATTCCACTGTGATTCTCATGTCCAAAGGCATGTAAGGTGCTTCTAGTTTGCTGCTATCACGAACCACATTGCAATTCCTCTGCGAGTCTCCTGGAAATCATGTACTAGAGTTTTATCTTAGAAATTGGTAGAAATCCTTGGATATGCAAATGTTCATTTACAAGTTAAACGGCAGATTAGTTTCCAAAGCAGGTGTCACCTTTTAATTTTGCACCAGTGATGTTATCACTGCAATCTCACATTGTTTAAAGCCCTCTATAACATGCCACCAAAGAAAACAAAGAACTCTACCAGAACTCTCAGGAAGTAGTCAGAATTTTCAGAAGGGATCTCATATTCACAGAAATTCTATGCAGCCAGCCAAGTTCATGGCTGCCATCCACCTAATTATCACTTCAACCAGAGGCTAGCTAAGGACATATTTTGCCTCTAAGGGCTCCACAATAAAGAATCTACCCACCTCCACAACCAATTCATTCCTACTAACTTAGGCCAATCCAAGGAAGCCCACTAGATGCATTTAGCATTTCAAAAATACATGACTTAAGCAAACCACATTCTAGGGTAAAACTGAGGGAGTAAGTCATTTCCACATCTTAATCAAATTTGGCTATAGAATACAGCCTCTTCATTGGTTAATTTAAAAACCTGTTGGTTGCCTCAAGTGCATAAGGCCTTGTTTTATTCATGTAACCAACCAATCAGGAAATCAGCCTATACTGAGAGCTGGGATAATCTCACTGACAGAAAGGTAAGGCTTAGAGCTATAGCACATCAAGGAGGCTCCTTATAATCAATACATGATCTCCCTCCAAATGCTCTTCGATTTCTTGCTACCAGTACAAATTACTGCATACCCAAGGTGGTGCCTTGGTATTTCGCTACCATGCAATTAAAAATAATTTCCACAAAACTACTAATCACAAAGGAGACATAGGGTGGTATGGATTGCCATATGTGATATAAGAGAGTACCAGGTTATGGTGCCAGAGAATTTTACATCATCTAGAATTTTAATAGTCACCCAGCATTAGCCATGTATTTGTAATGATACTTGTGTTATTTGGATGAAATTACATAGAACTGACCATATCAAGTAGATTGTGATAAAAGTCAATGCAGAAAGGTGATCTACTGTGCTAATATTTGACTTTCAAAAACATCACGAAAGTGTGGACACTCTATGGCAGCGGTATATAATATTACTTGTTGGAATTTTATTTAAATAAAAGTTAATAATACACTGGCACTATACCAACCAGAATTAGGTACACACACAGTCTGGCCTGAACACTTTCCAAGAAGGCTCGGTAACTCCTGAAGCACCAGCCGTGCTGAACTGTGTAATACATGCGGCTGGCCTGACAGCCAACATGACGACCAGGCCACACTGTACAATTACAAAATAATACCAATAATTACAAGAACACAGTAGGGTGATCCGGACTGGGTGACGGTATGAAAACTCATGAAACTAACTGGGTTGTTAATGCTATAATTAAAGTAGTTGTTGAAATTCAGAAGCTATCAAAAAAGACAACACTGTAACTAACCCTCCTTCTCTGAGGTTTAGATTCCCAAGGTTTCAGTCAGCCACTGTCAACCAAAGTCTGAGAATAGTCAATTTAAAAATCTCCAAAATTAACAACTCGTAAGTTTTAAACTGCACACCATTTTGTGTAGCATAATCAAACCGTGACCTATCCTGCCCAGGACATGAATGATCTGCACTGTACAGTATGCAGGTATAGGGAAAAAACACAGTCTACATAGAGTTTGGTAATACCGACAGTTTCAGGCATCCACTGAGCGTCTTGAAATGTAATACCCATGGATAAGGGAGCACTACTGTATTAAACATGAATTTATTTTTTATATTTTATTTTTTGAGATGGAGTCTCGCTCTGTTGCCCAGGCTGGTGTGCAGCGGCGTGATCTTGGCTCACTGCAACCTCTGCCTACCGGGTTCAAGCAATTCTCCTGCCTCAGCCTCCCGGAGTAGCTGGGATTACAGGCACCCGTCACCACTCCCAGGTAATTCTTGTATTTTTGACAGAGATGGGGTTTTGCCATCTTGGTCAGCCTGGTCTTGAACTCCTGACCTCGTGATCCACCCGCCTCGGCCTCCCAAAGTGCTGAGATTGCAAGCGCGAGTCACCATACCCAGCCTCTACATGAATTTTGTAAATTAAAAAATACTGACTTATTTGATAAACACCTTACACTAAAAATCTTAGTGGATCATACACAGCACACACAGCCTGCTTCTGCTCCTCATCAAGCTGTGTCATCTTAAGAAAAATCATTAAGACTTCTCTCTGCCTCAGTTTCCTCACCTGTTAAATGGAAATCAGGACAACACTGGTGTTGGGGGCATTAACTACACAAGTAAAAGGGTTTGT
Source organism: Ateles fusciceps (assembly GCA_036589455.1). Lineage (NCBI taxonomy): Eukaryota > Metazoa > Chordata > Mammalia > Primates > Atelidae > Ateles > Ateles fusciceps. The sequence continues at coordinate 3,684,267 of JAZHEH010000093.1, forward strand.
GCGATACTGTAAACATACAGAGCTACCTACATACATTCATAAACTTTTATGGTAATAAATTACTCAAATTTTGACTCAATATATATCATTAGCTTTTTGGTTAGAAAAAGAAACAAATAGGTACTTAACATATTTAAAGGAAATCCAGTTAATGAATTTTAAAAGGTGAACACAGAAAGGATGCCAAGTCAAACAAGATGATCAACGTTTTTCAGAATATTTTGAAAATGTTACTCAATAGTATAAAGTAAAATTGAACCAGAATCTCGAAAAGCTGTTTTACCTGCTTAGGAATAGCGAAGAAAGGAAAACTGCATATTAAAAGCACTGAGGCCAGACACGATGGCTCATGCTTGTAATCCCAGCACTTAGAGAGGTCAAGGTGGGGTGATCACTAAGTCAGGAAATCGAGACCATCCTGGCCAACATGGTGAAACCCTGCCTCTACTAAAAACATAAAAAGTTAGCCAGGTGTGCTGGTGAGCATCTGTAGTCCCAGCTACTCAGGAGGCTGAGGCAGGGGAATTGGAGTTGGAATTGAACCTGGGAGTTGGAGGCTGCAGTGAGATCAGATCGTACCACTTGCACTCCAGCCTGGCAAAAGAGCAAGACTCTGTCTCAAAAAAAAAAACAAAAACAAAAACAAAAACAAAAACAAAACAAAACCAAACCACTGAAACAAAAGACTGATAGGTCAAAACCAAAGAGTGAGTAATCACCCTTTCAAAGTTCTGACTCTGACAGAATAGTCAAATACGTTGCTAATGTGGTGATTATTAAAACCTTTCAAAGGAGCACCTTGGAAATGAAGGCTAACAAGTCTGTAATTCAGTAATGTCCAGAAATTAATACTCATAAACCAATGACAGAAGCAATGATTTGTTTGTTGGTTAATACAACAACTAATGACAGAAGAAAAACTTCCACATAGCCTGTTTTAATTATTTTATAGCTTCTTTGACTGGCTTAAATTATCCCTATACACATTTCAAAAAAAAAATTATTCTACACCAGTTTCCTGGGCCATGCAATAGACTGAATAGCAATGCTTTGGTTCGGAATTACTGTATGAAGCTGCTGGGGTGGCAGCTGACACATTCTCTTCATTTCTTGACCTTGGGAGCTTCAAGGCCTTGGCATGTGCTCTTCTTCTCTTTCTGACTATTCTCTCCTCTGCCTAGAGAGCTCCTGCTTCTCTTTCCGCTTGACAGATGCTATTCCAATATAATTTCAAAAGGTAAAAAGGTCGCATTTACCCAACTGTCACGTTCCTTCAAGAAGATTTAGTCTTGCTCATCTCATGTTTTGAGACAGGATCTCGCTGTGTCCCAGGCTGCAGCACAGTAGCACGATTCAGGTTGACTGTAGCCTCACCCTTCCGGATTCAACCAATCCTCCCACCTCAGCCTCCCAAGTAGCTGGACTACAGATGTGCGCCACCACAACCAGCTAATTTTTTATACTTTTTGTGGAGATGGTGTTTCGCCACATTGCCGAGGCTGATCTCGAACTCCTGGCCTCAAGCAATCCTCCTGAGGCACCTCAGCCTCACAAAGTCCTGGGAGTATGAGCGTGAGCCACCAGATCGGCCTTGCTCATCTGAATAACCCTCACAATGTCACACTGCATTTATGCTGTTGAAAGAGTTAGCTGTGTCTCAGAGACAAGCCAGGGCTTCGTAAGCCTGGGGTGCTCTTACCTGGGAAACCCCATGCTACGTAAAATGCATCTAACATTTGACATTCTCTGGGAAAGGCAAATGTGTCAAAGAATTCTTCATCTCTTTATGTTTGAAATTCTTATACTAGAAATAACTCAAAATTTACAATAAATTATGATATCTCAGCACTCACTCATCAAAATGAGAAATTCCTGGGAAGTAGAACACCTCGTCAGATTTTCAGGTAAAATTAATTTTATAAGCACTCAATTTAACATGCAGAAATCTAGACATGATATTTAGGCCTTTATTAATTTCAATTTTACCGTTTTTGGGGGGATTTTGTTTGGAGGCTGATTTTTTTTCTGTAACTAAAGCAGTTTTGTGTCTTTCTCAAAATATGTACCTTTTATATCCTGCTAACATAACCTCATTCTGTTACTAAACATTTAAATAAATGTCAAAACTACCTAGAATCCTCCTCTTATTTACACAGTGAAATCATCCAAGTCCCAATATACCCGTAATCACTGTTAACAATTTCATGTATATTCTTCCTGGCATTTTCCTTAAAAGCTTCATACATCATGGAGAAGACCAGAAATAACCCAAGTGCTGCAATGATAAATATGGAACATCATTTATGGTATTCTCTCTAGTGGCAATCTTTACAGTTTTCTGAAATCTCGAATTTTTCCACAATTCAAATGACTTTCTTTAGTAATATGGTAAAAGGAAATCTTAAAATTCACAGAGTATCACAAGGAAACTGGCTGTGTCAACAGCACAGAAGTAGAGTCAATCACAAGAGAATTACTCAATGATGGAAATGAGATGGAGCTACCAGCATAATTTACGTGGAGCTAAAGGAAAACCTAGAGAAGGTAAATGACAGAGGTTGTAGTTTATGATACTCTCATGGATACCATGGGCAAACATATTCCAACACTGACTAAAAGGCATTTGAGTAAAATATCATTTTTTTAAACTTTATCAGAATTGTCTATATAATATACCATGAGGATAATCGAAAGAATACCCAGAAAGACTTCTGGCGAAAAGCAAAAACAAATAGAGCATAGGGATACAAGGGAAGGATTTCACTACGTTTTCATGCTTATACTGTCTCTGTAGCTGCAGTAACTTGGTAGCCTCTATCCACACATGGCTTTTCACGTCTACATCAACTAAAATTAGATCAAACTCAAAATTCAGTCTCTTAGCCAGGCATGGTGGCTCATGCCTATAATCCCAGCACCTTGGGAGGCCGAGGTGGGTCAGGAGTTTGAGACCAGCTTGGCCAACATGGTGAAACTCTGTCTCTACTAAAAATACAAAAATCAGCCAGTCAAGGTGGTGGGCGCCAGTAATCTCTGCTACTGGGGAGGCTGAGGCCTGAGAACTGCTTGAACCTGGTAGGTGGAGGTTGCAATAAGCGATGATGGTACCACTGAACTCCAGCCTGGGCAACACAGAGCAAGACCTTGTCTCAAAATAACAGCCAAGCCCCAAAAGTTGAAGCAGCACAGGCAGCTAGTGGCTACTGTATAGGACGACACAGATACAGAACACTTCCAACATCACACAAAGTTCCACTGGGCAGCAATGGCCTACAGTGCTGATCATGCTGACCAACATGTCTGTTGACACGTCTGTAGCAGTCCCTCGTCCCTCCGCTGCCCTGTTGCAAGCTTAGAACCCCCCTCCTCACCACCATACCCCATCAACAGGGCAAGGCAAACAGAAGGTGAATTCTTTTCAGGGGGCAAATGCAGCAGCAGGCTGACAAATCACCTTAAATTTAGCAGCAGATGGCTCAAGGTGGTAATCAGTCTAGCTTGTAGGGGAGGGGGAGAAGGGGAAATAGAGATTGGTAGTGTTAAAGAGCCACAGGCTTATTCAGAAAACTAAAAACTGTAGGGGAAACTTCATATAAAACAAATATCCCAAAGGGTGATTTTTATTAGAAATGGTTTTAGGGGCCGGGCACAGTGGCCCATGCCTGTAATCCCAGCACTTTGGGAGGCTGAGACGGGTGGATCACGACATCAAGAGATAGACATCATCCTGGCCAACATGGTGAAACCTCATCTCTACTGAAAGAAAAATACAAAAATTAACTAACTGGGAGTGGTGGTGGGTAACTGTATCCCTGATACTTGGGAGTCTGAGACAAGAGTCATTTGAACCTGGGAGGTGGAGTTTGCAGTGAGCTGAGATTTTGCCACTGCACTCCGGCCTGGCAACAGAACAAGACTGTCTCAAAGAAAAAAAAATTAAGAAATGGTTTCAGGCCACCTTAATGTAGCTTGACAGTAATCATCTCCTAGTACTCTGAACAAAGTGCCACTAAAACCTAGGCCGAGGTGGACTCACATTTTGCCACCTCCAAACCCCCACACACACACACACACACACACACACACACACACACACACCACTCTTATCCCTGTATTGGTGCCTTCACACACCAAAGGAGAGGGACAGTAGCCATGAAGGGCACATTCATAGCTTCCAGAATACTTCTCATTCACTTCCCTCCAAATTCTGCAAAAGCATCCAAATGCTTCCCTGACCCAAAAGCTTGACAGAGCCACCAAGGTGGGAGAGCAGGAGCATGCCTTCAACACCTCAGTGTCACTCACCACTGAAACAAAACCAAACACGACAGAGAGATCTGGCGTTTTGTTTTACATAAGGAGGAAGCCATGATTTGCTCAGAAACACCCAGTTACTGGTAGAACTAGAATTACGATCCAATGTCAGTGCCCATTCCAACACATCAAATTTTTGATGCATTCAATATTGCTTGAGATGGCTACAGTCCAGGAATTCTGGTTTAATATGATTTGACAGATTGCAAAGTGACTGGTTGCATAACACAGTCTTTATCATTTCTAAAAAGCTGCCTAAAATAGATTGGCCTTAAGAATTTTCTTTTGTTGACCTTAACTTTGAGTTTGTCCCCATCAGATGCAATCCCATAGTTACTTTCTCCCCTCTGTCTGTCCCAGGCCTCCCCCGCCCCCCCGATCCAGCTGGCAGAGATCTAGCCTCCACCATGTATCACATGCCAGCTCAGAAACTCTTGCTAGGGCGCCTCAGAGACTTCAGAATCCAATACTCTGTGCCCTGATAGGGGTGGGGTACCCCTCCTATCCAAACTAACACCTACTACACCTATAGGGCAGCTTTACCAACACCACTGAGGATGACTTGCTGGGAAAACTAAAGAGGCAATTCTTCCTTCTATCTGTCAGGGCCACAGCAGTCGGCTCCCCCAAGTCCTAGGATGAGGTCTAATTATAAGACACTGGCATTCAGAACCTAGGAAGGGGGCAAACCAACTTGAAAACCATTCCTTAGGTGTCCTACTTCATGACAAACTATAGCAACAACAGGACATCATGGGGTAACGTATACCTACAACCACAGTAATGATCATCGTTTAAACGTTTACATTCTTCCAGGCACTAAGAACTTGAAATAAATCAACTGCATTAATCCTAAGAATACCACCTCTGAAGAAAAAAAAAATTAGTGTCCCATTTTCTGAGCTGGAAAACAACAAAGAGAAACCTAACAGAATGGTGGTATCAAGTTCGTTGGTTCTTTCAACCCTTGATGGGACCCTGGGCTACACTTATTGGGATGACAGTGTGATCCTTCAACAATTTCCACTAGCAAACCTAAAGGACTGCGACCTCCTGGCCCCAAGCTGGCAGGAAGGTGGATGCCCAGCCATTCTCTCCAGGAAATCTGATAGTCTGTATTCACAATTCCAGGGACAATCCAGCCTGCCTTCAGTTTTACAGAGCACATATGAGAAGACCCAGCTTGCATTCTCAGAGATGCCTTTAAGGCTATAAAATATAGAGATGTCCTGAGCTCTATCAACAACTCCCTACCCCCACAAAAGGACAGGCAATCCATCGCATAGACAGAGGGTCTAAGAAATTGGTCAGCGGGGGATGTCAACATCCACTACCAAGAACAGCCACTTGATGGCAATCTTAACCTATTCCCTTGGAATTCTTCCATAAAGGGAGACCCCAGACGTCTAGAAGAACCAAGCATTGGCTGCACAATGTGGACAGAGCTAGAAAGGACATCCCGGCTGGACCTGAGTGTGCGGCAGTGCAGGTGTGCGGGGGATGAACAGTTAAAGAAAGAACCCCACACCAGCATGCTCTGTTCAGTTCTTCTCCATCTCTAGACTTCTCTGGGGACTGGGCAGAAGTGACTACAGGGCTTGACAACTCAGGAGCATGGAAACCTCTAGAGCTCCATGGTGCATTCACACTGGGTTTCTCATCAGACTGAAATGCAAGTCAGATAGATGGCAAGAAACATGAGAGTAAATCAATGGGAAGCTTCTCCTCCTTACCATAGAACCTTGTTCTCTAAAATAGAGAAGGGTGGGAGGTAGGGGATGAAAAAAGTGCACTTTCCTTAGAAGGTGGGACACCTGTTGAATAAAACACTCCATCTTCTTCATTTAAATTGTCAAAGGAAACTAAAAACCATGTGCATCTCGTGGAAAAAAAAAAACTCTCCAGTTAAAAATAGAAAAACACTGTAAATTACTGCACTACACACTTCTATTTTTGGTAGCAGGAAGATGAACTGAAGGGCTCTCTGAAACATCAAAACATCAAAGGGTGGGAGGGGGCTGATACCATCACATTACCATAAATAATAGTCCACGGTCTTAGCTAGGATAATAACATGTTTCCGCAGAGGGTTTGACCTCACTTTGTATGATGGTTTCCTAACTCCTGGCTTCTCCATTTATAAAAAGAGTTAGGCAGAGTGGAGAGTTTGCCAACATTTTCCTCAGAGGGATTCAGAAAGTGCCAGCTGAGAGCCTTCCAGCTAACCCTTTAAAACTCTTAACATTTTCCAACTGAGCTAACTGGAAGGCCCTTTCAAATGACGCTACGAACAAAGTCATGTTGCGGAAGCTACACTGCTGGGGGAGCCCCTAGGGAACAGACCACTCAAGATTCACTCTTCTAAATTCACTTCAGAAGGAGGTAAGATGCTATTTTTTAAATATGCATTCAAAAGCACGGGTCCCTTCGTGAAAACCCCAATTGCAGAGGACGGAGGAGACTATCAAAAATAACAGCGTTCCAGCCTGGGCAATATTGTGAGACCCCCATCTCTACCCAGACATTTAAAAATCAGCCAGGCTTGGTGACACGTGCCAGGAGGCTGAGGTGGGAGGATTGCTGGGGGTGGTGCGCGCAAGCTGCAGGGAGCCGAGATTGCGTCACGGCACTGCATCCCGGGCAACAGAAAAAATAAAAACAGTTAAATAAATTAATACTTAAAAAAAAAAAGTTGAATAAATGATTGCAAAATGGAGACCTTGGACTGCCTTCATGCATCAGAAGGCGGCTAACTTTGAGAGCCATGGAAAGCTAAAGGGAGATTACCACATCAGAGACCGCCAGAGCTAGCCTGGGAGCCTCAGTGCATACGGCCTTCCCCCGTCACCAAGACAGGTAGTACACCAAGCATGCCAGGCACCCACCTATCTGCAAAAAGGAAATATAGACTCAGTTAAGGATTACCCAGATGACAAGGGCAGGGCAGGTTACACAAGACGACCTGTGTGCAGAAACGGCTGAACCAGCTATTAGAGCCAAAGCATAAATGATGCAAGAACACTAGTAACAGGTCAGGGAAGAGGGTAGGGAGAGAAGCCACAGGGGCCTCAAGGCATGCGGGGCATGACTCACCCTGAAACCCAAGAGACAGCACTCCTTGGATGTCAATGGCAGGGTACAGATTTGGCCTTGCCGGTTTATAATCAAGGATGGGATGTCACTGGTAAATGCTCTCCCGATGGGCAGGTGCAAGATTATAGAACAGCTCATGTAGCCGGGTGTGGTGGTGGGTGCCTGGAGGCTGAGGCAGGAGAATTGATTGAACTTGGGAGGTGGAGGTTGCAGTGGGCCTAGATCTCACCACTCAACTTCAGCCTGGGCAACAGAGCGAGACTCTGTCTCAAAAAAAAAAAAAAAAAAAACAAAACAAAACAAAACAAAAAAACCCACAGGTCCTGTTTCTCTCCTCATCCCTATACCTCCTTGAATAATAGACATGTACTGTTTTTATGATCCCTGGGAAAGAAATCATGAAGAAGCTCAATCTGGGACTCTACGGAAGCATGTTAACGCCTACAGAGGAAGCTAGGAGGACAGATGAGATGTGGCAGCAGGTGAGCTTAAAAATCAAATTGTAAATTAAGGGATTTATAGACTGTAGCGTAATTTCCCAAAAGCACATCTAGTAATCACTCTTCTGGCTTTAAAGATATACCATACAGGACTCTAAACATTTAATGCGGCTCAAGTAATAACAGGTTATTTCCAAAAGCTAAGTAAGAGGCCCTCTAAACTTGAGGGAAATCAGATCTAAGACATTCACAAGCACAGTCCATAACAGTAAATCTGAGAGTAATTAAAGCTACTTAAATGAACATATCACAGAATTCGAAGATTTTGGAAACACATGAGGTCTTTCTCTACAGGGGACAATATCACTTTACAAGAAAGAATGTTTTAAATAATAAATCCTATTCACAAACAAGTCACCTCTGGCTGTAGGTGGCCCTATTTGGCGACCCTGCAGGGTCTTTCCTTTCTATTACATGAAAAGAATAAAAAATGGCTGGGAGTCACAATAGGCAGATAAGAAAGAATTTTTGTTTAACAAATAGGATGCCCTCAACCTCAGAAGTCCTCAAATAATCCCACAACACTTCCCCGAATAATCTATGACAACAGAAACATCCTTCCATGGCCACAACTGACATCCCCCGCTCAAAAGCAGACACTCCATCCAACCTTCTCAAAGGTCAAACAGCTCTACAGGTTTCCTGACTTAGCAGGAAAATGTTCTAGTATCACACAAGCAAAAAAGGAAAAACAAAACAAACAAACAAAAAAAACCAAGTTACAGATTAACATGGAGGTTAATGTAATCTACAATTAGAATGGAATAAAACTGTCACCATCTCCAAGGCCTACAGAGACTGTAATGTGCTCCCCCACAAAGTCTTCTGCTGAAGCTCTAACCCCTGAGGTCTACGAGGAGCAATCCTATCCCACCATGGGCACTGCTGTCTTGGCATCCACAAGGGCGACAAGGAGATCATGGGCTCCTCACAGGAATCAATCTAACTAAATACACACCGTACTAGCAAAAGACATGACTTACGGATGTATCTGCAGAGTGCCTCTGGGAAAAGCCAAGTCTGGGACCCTAGTTCCAGAACTTTTTATGTTAACACACCAGGCTGAGTATTCTGAATACTCACAGATTAGCAACAGTGGTGGCCAATGTGCTACACAAGAAAGGTGACATGGAAGAGAATCAGAACGAAGCCTGCTCCAAAGCCATCTGCTCCGGGTTTGCACAACAGTTCAGAACACAACCATGATGCCAGTTTAAGAGAGAGTCTGACTCTAAGAATGTCACCATCTTTCCAATTGCAGTGTTCAACTGCAATTGAACACTGTGCCTATTCAAACACTGTGCCTACATAAGCTACTTCTGGAGCTGCTAAGGGGACACACATGGGCCTCTGGCCTTGAGGCACTTTCAGTCCCCAACAGACACTCTCAGACATCTGGCACATTCTGGGCAAACATCATACACCCATCTATAAGCATAACAGCTCTTAAAAATAGAGACAGTGGTGTTGGCAAACTCCAAACAAGCACATACATTTAAATAAGTCAACTGGCCAGGCAAAGTGGCTCATGCCAGCAAAGCCAGCAGGAGGGGAAGATCAACTGAGGCCAGGATCTTGAGGTTACACAGTGCTCCAGCTTGAGTAGCTAGCAAGACTGTCTCTAAATACAAAAATAAACATGTCAACTGTACGAAAGGGAGAAGGAAGGAGGACGAACCTTTTCAGGGTGATAGGAAGGTATCTACACCGGAGTGTCGGTCACCCCAGGTGTGTATACTTGTCAAAACAAGATACACTCGAGATACATGGTTTCACAGCTTTTCCTTGGTTTAAACACACACACACACACACACACACACACACACACACACACAGATCTAGAGTCAGAACTTCTGAGTTCAAACGCCGATTTGACAACTTCTCTGCTATGTGGCCTTGTACAAGCTGAGTAACACCTGAGGCCCATTAAACTAACCCAAAACATAGTAGTAAAAGTACAAAAATCATCAATTGAGAATTAAGAGATAATTTTTTAAAACTGTTTCTTAAAAGCCCAATTTTAATGTAAACTACCAAGCAACATACCTTGTACCAAAACAGGGATGCAATGAATGTGGTTCAGAAAGCAAGGATATAAGGCTGACCCAATTCCAAGAAACTCCCTCTGGCTATGGGGAAAATAAGATGAGCTGACATCTGGGGGCCTAGGGTGTCACGGTGTGAGCATTTCTAAAATGAAATCTGGAGTCCCAGCTGGCAGACTCTCAGTCCCCCAACAGAGAGAGGCACGTCCACAGCAATGGCAACAAGAACCGCTGGGGAGGGGGCGGGGGAGACGTGGGTGGCATGCAGGTGAGCCGCCGAGCATGCTCATTCACACAACACAGACTTGGGAGATCCCAGGCACCGGAACAGAGCAGCAGTCAACACAAACGAAATTTACCTCTCAAAGAGTTTACAGTCAAATGTGGCTAGACAGGAACGAACGAACACGAACACACACACACACACACACACACACACACACACACACTTCCTCCCAGTACTGCAATGTCAGGCAGTGAGAAATGCTATGCAGACAGACTTCATAAGCACTAATGAGTAACAGAGACAGGTACCCTTTTTACTAGGATGTTCAAGGAACATTCCGGGGGTAAGGGGGCATTTGAAGGGGAACCTGAAATGTACAGAGAGATCAAGTCACAGATGCTGGAAGGGAGAGAAGTCTCAATAGAAAAATCAACAAGAGCTAAACAGAGTATGCTTTGTGTAGTTAAAGTAGCAGGAAGACTGGAGTGGGTGAGGCAGAGAGAGAGACAGAGAGAGAATGACAACAGAGTGATGGGGGGGGGGGCAGGCCATCAAGCGGCCAGCATGAGGACATATTTAGCATTCAAATTAAGAGGATGGGCAGACACACCAAAATCAGAAAGATCACAACACAGACTAAGTCACACTTTTTTGTTTTTTAGACGGAGTCTCGCTCTGTCGCCGGGCTAGAGTGCAGTGGCGCAATCCCGGCTCACTGCAACTTCCGTTTTCTGATTTCAAGCAATTCTCCTGCCTCAGCCTCCCGAGTAGCTGGGACTACAGACACACACCACCATGCCCAACTAATTTTTTTTTTTTTGTATTTTTAGTAGAGACAGGGTTTCACCATGTTGGCCAGGATGGTCTCAATCCCTTGACCTCGTGATCCGCCCGCCTCTGCCTCCCAAAGTACTGGGATTACAGGCGTGAATTTACATTTTTAAAGGCTAGTGCTGGCTGCCTGGAGGAATACAAAGGCAGAAGCTCAGAGAGCACCCCGGGCTGCAATACCACCCAAGCTAGACAGTATGACAATGTGGAACAGAAGCAGGGGTGCAAGTTCAGAATCAAAGGGACTGTGAGTTTCTCAAACAGGGTAGCTAAGGACTGGAGCAATGGCTCGCACCTGTAATTCTAACACTTTGGGAGGCCAAGGCAGGAAGGAGGATTGCTTAAGCCCAGGAATTCAAGACCAGCCTAGGCAATACAGCAAGACCCCTCTTTCCACGAAAAAATACAAAAATATTTGCTGGACATGATGGCACATGCCTGTAGTCCCAGCAACCCGGAGTACGTATGTGTGTGTGGGTGGGTGGGGGGTGCTAAGGGGAAGAATCGCTTGAGCCCAGGTGGTCCAGGCTGCAGTCAGCTGTGACTACCCCCACTGCACTCCAGCCTAGGGAACAGAGCATGACCCTGTCTCTAAATAAATAAAGTAAGTTAGCTAAACCTAAATGCAAAATCTGAAAAAAGACGTAACAGATGACTCCAAAGTTTTGGCCAACACAATTTGTAAAAAGGAACTGCCACTTACTGAAAAAGGGAAAGGGCGGGGTGGGGGGGGGGGGGTGGCCAGAAGCAGATGACAGACCTTGCAGATAGTTGGTTTTGGGACATGTTAAGTTCATGAAGCCTATGAAAAAACCACAGTGGGCCAGGCACAGTGGCTCACACCTGTAAGGATGTTGGGAGGATCAGCTCACCCCAGGAGTTCAAGATCACCCTGTGCAACACAGGGAGATGTCATCTCTCCAAATAATTTAACAATTACCTGGGCGTCGTGGCACCCACCTGTGGTCCAAGATACTCGGGGGAGTAAGGCAAAAGGACACATGAGCCTGAGAGCCGAGGCTGCGGTGAGCTGTGGTCGAGCCAGTGCATTCGGGCCTGGGACACAGAAGGAGACTCTATCTCTAAAAAATAAAAATTAAAAAAAAAAAAAATGTGGGTACAGTGGCTCACGTCTGTAATCCCAGCACTTTGGGAGGCCCAGGCAGGTGAAATCACCTGAGGTTGGGAGTTCCAGACCAGCCTGATCAACATGGAGAAATCCTGTCTCTACTAAAAATACACAATTAGCCAGGCGTGGTGACACATGCCTGTAATCCCAGCTACTCTGGAGGCTGACGCAGGAGAATCGCTTGAACCTGGGAGGCGGAGGGTGCAGTGAGCCAAGACTGTGCCACTGCACTCTAGCCTGGACAACAAGAGGGAAACTCCATCTTTAAAAAGAATGAATAAATAAAATAATTTTAAAAATCAAATGCAGCAGTCAAGCAGGCAGCTGGTGTTCAGGGATGTTCAACCATGGTAAATGCTGCTGAATGAGCAATTACAGCCCAGAATAAAGGAAATGTGGCTTAGGCAATCACTACTGACCTTGATAAGTGGCCCAACGTGAGGGGTTCAAAGGTGAATGGCAAAGAAAGGCTGGAGGATGTTAATATGAATGTAAATAGAAGGGCACGGAGAAAAACCCTTTAGACATTTTCTTCGGGGGGATTCTGCTATAAACTAAGAGAAGGACAGAGCAGGCAGGAGATACAAGAACCAGGAAGGCTTTACTTTATTATGGGAAAATTAAGAACACATTTACAATGGTGGAAATGAACCAGTGAAGAGGGAAAAATAATGACGAAAGGAGGGACCATTTCCAGTGTGATGCCATGGGGGAGGGGTGATTAATTTTGTCCACAAAGAAACTAGAGAGACCCTTAAAGAAGGAACTTCAGCTTTAAAAAAGGAAAAAAAAAAAAAAAAAATCCCAAACTGGGCATGATACATGCCAGTAGTGCCAATGACTCAGATGGTGAGATGGGAAGATTGCTTAAGCCCAGGGGATTTAAGGTCACCCTGAGCAACGTAGCAAGACCCTGTTTCAAAGAAAAAAAAGTCTAGACTACAACAAATTTCCATCCATTTGCCGTCCACACTTCTCTGAAGCTGAACTTCTATAAGAACTGACAAAAGCTGTAGCAAATAGGCCAACTCAAGCTCAGACTGCTCTCCCTTCTGTCTCCCCCACGCACACCACCTCCTCCGCCCTACAGCCTACTCCACTCCCAGGTGACACAACCTGAGTGCTGTGTCCCTCCCACTTAAAGGAGTTCAGGATTTGATGAAAATGATGATGTAATCAGGGAAACAGAGCGCAGCTCACTGAGCTGACAAAGGAGGTGGGCTGAGAGAACGAGAGGGGCAGTGGGTGTCAAGCACAAAGTGACCCGAAGAGGAGCACATTAACCTCCTCAGGCACCTCCATTCTTAACGCTCCAGGAAATGCGTGCCAGCAGTCATGCCTACTAGGAAGCGTGGCGCCTCACTGTCACTTAAATTGGATTTCTGGTTCCAATCGGACTTCAGCATGATCCATGCCTTCCCGTTAAGCTTGTCATCAAGGCTCAAAATTCCTCATCTGTAAAACAATGAGTTTGACCTATATACCTCTAAAAAGAACCTTCCTGCTCTAGCAGTCCTTAATATTGCACACCACTCCTTTGGTGCCAGACCCATACAAGTGACTTGGCCACCAACACTGGCCATTGCAGCCATTTGTCACACTAGATTCTGACATCAAAAGTCCAGTCAAATATTTGCTGACCATGCCACCCGGAACTCTTGCTCAGAAAACTCTCCCATCTTTCAAGGCCCCTCTGCAAGGTTCATGGAAATGCAACTTTTCCTGTATCCTAGGACTGGGCCTCTGGCATCACCTGCCTCCCTGCCAGCCTCCTGCACTGACCCATACACCTGTTTGGTTTTTTAAAGCATTTATCCTATAGTATTTTACCCTGCTTCACAGATGTTAAGTTGTACCTATTTTTCTCATGTTAAAACATGCATCTCACAATTAAGATGTCCCACATTCATAACTGGAAGCATTGTTTGGTTCTTGCTTACTGATACATAAAATAATGGTGCATCATTCAATGACCTCTTAGAGGAGATGAAATAAGGTATTAGGACTTGGCCAAAATAAGCAACCGGAGCTCAGTTTTTATACCCGCAATGCCTCCCACATAGCAGAAACTCCAATACTGACAGAATGAAAATCTGACTGAGAAATGCCCCACCTACATCACTAAGTAAAAAACACAGCTGAAAGACAAACAGCCCAAGCCTTTTCGACTTTCTCAACAAATGTAGCTTGCTTAGTAAACAAAAAGTAAGTTGTTTTCAACTGTTAAGCCCTTCATCTCAGCCAGCTTTCTTTCACACACAGTGTGTCGTCACATCAGGGGACACAGGAGAGGAAAAGAGAAGTCTGGAGGCCAAGACACAGGACTGTCAGAGAAAACTCAAGCTGCAGCTGGCCTCCCTACAGCATACAGAGAAGGAGACTAGAGCACAGACATCAGCACTTCGGTAAAGCAGAAGCATAAGCCACCTTCTTCAGAAGAAAATACTAATAATGATAATGATAAAGTAGGGGCCATCTCTAGAACAGATACACCTCAAAGTCTCCAGCAAAAACAGAGGGAACAGGTGTCCCCCTTCACAGACGGAAGGTTACTATATACCCCAGACGCTCATTTCAAATATAGCCCATAAATAAACTTACATCAATCAGACCATGTGACCTCATTTTTTTATTCTGACTCACAAATATGTTTTTATAACTTGTGTGAATATATTTTGTTAACAATGAAATCACAGTTGGGCCCACATTTCATTGCATACACATCAAGAATCTTTAGAAATGACTGGAAGATTCTGAAAGGAGCTCAAAATTACATTTCTAGAAGGGGGGAAGGGGGACTGGGTAGGGGTGGGGGTTGGGGTGGGGGTTGGCTACAGAATGTCCTGTATCTGCACTTCCAATATTGGTCCTTGGTTACAAATTGGCAGCTGTTGCCAGAACGTCCATGCACCGTCCCTCCAGTGAGAGGGCAGCCAGCCAGACCAACAACAGCATTAAAAACACAACACTCTAAGTGAGGAAATGGAAACTAATGGATGCATCTGTGTGTCTGTGACTGAAGAGAGGAGGATAACCAATTCGGAGTCTACATTTTTTGATACAATCTATCAATTCAATTACAACCCATAAATAAAGGCCAGAAATATGCTCAATAAACACTTACCATGCCCTTCCAAGGTTCTCGTTCCCAATAAAAAATTCCACTTATCTCCTTCCAAAGAAACAGCTACCTAAAAAAGTCAAGTCTTCCTACAAATTCTTATTTTTGGAATGCTATCTTTATGAAAAGATCCAAAATTACATCTCCTTATCTATGCGGTGATTAAAAGCATGGGAGTTGTAATCCAGAAAGTGCGGGAGCTCTGATCCAAAAAGCCTGCGTTTATATCCTGGTGCTTCCACTTAATAGTTGGGTAGGCGAACTGCTAATCCACTCTTAGTATATAGTTTCCTCATCTATAAAATTGCTTGTTCTAAAGACTAAATGAGTAAGAGCTAAAGTACTATAACAGTAACTGGAAAATAATGAGAACTCAGTGTAGGCTAGCCATCACAACTACTGCCTGGGTAAGTCTAAGGAAATGAATCCAGGGTCCCTTAAATCTCGTCAAGAGTGTTTTGCTGGCCAAAGGACTTGATCTGAGATGACATTTATAGGAAGCAAATGAAATTCAAATACAGCTAATAGCTCCCCTCCCTGACTGTGTAATTATGTGTACTCACTATTTGTGTAGCATGTTATTATTTAAATGTCCCTAATTTCAGCCCCAGCAGGCCAAGGGCCCTCGAAGAGTGGCCAAGGTCTCAGCCTCTGCCAGTCCTTTCTAAAGCTTTTATCAATTTATTACATCCATGAAAAGTGGCATTATCTACAACAGAAGGTAGACACACAATCTGCAAATCTTATCACCTCATGTGTAAGCCCAGCAATAACCAACAAGCTGTAATGACGGCATCAGTTGCTACACAGACAACTCACGAGGCTGTTCAAAACTCCCATTTCCTACCAACAGTAGGGCCAAGAAAAATTCATTCCTTGTCACTATATAACTACAAAAACAAGACTGAGAGCAAACATGGATATTATGACATGAAAAACAAGTTGTCTCCTCTATCTTATGTCTGCTCGGGTTATCACGAATCAGAGACCTGCAGAACCAGGGCGGCGGAGCTCACCTGCTCAGCTACGAGTTGCAATGTTCACTCACTGCTTCCAAGCACTGGATACCGGACTTCCTTCACACAAATGAAGGGCAAAGGGCTGCTTGTTCCTTACGCCAGCACGCCAGTAATTTAGAAGAAGTCACATCTATTTTATTAATACAAATTAGATAAAAATTCTGTAAACTCCATTCTGCTGTTACTTTTAAATGTTACCGCGAAAACAAATGATTTTTCACACGAAAGCTTCCAATAATCCAATATTATTTTCCAATAATAAAAGATCCAGAAACAATGCTGTTTAAAACAGGAAATGGGAAAAACAACACAAAACATCTTCTTTTCAGTATTCCTGCTGCAAAGCTCCGATGCAGTTTTCATGCATTCTGTCTTGAAAAACAGTGCTGGATTCAAAGTTTCAGGACTTCAGCTGCAATTCCACTTCCGCTAGTCACTACCACACCCAACAGCCATAAAGGCCCCATAGTCAGATGGGGCTTTCACCTTACAAATGGAAGCATTAGGGCTCTCAAAGGCATGTCACTGACCCCAAGCTCAAAAGCATGAAAGAGGACACAGAGGCAGAAGGTCCCACCACCACCCACCACTCTCTGGGGTGAAGGGACACTTTCTGACCCTTGCCTGACCAGCATCATATACCACCTCCTAGCAATGGCTCTGGACTGGACAATCTTAAAACTCTACCACCAGACAAATTTCTGTGACAATTAAAAATGAACCAGTGGAAACACTGACATTTGAAAAGGGCTCTTACAGGGTGGAAACTAAGAAAAAAATAAAAGTAAAAATTGAGAAAAGCAAAAAAGTTGCATGACTTAAAAGCATTCCAGTCCATCATCTCCTGTGATATGCTTTGGCTGTGTCCCCACCGAAATCTCAACTTGAATTTTATCTCCCAGAATTCCCACATGGTTGTAATTGAATCATGGGGGCCAGTCTTTCCCATGCTATTCTTGTGATAGTGAATAAGTCTCAATAAAACTGATGGGTTTATCAGGGGTTTCCGCTTTTGCTTCTTTCTCATTTTCTCTTGCTGTCGCCAGGTAAGAAGTAAGTGCCTTTCACCTCCCTCCATGATTCTGAGGCCTCCCCAGCCATGTGGAAATGTAAGTCCAATTAAACTTCTTTTTCTTCCCATTCTTGAGTATGTCTTCATCAGCAGCATGAAAAACCCTAATATACCCTGCCTCCACTCCCACTAACCTATCCTCTGGTTTCATTTGACATTTTTAAATATTTCTATGAGATAGTACATGAGTGATGGCCGACTATAAAGTATCCATTCAAACTAAAGGGATTTACAGAAGAACGTGCATATACATACACACATATATACAACACACACACACACACACACACACACAC
Organism: Ateles fusciceps; assembly: GCA_036589455.1. Classification (NCBI taxonomy): domain Eukaryota; kingdom Metazoa; phylum Chordata; class Mammalia; order Primates; family Atelidae; genus Ateles; species Ateles fusciceps. The sequence goes on from JAZHEH010000093.1 coordinate 3,701,913, forward strand.
ACACACACACACACACGTCCATATGTATATGCACAACACAGCTTGCAGTTACAACTACCCCTACTCCCACAACCTCACCAGTCCAAAAGTCTTGGTTTCTCCCTACTGTTTCAGCTTACTCTGGATCACACTCCCAAACACCTACAAAAGAGGAGCTCTTCCCATGATACCAATTCTATTTTCCTGTTCTTCCCAGCAGCTCCCCAAAATAAGAAAGCACACTTTAACATGGTAGCTGCCTTCAAAATAACGTTTTAAGAGACAGTCTCGCTCTGTTGCCCAAGCTGGAATACGGTGGTATGAACATAGCTCAATCCAGCCTTGACCTCCCCGGGTTCAAGTAATCCTCCTGCCTCAGCCTCTTGAGTAGCTGGGAATAGAGGCATCTGCCACCATGCCTGGCTAATTTATTATTCTTATTATTATTAGGAAAGACAGGGTCTCACTTTGTTGCCCAGGCTGATCTTGAACTCGTGGGCTCCAGCAATCCTCCCTCTTCGGCCTTTCAAAGGGCTGGGATTACAGGCATGAGCCACCACAGCAAGGAAAAAGCACACTCAAGTTATGTTTACTCAGACTGCTACAGAAATCCAACATACAGAATAAAAAAAAAAAAATAACCTTGGACTGCTGCCTTGACAAAAACCCACAAAACACAAACTAGAAAAAGGCATATTCACAGCAATTTCACAACCAAAAGAGAAGCCTCCATGTCTCTGTATTCTTTTTAAAGACTTTAAGTCTTTATCTGGATAAAAAGCAAAGTAGCATGACAAAAACTAACCGTCCCTTATGAAGGTGGTGCCAGAATAAATCAAAAGCCTTCGATGATCCCAGTGGGGGCATCTTTGCCAACTTAGATTTTGTCCTCAGTATCCTCAAGCCCTTGACTATGCCAAAGCTACACCTATATGTAGCCAACTGGCTAACAGCACTGGTTGCTTCTGGAATGACAAACGTTAGCTTTTGTTCATTCACTCAAATTTCACCTTTATTAAATCAAGGACATCTGGCTAACTTCTTGTTCTAAAAGCTGGTGTTTCCCCCTTAAGAAAAGATGGGTGTTTTTGTTTCCACTATTGGCAATTCCAAGAAACACTAAGGCATTATACCACTCCTGAACAGCACCGTTCAGCATCAAAACCACACAATCTCACAGCAGAGCAGCCATTGCTCCACTCTAAATGCCAGGATTAAGTGATCTCCTTCATTCCCAACCCCCCACCTTTAAGCAAGAAACTATGGTCAACAGGAATCAATGACAATAAACACATCAAGTGTTCTCCAACTAGACACAAGGTTTTTAGTTTACTACATTATCAAGCAACAAATGGCTAAGGTCCCTATCTGCAGGAGACCCACATAAAAAGGCAGACTGCCTTCTAAGAAAGTAGCTATGAGGGTCTAAATTGGATACTATGGCAATAGATTCCACAACTTATTCTGTTTTCTGCAAATGTTAAGACTCAAAATGGGCCTTTCCCATATATGTTGGCTGAGATTTGTTGAGGGACGCACACATGACTGAGCCACTATGGCCTTAATGGTTGACCTCCAAAGCCAAGTCACCCATAAGAAAGAAAACCCAGGAGGGTGGACAGAGGCTCTTGTTTCAAGTCACGCAATAGCAGAAGGAGACTCAGGAAACTCTGCCATGGCCCCATAAAAACAAAGCAGCAACAGGTACCGCCTGTGAGCACTAGTTTCAACAGGAGGCTGCCAGATAACTCACCTTACAACTAAGGTGATGGGAAACACATTGGAAGCCATGGGGAACCTCTCCTTTTGCACCCTGACACCCCATATATGCTGACTCTCCTAAGACCAGAGTCACAGCTCTCAAAAAAGAACAGAACCAGCTCTTATCTCCTTGCCCCAAGAAAACATAAACCAAAACATGGTCAATTCATTCACTTTAACTGTAATCCCGATAAGTGCACACAGAGATTATAGAATGTCACTAAATTCCCATGCTATGTAATAGTGAACTACAAGCACATGTTTATCCTCAGATGTTTTTCGTTAGATGACTTCATCTGTACCGTACGAACCCTGTTCAAAACAGACGTGAGAACAAACTCAGATTAGAACAACTTTCTTTCCAGGCATCAAGGAGCCAAGTATTAACCATCTAGGAAGAAGCACACTTCTGAAGGCATGGGAGTTCTAAGTCACAGCATGCTTGTCCCACTACAGCAACCTGCCTGGCCTGATCCACAAGAAAGGAAGCAGGGATGAAAAGGCTGTTGGGCCAGAGAGCAGGAAAGTCAGATTTAGGCTACTTCCTATACAACCAGGGGACAAGAACTGAAGACTCCGCATTTCAGCAAGATCATCAGAGTTCTACTCATGTACCTGTGTGGAAAGACATATACATATAGAAAAACCAGCAAGACAGGACCTACAGAATAGGCTAAGGCATTTCGTCCACTATATAATGCAGTACATAAAAACATAAAAATAAGCCTATAAACCCAACAGGATGTCTGGAGTGCAGATTCACCTAGCCTACAGACTGCTCCTCTTAAGTGCCTAGACTAGGAAACACAAGCTGCCAGAACACATCCAATTCAGAAACAAGGTCATGCCCAGAGATATCGTACGTTCCAACAAGATACTCCAACGAGAGTCAACTCACCATTCACAGTTTTCAGGCTCCCAGCAATGCCTTCCCCATGCTGCCTCTTCTGGGCATTCTTGAACTCCTTCAGAGACAAATAAAGGACTTTACGTACCACCCGTTCTTCTGACCACGGAATCCCATCACTGTCATCCTGGAGAAACATAAGAAAAGAGAGGAGTTACTGAATAGAAAGCAAGCCAATATTCAGAGTCAAACCTTCTTTTAGAGTAATTTCCAAACAAGTACTGTGTGACCAAGACCCAGTTTTGGAGGTCAGAATTACACCCATAAGGTAAAGGGGAAATGGACTTTCTGGACAGACCTCGAACAAGTGAACCCACAGGCTGTTAAAAAGAATGAAAGCAGGCCAGGCACAGTGGCTCACACCTGTAATCCCAGCACTTTGGGAGGCCGAGTCGGGTGGATCACCAGAGGTCACGAGTTCAAGACCAGCCTGGCTAACATGGAGAAACCTCACCTCTTTTAAAAAATAAAAAAAAAAAGCAATACACTTTCTCACTTCTTTAAACACCCCAAATCCAAATACCTTCATCAACTAGTAAACAGTAGTTTTACATTCCTGACAAACTTCAGAAAAAGGTGTTGTCATACCCACAACCAGAAGGAAAATGAATCATTTTACTGGAGAGTTTTATAAAGTGAGCAATACCATGATGTACACTGCAATACAAACACATACAGGACTTAATGTTGCTGTCTCCCTTGGGAGTTGAAAGGATACCGCAGACACAGGTGCTGTGCATGCAAGGAATTTACAGTCCAGTCAGAAGACATGGAATCGGATCTGCATTGGACACTTAAGTAAAAGAATTACAAATTAAAGGAGAGGATACTGAAGAAGAAGACAATCGATCCTGGTGGCATACAACTGGCATGAATTTTAATGTACACATTAATGATGGTTCTTGAAGGTCTCATTTAAAAGTAGTAAACTTGTGTCTGTCGCTCCAGATTGAATGTAGAGATGACAAAAAAAGAATAGCCACCCCAGAGACTATTCTAGCAATTCCAGTCATAAAGACCTAAAGAAAGATTCAAATTTCAAAAACACTACAGAGGGGGAAAAAAAATTAAACAGAGACTTGAGACAGAGAAAGAGGCAGAAAGACAGATGTGGTTGACAACAGTAACTAAAGCAAAGTAAATAAGAAATACGTGTTTAAAGAACCAGCAGATTAAGTCATTATAGTTTTTATTATTAGATGATGATTCACATGGCTAAGGATATTGAGAGGTTCAATTCTGTAGCTATCTGCACACTGTCTGTTAACCTAACAAGGACTTACATTCACACACCTACATCAAAGACTTAAGCATTTTATAATAGTTCATTTAAGAAATGTAAGCATTTGAGCACAGCTATTTTAGGCCCTAAAAGAATAAGAAAAATGGCTGGGCACGGTGGCTCACACCTATAATCCCAGCACTTTGGGAGGCCGAGGTGGGTAGATCACAAGGTCAAGAGATCGAGACCATCCTGGCCAACAAAGTGAAACCCCATCTCCACTAAAAATACCAAAAAAAAAAAAAAAAAAAACTAGCTGGGCGTGGTGGCACACGCCTCTAGTCCTAGCTACTTGGGAGGCTGAGGCAGGAGAATTGCTTGAACCCGGGAGGCGGAGGCTGCAGTGACTGAGATCATGTCACTGCCCTCCATCCTGGCAATAGAGCAAGACTCTACCTCAAAAAGAAAAGAGAGAGAGAGAAAGAAAGAAAAAAAAACGTTAATATCCCAGGTAAAATCATGATTTTGGATATTCAGGTTCCCTTTTTTCAAAGAGAAGGCCAAATATCTCATGGGCAGTCTGGTGCTGTTCTACTCGTTTATACAAAAGAACAACACTGAAGGATCATCGAAGGCTAGACGATCTGAGGTCTCCTCCAGCACTTATATTCCTGTACCCTGCATACAAACTTCGTTTGAGAAATCCAGCCACAGAGACTCTAAGCCCTAAATAACTTAAGCTGCACTTTTGTTAAGCTTCAAGGATTTCCTAGAATGAGAGTAATTCTCCATCTCCTGCAGCAAGGGGAAGAAAGGCCTGAGGAAGGAAGCTAGGATTTCCACTTTGTCCTTGACATCCTTCATTCCCAGAGGCCTGCCAGGCTGAGATTTCTGATTGCAGGGCAGTGCCTCTAAAAGAAGGAGGTACACCCTGTCTTCCTCCCAACTCTCCTGAGACAACCAAGACATTCACAGACCGGGGTGGGGGTCAGGGTTCAGACATGAAGGCTAAGAGAAGTCCGCAAACTTTGCCTCAACCTCACAAGAGAAACACAATTTCTAACCTGCTCCTGGGTGTAGGTCACTGGAGACTTTCCCAATCAAATGATTAAAACCCAGAAAAATGCAGCACTCTGACCAGACACCATTTGAGGAACCCAAATAACCAACCTGAGTAAAACGCAGCTGATGTGACACAACACATGAAAAGCATGACATAGCTGAGTTAATCTTTACAGCAACGCCCTTGGGTTTGCAAGAAAGCTCTCCTAATACATTAGCTGCAACTGAATGATGGTGTTTAACCGCAGGGCAGTTAATGCTTATGAGGCTGAAATCTACCTCTTCAGCAGCCTCTGTCTATTCACAAAGGCTGCCAGGCAGAATTCTCTTCATCACCACCAGGTTCCTATTCTCATTGTTCAAATCTCCACAACAAACAATGACACAACTCTTATTTCCTACATGTACACAGTTTATAAATTACAAGGCCTAAAATAGCTTTCAATGTAAAACTTCCATCACGATTTATCGCATTCTGCGCAGGCTGGTTGCCTTCACCCCAACTTCAGGCTCCAGTTGAGAGAATTATTCCCCTACAACTCATGTCTGATTAAAACATAAACCATGTGAGGTGAAAACTGTGGCAAAGGAAGCGCATTTAATGTTCAGTTACTGACACAAGCAGCTTCATTACACCTATAAAGTACCTTAAATACAGGAGAAGCAAATCCATGACAAAGATTATGGGGTTTCAAATGCTAGACATTAAAATTCAAACTTAAAAACACACAACACACAAGTGCTCTTTTGTCATCTACAGTGCTGGTTGAGACTTGTCACCTGCTTCCTTAATGCTGATGCAAGACACAAATCTACTAGATGAGTTGACTCTGTGCTGTTCTCAAAATTATTATTAGTAGGTAGTAATTCCAAATAGTCCCAAATAAGCTGCCTTTCCCAACTGTAGATCATGGTGAATCATCCTAACCTCATACTCCTCTAGCAGAATGCCAGATGCAGACAGCAAAGGTGTGCCTGCACTCAACCTATCCAAGATAGGGGAGAGGAGGGCCAGAAGGAATGTCCTTCCAGTTTAATGCAAACTCTGCTGTAGCCATGTCATTTTTTAGGATCAACCAGTACTGAACGCTCTAAAAAACAGCCCACATATAACTTTATCATCAGAGGTCAAGTAAACTCAAAATACATACACCAAATACAGAGCTTCCTTTCAATTTTCTTTCTCAGTAGCTATCTTAGTCATTTAACTATGGGGCAAGGAAATCATTTCTCTTGTTCACCACTGTATCCCAGCTCCTAAAACATGCCTGATATTTAAGAGCTGAATAAATACTTCTGGAATCAATTAGAAACTCAACGGAGCTGTCTCACTATTCCCACTGACATTTATTTACCCCGACTGGCCCTGCCTGTGTCTAGTCTCAGGCAACACCCAGTGTCGGAAGTCACACTGCTATCCTCATAAAATACTCCCGACGGTGAATAATCCCAAAGGGCTCAGCCACACGTCTGAGTCTGAGCAGAGGCTGGTATACTACTAGAGACATCCTTCCTCCACAGTGTGGCCACCACTCCTTCCTCAGCCACTATGCAGTGTTCCCTGCAAGAAAAAGTGCCTGTCTAAATGTCCACATGGCCTTGCATAGCTACCAACTCTGTCATACTCCCTTCTCCTAAATATTGACCAATTATTCCAGCTACTCTTCCCCTACCCCACCTACAACACCTGTTCAGGCTCCTTCTATGTTTCCCAGGAATCCCTCATGACGCTCTTCCCTCACCTCTCTATATCCAATAATTCATTTTCAATCACACGTTCAAGTCAACTAATATCCCATTTACACCTCACTGTCTGAAAATCCAAATCATCCACTTGCCCTCTTAAACCACTGCAGGCCCCTTGGCTCCCCAGAAGTAAAATCAGTCGGGGTTTGACATTGCAGCACAAAAAAACAGAACGCTTGGCCTGCTCTGGAACGGCCCACAAAACCAAGCACCCCATCCACTCTGGTTAGGGTCAGCTTAATACAGAAGACACAGGAATAAGACCTTTAAAGGAAAAGCGATGGCTCCTTTTAAACTGAATGATTATTGCCACTTATTTGAAAATAACTGGAGAATTTCTTATCAAAAAGAACAATTGGTCAGGAATCAAACTTGTATATGGTCATAACATTTTTTTACTAAAGTTGGTAAAAAAAAGATTATGCCACGTGGTTATGGTACAGTGGTCTGTGGGCCACAACATGGTGTTGCAAGGATATGGGGATTTGTTTAATGTCTAACCTGGACTGTGAGCCATTCTACTTAAAGGCAAAAAGGAGTACAGCATGACCCTTCATTGTCCCAAGTACTATAATCGACACATAAAATACTCATGTGCTCAGAAAGTAAGCACATGACAGCATCACATGCCTTTTATCAGACAGCGCCATGTAACAACTCTCCACAGCTAACGGTCCAGGCTAGAGATTCAACATATGCTTCCACAGCCTTGCAAATCCAGGTGGTGGCCCACAGACCACCCGAACCTTAACCACTCAGCATCCTGTTAGAAATGCAGGCTCCGGGGTCCCATCCAGATCCAGGGGCTCAGAATCTGCATTTTATCTGATGCCCAGGTGATTCCTATACACGGTCAAGTTTCAGAAGCTCTGCTCTGCACAGTGGGACCCCATCCTGTGCCTATATTCCATCAGAAAGAAAAGATGAAACACTCAAGATGAATGCTTCAAACGTCCATCTCCTGTGGCCAGTATTACTGTCAGAATTCACATGTCTATAAATATACCCTGAGAAATCTTTGACTCCTCTTCAGTGATCAAAGAGCACAGGGGAAAACAAAAGGACATAGCAGTATGTACTGCTAGTTCCTTTCATCATTCCTTATGTGACACGGTCTCTCAAACCCTCCTCTTTTGGTTACTCAACTGGGGGATGACTTCTCTTTAAAACCCAACAACCAGAATTAAATATACATTCGAACATGTGAATAATCCTCCATAATACTCCAGAACAGAACCAACACATACAAGAAGATCAATTCTCTTTCCATGCACTGTCTCATTACACTGCAGGCTCTCAGGAGCTTGCAGTTAACTCTACCCTCCATGGTGACTTTCTTTGTCGGGGGATAGGGAGGAAGTAAAAGTATTGAATCACAGTGAAACCACCACCAAATGAACCCAATCCAACCAAAATCACAGCTCCCAGTGATACAATGTTCTCCTCCTGTGATGCTCTCCTCTACTCATTTTGAAGACAAAAGACAACAAACATCGAAAGTAAAACCTTGTGCAGGCCAGTGACAGAAAGCTACGTGTGCGTAATATAACCAAGCTGTATTCAGACCAGGTTAAAGAACTGCTTTACTACAAGACAAGAAGGTATATGATCCACAGTTTTAAAAACTACATTCTTTTGGTATACTATAAACTAAACCAAGAGTTCTTATAATTTGTGTCAAGGTTGGTTGGATCACCCACCAAATAAAAGCCTTTACAGGCTGCTGTTCTCCAGTGATAGCCAACTCTTCAATAATATGGACCCTCAAAACCTCTGAAGATGATTCGAGTACATTAGTGCAGGAAAACAGGGACATCCGGGTCAGTAAAGCTCACAGAACAGGTGCTACACAGAGAATGAGACTTGGAGTCACCTGGAAAGACTTGAAAACTTCATCATGGTTCTATGAACAGCAAACCTCTCCCGGGGCCAATTGTTTGCTGGGCATTGTGCTCAGCCCCACCTGCATTTAATAACACGATCTTTCTGCTCAGCCTTCCCTTAGTATAAGGTCCACACCACTGGTTTCTCCCTTTAGATTCGAAGGTATTATGGGTGAAAAGGAAGTAATCCTGAAACTTTCCGTTATTTCGTAGACATGAATTCCAGTGTCTTGACCCGAACGTGGCATCGGTAGCCAGTCCATGGCAGATGCCAGGTCAGGATGTAACATTTTAAAACTGAGTGTTAGTAACCAGAAATGTTAAAAATGTAACTCACACTGATTCCTAAGTAAAAGCAAAATTAAAATTACTGGTTTTTCAGAGGCTTAATGTAAACAATATATGAAAAAAATACTATTAGCAGCAGTAGAGGTAGCAGTGGCAGTAGGGGGAGGAATTTCCTATTACTGGCCAAAATTGACAAGCCATTGTTAGGCAATTTGCTCATACCTTTGTTTTTATTATGGCTTCAAATTCAGGCCATCTTGATTTGGGAGAAGGAAACAAGGATGAATAAGCAGGGGTTAAAGGAAGGCACATTTCTGATCAATTAAAAGCCAATTTTCTCAAAAAAAAATCAATTTTCTGACAATTGCATCTATTTAAAAATGAAAGGTAATTTCCTATCACTTACAGGCAAACTACGTAAGAGACTCATGCATCATAGGTAGAGTGGTCAAGTCATTTGTCATCCAAATCAAGGGCACTGGTAGTACTGACAGGGAGACAAGCTAGTGGAAACTGGGTCATGGGTCAACTGACTCTACCAGGCCCCTTTCCAGGTTATCTGAAAGCCTACAATGACACAAAGACCTTTTTAAACCATATCACCAAACAGAAATAAAGCCAACACAATAAATATGATAAACCAAATAAATATAACACAGACATAGGACTGTAAGTGTGACATACATCTGTTTTAAACTTGAAATTCAGATCCCCCCGCTCCACCAATGTCTTAAGCAACAACCTAGTGATAAAGAGGCCAAAGCTGGTGACCTAGGGGTAATTACAGAAGGTGCTGCAAAATAAACATTCCTGCTTCCACGGGGAGTGGGGCACAGGACATCAAAGGCTCTTCACAACCTCTAATACCTAAAAACAATGCTGAAATGCAGAAATCGCCTTCGAATTGAGGGGGGCATGGGATATTCGAGGAAAGGAGCACTCAGGGTCACAAGTAGGAAGATCTCAGAACACAGAGCCTCTTTATTAAAACTTACAGAAACACATAGATAAGGCAACTGAATGAGCTGCCAAACCCCATTCCCTGCATGTGACTTATTCCCGGTCACGCTGTCAGAGCTCTACAGGTGGAGGGATGTGGCTACTTTTAAAAGAAAAAGAAGTGCTATTCCTGACTTCAATGACCAAAGGACCAACATGCAATGTCGTATCATGGGATTAAGGATGGTGGGTCTGAATAACAGCAGCACAGAGCTGAAAAGCAAATGAAAAAAACATTCTAAAAGACTAGGCCCATGGACAAGGAAAGGACTGATAGCTATTTCCTCCTTCCTGGGATAAATGACTGGAATCCTGTACATGACTTTTATTTTCAGAACGTGCTTCTCATATACCTGCTGTTAAATCACCCTACTTGAAACAACTTGTGGCTGCCTCATATGCCAACTTGTTCCAGCAACAGTTTGAGAGAAACATGAAAGCATCAAATGAAAAATTGGGAGGGAATGTTGATTCTTGGCACAGATTAAGTATAAACAAAAATGGGGTGGGGGATGAAGTAAAATGAGAAACGTACAACTTCGTCTACATTAACCTTTTCTTCCCTTTTAACAGTGGTACCAATAATTTCCAGTTAATTTTTTTAATTCCAAAAAAAGTAGTCTCTCAATATTCAAATGAAGTGAAATCTGGTTAACATTCACAAACGGAAATAAGGTGCCAGGATACATCCTAAGAGAAGAAACTTATTTAATCAACTTGTGAATGATGTTCCCCTGCCTAGGGTTTAAGTTAAAAGCACTTCAAGCAGCAAATTTCTTCAGACAGACATGCTTCCCGGGTTAAAGTTATTGGCCTGAAAATGCTTATGCAAGGGGAAGTTTTACTTCTTCCAAACTCCCATTAAATAATGTGTACTTATCTTTGATTACCGCCTATTTAAAAGAAAAAAAAAAGCTACAGCTGAAATTGGATTAAGAACTTCTGCTGAAAACGATTTATTGCGTAACAGAACTCTGACAGGCTGAATCTCCAGCCACCAACTGAGCCTTTATAAAAATCTGCTGGGCAGCTGCCAAGTCAGCTCTTTTGCGTCTGAGCATGTCAGACATCCACTGTCACCAAGGCAGCAGCATGGCAGCAAGACGTCCGCACGTCCATGGTTAAAGGGTGCTGTCAGGGAACAGAGCAGCCGGAAGCACACAACACGTCATTAAACCCTCCTGCAGTGCTGGATATGACAGTTCGCTTTTTCAACGTCATCAAAAAAAAAAAAACCCAAGACCGGGGAGCAGGATTATCTCCCAGCATCTAACAGACACATGGACTGTCAATTTACCTTCATTGGAGGCAGTGGTGGCAGGGTGGAAATCAAATTACAATAAATTATTGGCCATTGTCTTCAAAAAACCAGTTAAAAAGATAGACACTTCAATATCAACAATGCCAGTGGGCAACTATACAACTTCACTTTGGGAATTTATGTTATTAGAATTTCCTTGGGAATTTATGCTTATTTATTTACAAAAAAATTCTACTCTTTGGATCTTTTAATTACTAATGCTTTTTTGTTAATTAGAATACCCGCCATCCCCAAATGCCACATTCTCATCTGCACCATCTAACATAGTAGCCGCTAGACACACGTAGGTACTTACAATTAACTCAATTAAAATTTAAAATTGACCTCCTTGAGTCATACTGGTCACATTTCAGTTACTCAATGGCCACGATCCCCCTACTTGTCAATGGACAACACAGCTACACAAGGTGTCCGTCATCACAAGAATTTCTTTTGGACAGCACTGACCAAGAGTATATACCTGCATTAAACTGGATAGGGTTTCAACCAACACTGTGTGTTATGAGATAGCACACTGCACTACGTCCCTGAGAGTCTTCAAAATATGTACCTAATATGTTACTCCTTTTGCAAGAAACTGTAGGAGATAAGAAACCTTTTACAGGAAAATTCGAGTCTAAAGCAGGCAAGAACTATTCAAAGTGCAGACATCCACTCATACAACTCAGTGTTGGAAGTGGTGCCAATCCTGTGGCTGCATCTGGCCTCTGAGTTTTGCAGGAAACGTATATGACATTCTGAAGATGAAGTAAAGTCCGTCTGCAAAGCCTTGAAGACATACTACTTTCCTATGCCTTCAAATCCTTTTCGAAGGAAACCACTACAAAGTAAGGCCTCCAGGATTAAGGCCAGACAAAAGCCAGTCTTTTCCACCTGCCAGTCTCCAAGTACCAACAGGGTGGCCCAAACCAGCTCGATTTGATTCATGATTGCCCCTCCCTGCCAGGGCTGATTAAAATTATGGGCCTGTGGGTCATGGCTAGGAGTTAGTGCCGCTGCTGCTTCCAGCAGGCCCCAGGACACTGCTGGGGTCATTTTACGAGCTCAATCAGTACCTGATGCACTGGCTTATTTGGTTCAACAATGACTACCCCACCCTAATCCCACCCAGGAAATAAGCAGAAGTGTACATATATTGTCACAAGACTGTTAATCTCCGGTCATGTTGCAAACCACCACTTTATTTTTGTCTATCTTATGCAAATTTGCACACTAACAGAAAGTCTACAAATAACCTCTGTCCTTGGACCTAACAAAAATTGACACAGTACCTTAATTTTTTCCCGGAAACAGGCGAAGTTGTCTGATATGCCTTCCTGTATCCTCCTGTATCCTTCCTGTATCCTCCAGCGCTCCCAAGAATTAATAACCACTCAGGGGCTGGTTGGCACCCTTTCAATACAGGTATGGGTCTCCAGAAACCATTCTGATGCCCATTTTCCCTCCAAACAGCATTTCCCACTAATATCATGTGTGGTCCAGCAAGCGACAGGCCACACACATTTCCCGTACATACTCTCTCCCACATTTTACAACTAGCATACAAAGTATTATCACAAAAACATTTTTAAATTCTGAAACTGAGGTTCAGAGGTGTGAAGTAGTATAGATCACATCCTGACTAGTCTGTCTTACTCATCTTAATGTTCCTCAGACATAGCAATGAGTCCAGCACATAGCACGCATTTGAAAGCCACTGCAAGACTCAACACATGGAAACAGGTGGCAGGTTTTAGAAAGAGAACAGTGACCGAGAGGTACAAAGAAGCCTGGATTCCAATTCCGGAATTCTGTGGCTTTTGTTTTTTTTTGAGACAGTCTCTCTGTGTCGCCCAAGCTGGAGTACAGTAGCAAGGTCTCGGCTCACTGCAATCTCTGCCTCCTGGGTTCAAGCAAGTCTCTGCTTCAGCCTCTAGAGTAGCTGAGATTACAGGCATTCGCCACCATGCCCGGTTAATTTTTGTATTTTTAGTAGAGGCAAAGTTTCACCATCCTTGCCAGCCTGCCCTTGAACTCCTGACCTCGTGATGCACCCACCTGGGCCTCCCATAGTGCTGAGGCTACAGGCGTGAGCCACCACACCCAGCCGTAATTCTGTGAATCTCACAATGGCTCATGTGTAAAACAAGTAATTATTAAGGCAATCGTGGCAAACTTGAGCAGACATCAGAAACACCCACAGGGCTTGAGAACACTAATGCTGCTGGGTCAGGGATCATAGGGCTTGAGAACACTAATGCTGCTGGGTCAGCGTTAGAAGCGCTGGTGTTCGAACACCAGACATGCAGTGTATCCAACTTTCATCCTAGTCTTCCAGGAAAACTGTTCTCACTGCCATGAAAAACTCTGTAACTGCCAAAATTAATGCAAACTCTTTATTGGCAACTGGACTCTCTGCTGGTTTTCCTGCTGCACTAAAAAATATCTTTTCTGCTGTTTCATCACCCCCACCACCTTCAGGTTTGATTCTTCTGCCCTCCCCTTATCTCTAATTATAATCTAAACACCGATGACTACTAAAACATCCTGACAATGTCCTCCCTCGCGACCACCCTCCTGGCTACTCCAGTCTACAAAGCTAAACTGGACTTGGCACCTTCTTTCTCATTGTTGACATCTGCTTTTAAAATCCAGGTAATCCTGTCTGTCTCTCAATTCCTTGAATACATATTCAAAACAGAAATGTAATCTCCTTCCAAAGAGAAGAAATTTCAGAAAATGTCTCTACCACCAACTAATCCCAATTCCAACTATCTATCCCACGTTCTTTCTCTACAAACACAGCCACGCTGTAATGACTCCATCCACATCACCACTTCCTCTACTAAAGCCTTTTCAGGGCTCCCCCAGAATCTATACAGGAAAACTCTAAATTTCCTTGCAGAGCCAATAAAGACCTACAATCAGCCTAACTTCCCTTATAGGCTTTAATTTCTGCACAATTACCAACGCCCCTAATTGATAAGGTATGAGGATCTCCTAGGGGCAAAACGTCTTTAGACCCGATACACAAACAAATGCCAGTGTTTACTAACTGCATACTAATCATAACTTCAACAGTAATTCAACAGTATATACAGTAGCCTTTCTCAAGAGAAAAAGAAAAGTCCATTCTCAATTGTTTTTCATACCAATGTGTTGGCACCTAGAAATAAACAAGCAGTCTTAATTTACCAGCTATGTCTGTTTCACTTACTGACATAAGGCTTGCTGTTCATTCTGTATTACAAAGAATAAATGATTCTATGTAACCCCGAGAAAAGACCTCAATAACATTTAAGCGGATATATTTTCTACCAGTTAAAGTATTCCCTTTCCAGGCCCGGCACAGGGGACCATGCCTGTAATCCCAGCACTTTGGGAGGCAGGGGAGATCACCTGAGGTCAAGAGTTCCAGACCAGCCTGACCAACACAGTGAAACCCCATCTCCACTAAAAATACAAATATTTATCTGTGGTGCCCCAAGATAATTAAGGCTTGTTATATCAGGGGGATCACCATTAAAAGAAAGAACCAAAGTGTCCATGTAGGCTCATCATTTGTGACTCACTGATGACTCTGGCGCAGGATGCTGACAGTGAAGAAGGCTGTGCTTGTGTTAGGTAGGGATTCACGGGAGCTCTGGTACCTTCTGCTAATTTTACTGTTATCCTAAAACTGCTCTAAAATAAATTTTATGCAAAAAAAAAAAAAAAAAAAAAAAAAAAAAACCACAAATATTAGCGGGGCATGCTAATGCATGCCTGTAGTCTCAGCTACTCAGGAGGCTGAGGTAGAAGAATCGCTTGAACCCAGGAGACGGAGGTTGCAGCGAGCTGAAATCGCACCACTGCACTCCAGCCCTAGACACAGTGATTTACCCTCAGTGTTGACGGTAAATCATGGGGGACAGTGGTGTCAAAAAAAAACAAGGGAGGCTGAGGCAGTTACTTATACAAGAGATGAGGACCAGAGTAGTGCAAGAGACTGTGACAACTGGTTAGATTCTGGAAACATTTACAAGGCTGGGCCAAGAGAACACTGATAGACTGGATGTGGAACGTGTGAAGAAGGGGAGTTAAATACATCCCAGGGTTTCATCCCAATAAATGGAGTCACCTCCACTGAATTTTTCAATGTGCCAAGTATCGGCTACCTGTTACAGACCCTAGAGAAAATACCAAAGTTCAAGGCAGAGACATGAATATAGTCAGGGGGTTTTAATTGAAACTCAGAATCTACATGTAGTTGCCTTAATTTATTGAAGAGGAAAAAAAAAAAAAACATTACATATTGGTTTAATAATCAGGAGGGAAGCCAAGTCGAGGTTGGCCGACCTCGCTGTGCTGTTTTTTAGCTAAGAAGGTTTTCAGAGCCTTTGGGAAAATGATAACTAGGCTGGGTACAGTGGCTCATGCCTGTAATTCTCACACATCGACAGGCTAAGGTAGGAGGACTGCTTGAGCCAAGGAGTCCAAGACCACACTGGTTGATCTAGGAAGAGATCCTCATGTCTACAACAATGAAAATTTAAAATTTACTAAAAACTTAAAATTAGGCATGGTGGTGCACTCCTGTGGTACAAGCTACTCAAGAGGCTGAGGTGAGAAGGTTTCTTGAGCACAGGAGTTCTGACATTACAGTGAGCCAAGAAGGAGACACTGCACTCCAACTTAGGCGACTGAGTTCGACCCTGTCTCCTAAAAATAATATAGATATTATAAATAAATGAAATATAAATGAATAAATAAAATATTAAGAATGACTAACACAAAGGAGTCTAGGATACAAAGAGCCCTACTGAAGAGCCCTTTTCTGAAAATCTACATTTGACATCACAAACCCTAACTTGAGATGAGGTTTTGCTAATGTAACAAAGGAGGACTTAGAAATTCATCAGTCGGGCCAGGAGCAGTAATGCCAGCACTTTGGGAGGCCGAGGCAGGTGGATCACCCGAGGTCAGGAGTTTAAAACCAATCTGACCAAGATGGTAAAACACCATCTCTACTAAAAATACAAAAGTTAGCCAGGCGTGGTGGTGGGTGCCTATAGATCCTAGTAGTCAGAGGTTGCAGTGAGCCGAGATCGCGCCACTGCACTCCAACCTGGGCAGCAGAGCAAAGGGCAGGGGGCGGAATGGAGGAAGCAAATAAATGAATTCATCCATCCATTACTGCTCACTGCTGTGCTGGTGGAGAAATTCTACTAGCCACTGAGATTATAATCAACCCAACCCACCTCTCTCTAATACACAATCCCCAACCCTACCCACAGATAGCCTTCTTTATATTTAGGCTTTGAATGCAAATAAGAAAAATGCAGAGAGGCCAAGTGAGTGAAGAGACACTGGCCTAGGGCCCGCCCATGCTGATAGCAAAAAATATGGTCATGAGATACTCTGCTGGGCAACACCAAGACTATTCAGGTTTCAGGTGGCCACAAATCAGAAAGATGAGAGTGGCAGTGAAACAAACTTTCTCCAGTCAATGAACCCAGGAAGGATACAGAAGAGCAACCTGTGGATGCCAAGTCAGGGGCAGGACCTACAGTCAGAAAAGCTGTCGGGATCTAAGTGTGCAACAGTGTTATATCCAACATTCAAAGGAGTAAATCCTATGACTTGTAGGGAACCTGCAGAAAACCATTCCCAATCAGAGAAGTTTTTATTTTACAACCTGCGACTTCACACCCTGCTGCTACACCTACACTATGGACTGAATTTCTTCTTCCATAAACCTTGAGCTCCTGAAACAAGGAAGATTCTCCCTAAAACATTCTTTCACTTCATCTCCTGGAAAAACACATTCCTATCTTTCTAACAAGTCTTATCACCATTGCTGGTGGGTTGTGTTCAACCTTGAACAGCTCCCACTGGAGGCGCTCTCCTAGAATACTAGTTGTCAAGCATACCCACCCTGGAAATCACCTAATGATTTCCTCACCTGTGACTGAAATCTTCAACTCAGAATGGCAGCTCTAGAACTCAGTCCAGCCACCTCCCAAATCAGCTTCATGGCACTAAAATCATCTATTCTGACATCTCCTTAACATCAAGACTGGTACACGATAAAAGCTTAGTAACTAATTGTACAGAGAAGAAAAGGAAACCTTTGTAACTAAGGAAACCAGTTAACTGTTTAAACAGAGCACACAGAATGGCTTAATGATACACATTTTTCTTCACAGTAATTCTCTGAAAATGAGAATTGGCTATCCTCAGGAAAAGCAAAAAGGTTACAGTGGACACAAGTTTTCATTCACCAAGAAACGGAATAAATCTGCTATCAATCCACTCAAAGCTCCGTTGCTCCAACTCAGTTAAGAAAATCTCATTAACCCTGCATCTCTGAGTCAGGGGTAACTCAGTCCTGATGCACCAACAACTCAAAAACAGCGTCTTAGTACCAGTATCAGGAAACTGTGTTATGATTGCTTGTTTACTTAGTAATAGCAGAAAGGAGAGACTGGAAAAACCAGACCATCTTTGATTTACTTTATCTCATCACCAGAAACTAACTGCTAAATAAAGTCAATATACGAAGAGAACAGTTATTCTTCCTACTAACATTAAGGTTGCTGATATAAATCCTTATAAAGAAATAGTAAACAGATTACATTACACAAACGAAATTTTTTTTAAAGCTAGTTGGGGCTTGACAAACTTTTTAGAACATCTTACTAAAGCCCTGACCTCAAAGAGAACACGTTCCAATTTTAACATAGAAGTCGCACAAAGAAACACAGTGGACACTACCCACAGGCCAAAATAAAATGCTCTCTAGTAATTACCATAAATAGAAAAAGGAGGTGGGCTTCCTGAGTCAGAATGCAGAGCATAACAAAAACCACCAGCACAAAAACATCATCAACAAAATTACACAGCCAACAGTACACTCCGAAGAGGGTAGAATTGCTTCTCAGTGCAATTACAAAGAAACACATCTCAAAGACGCTAAAAGGAAGGGGGGTCCGCAGGTCTGCAGAGGGCTGCTGCAAGGATATAGCATTCCAGTGTCTTCCTAGAAGACAAACACAGCATCCACTAACAACTCTTTTATTGCAGGAGAACAGAAAAGTTTCTTTAGAATCCCACAGTCTACAATTTAAACATTTAAGATTTATTTCTTATTTTTCTGGATTATCTCCCCTAAATTGGATACAGAATTTCTCAACCAAGGGTCTTTCAATTTGTGGGAATTAAAAAAAAATTCAATATATGACATTTGCTTAGATCTTCCCTTTAAAAACAGCTTCAGTCTCCAAATACCTCTCAAATGAACACGTGAGACAGCTGTCCATCACCTACAGTAGACCCATTTTGAGTACCAGTTTCAAGTTATAATTTATGTTCACTGACATGGAGTGTTTAAATCATATCCATAATAAACCTGTGATTAAAGACTAAGAGTAAATTCAGAGCATAAAAATAAGTTTGCACATTTGCCTCAGAAACCAACCCCGTCTAAACTACTGCATTTTGATCCAAAGTTGCACTGTTCTAAAAATTGTTACCTTCATTACTACAAAATCTCTTGTCATGTGTGCTTATGGTTGCACTTACTCAGCTTACTTACTGACGATTTTACATGAAACACTCAATGAAAAAAATGTACAGCGAGGCCATGAAGGATGTCTGGCTGCAGCAGCCCCTAGTCTTAGAACACAGTAAGGCTTCATTCCCTAGAAATAATCTTTCACTCTGCACTGAGCAAACGGTACTTAGAACACAGAGCCAAATAACTGAAACTAACAAAGTGGTTTTTTGTTTGTTTGTGAGATAGAGTCTCAATCTGTTGCCCAGGCTGGAGTGCAGTAGCGCACTCTGGGCTCACTATAACCTCCGCCCCCAGGTTCAAGTAACACTCCTATCTCAGCCTCTTGAGTAGCTGAGACTACAGGCATGCCCCACCATGCCCGAGTAATATTGTATTTTTAATAGAGACGGGATTTCACCATGTTGGCCAGGCTGGTCTGGAACTCCTGACCTCAGGTGATCCACCTGCCTTGGCTTCCCAAAGTGCTGTGATTACAGGCGTGAGCCACTTCTCCTGGCCCAAAAACAAAGTTTTTTACATAAATAACAACAATCTCAAATATGAGATAATAAAAACAACTCAGTCTCTTATCTCTACTTTGTTCCTGTATTTACATTAGGGAAACATGCACATGAATAAAACGAAAATACGTATTTCTTCCCACTTCAAGCTTATGAGTTTATTTGTTGAAAAGAAAATATGCTTTCCCTTACATACGGAAACGATATACCACACGACAAATAAGAAGTTAAAACATACGTACTTGTTAAGATTCCATAAAAGGGAACTTAAGACAAATCCACTAGATTGACTATAATAAAAACAAAAAGAAAAACAGCAGACGTTGGTGAAGATGAAGAAACGGGAAACCTCATACAGCGATTGTGGGAAAGCTACCTTGGCCAAGGGTGGGTTCCTCAAAAACCGAAACACAGAATTATTCAGTTCTCCTCCTGGGCACTCATGTAAAACGTGAACACAAATATTCACAGCAGCATTACACACAGTAGCCAAGAAATATAATCAACCCAACTGTCCATCAAATGATGAATAAATGAACAAAATGTGGTATATACTTATAATACGATATTCATTCATAAAAAAGATTTCTTGGGGCAGCATGGATGAACTTTGCAAACCTACCTAGGGAAAGAGGGAAGCACAGAGGCCACATATTTCAAGTTTCCATTGCTATGAAGTCTCCAGAATAGGGCAACCCACAAAGACAAAGTATATTGCTGGTTGCCAGAAGTTGGTAGGAGAGGAGGGGGACGGGACAACTGCTAATGGGTATGGGGTTTTTGAGAGTGATGAAAAATTTCCAGAAATGTATTAAGTGGCTGGACACGTTGGCTCACACCTATAATCCCAGCGCTTTGGGAGGCCACAGTGGACAGATCACATGAGGTCAGGAGTTCAACACCAGCCTGGCCAATATGGCAAAACCTCATCTCTAGTAAAAGTACAGAAATTAGCCAGGCGTGGTGGCGTGATCACAGCTCCTCTGAAAGCTGAGGCACGAAAATTGTTTGAACCCAGGAGGCAGAGGTTACACTAAGCCCAGGATGATACCACTGCACTTCAGCCTGGGTGACAAAGTGAGACACTGTCCCGCCCTCCCCCAAACAAAAACAAAAGGAAAGAAATGCACTAAGTGCTAAAAGTCTATAAACTATACTCTTTACAATGGTTAAAACAGTGAATCTTATGTGATTTTATGTAAACAAAAATAAATCAGCTAACCTCAAATCAAATGTCACTTAAAATTACTTTGAGATATTATGTGTGAATAAAATTACTATTACTTTATTCCCATATGAAAGTTCTAGAATGTTTTAACATTAGAAATAAAACAATATGCAAAAAAAAAAAACAGCTTTTGAGTAAAATTTTACCATTTCTGCATATAAAGTATATCGTTCATAAAGTATATCATTCATATTGCAGCTTTAGTGATCCAAAACATCAGCTTGCATTTTTTTTGGTGTTATCAAGTTCACTAACAATTTCTAATAAGGTGTTTCTCACTAAATTAAAAAGTAGCTTAACAATACAAAGTATAGACAGACAATTCCTTTATAACTTAGATACTAACTACTACTTTTGAGACCTGTAAGCTTCCCACTCAGAAAGGGCAGGATGGGGATGTGTGAGGTTTGCTTCCCTCCCACCCTTTCCATGACACACAGTCAGGGACCAAATCCACACAATGGGAGGGAAGGTTCATATAATGATCTAGATCAACACTCTTCTAGATTTTTAGTATTTCTTTATTGAATTCTTATCATACTCACCAATCCACAGCCTAACCAACTTTTTTGTGCTTGTTCCCCCACCTGAAATTCACCTCCCTGGCTCTTCTCTTACACAATATTCAGTTCTCAAATATTACCTTCTCAATGCCTTCTCTGACCAGCCTATACCCCAGCCTAAGTAACTCCCTTAACCTTCGTTACAGCATTTATCAACCACCCAATTCTTACTTGTACGGGTATGTGTTCTATAGTTTCCTAACTAAATTACCGGCTGAATTTCACCACTTGTGAAATTCCAAACCCATCTAAGTACCATTGGATATATTTACTTTCAGCGTCAGGTGGTCTGGGTTCAAATCCCAGCTCACTGCTTACTGGCTCTGTGATGTTGGGAGATACAGGTACATGCTAATGTCCTCATCTGTGCTTGAGTGCCTGCTGTGTATAGAATACACAGAGGTTTTCTCAAGTGTGCCTGACACTGAGCTCTACTTGCTGCAGCAGTAACATCAAGTGTCTAACCCCTGTGTTAATAAAAGACAAAGGAAGCATTGAAGTATGTACTAATTTCCTGTTGCTGCTGCTAACAAATTACCACACTTGTGTCTGAAAACACAAATTCTCCAAATGAGTTTTACTGTGCTGGTGTTGGCAAAGCTGGGTTTTTCTGGAAGCACTGAGAGACTCCAATTCTATGCCCTTTCGGCTTCTACTGACTGCTAATACGCCTTGGCTTGTGGCCCCTTCATCCATTCGCAAACTGCCTCACTCCCACCTTCGGTACTGCTTTCTCATCTCATTTTTGGCTCTGACAGTGATCCACCTACCTCTGTTTTATAAGGACCCTTAGGATTACACTGAGCTCACCTGAACACTCCTCTCATCTGAAGATCCTTGCTCAATCCCGTCTGCCAAATCCCTTTTACTTAGATGTATCTGAGAGCCACTATTCAGCCTCCAAGGAACTACGTGCTACTGTTGTTCACATGTGAATAAGAGCACAGTGTCAGTATCTTCACCTGTGAACAAGACAGAACTTGCTGTCACTGAAATACACCTCATGGTGCACTCTGAAAAGTCTATACTGGGATGTGCTGGCTGGCACAGATGGGAATGTTGTCTTAAACAGTATGCTGACTGGGCACAGTGGCTCGCACCTGTAATCCCAGCACTTTGGGAGGCTGAGGCGGGCGGATAACAGGTCAGGAGATCAAGACCATCCTGGCCAACATGGTGAAACCCCATCTCTACTAAAAACACAAAAAAAATTAGCTACGCGTGGTGGCGCACGCCTGAAGTCCCCAGCTACTCAGGAGAGGCTGAGGCAGGAGAATTATTGAACCCAGAAGGCGGAGACTGCAGTGAGCCGAGATCACTGCAAAAATTAGCTGGGCATGGTGGCAGGCGCCTGTAATCCCAGCTACTCAAGAGGTTGAGGCAGGAGAATCACTTGAACCCAGGAGGCAGAGGTTGCAGTGAGCCAAGATCACGTTATTGCACTCCAGCACGGGCAACAGAGTGAGACTGCCTCAAAAAAATAAAAAAAAATAAAAATCAGTTCCTTGAATTTCCTACTAATGAAATATGAACACCTGAGTGGGTCAACAACAACTGGTGGCTCCAGCTGATGCAGAACTACCATCTCTGTTATGTTTCCCTAGAAACAGAAAAGTAATTGAGTGGTTTGAATTTTTTTTTTTTTTTTTTTTTGCATTGAAATCCTGAAGGGGTAGGAGTAAAGAATTGGTTGAAGGGGATTACAATTGTTCTGACTTATCAATAAAGAGAAACATGGAATTCCAATCAGTAATATGATCATTCTAATGTGATAGGTTCCTAACTTCTGAGCCTGCAGCTGATTACTAGACTACTGTTAATTTGCCAGTATCAACCAGCATGAGATTGTGGAACAATTTTTTGTTGTTGTTCTTGCTGCTGTTCAGAAAGAGACCTTCCTGGATAATGATATTTATGTTTACCTAAATAGAGAGTCTCCAAACTGCTCTTTTCAAACCCACCATTTAAGTAGAAATTTAAATAAGATATGAATGGATCAAAGCTCTCAGAATAGGTACAATACGAATTAAGCTCCAGATTTCTACTGTAATATATACAAGTGAACAATAAACACATGAAAACACGTTCAACATCATTAGTAGGTAAATACAAATCAAAACAGCAATGAGACACCACTTCACACCTACTAGGATAACTATTATCTTAAAAGACCGGCAATAAAAGGTATTGAAAAGAACGTAGAGAAACTGGGACCTCAAACAGTAGTGGGAGTGTAAAATATCTGAAACATACTCTAGCTATTACTCAAGAGGTTAAACAGTTACCATGTGACCCAGAAATTCAATTCCCTGGCATACACCCAAAAGTGAAAACCGGTCCACATCAAAACTTGCTCACAAATGTTCACAACACCATTATTCATCATGACAAAAACACGGAAACCACCCAGCCAAGTGTCCATCAATTGACAAATGCATAAAATGGGCCATAACCATACAACAGAATACTGTTCAGCAATAAAAGGGAAAGATGCATTGATGTTTCAATAAAGTTGCATTTTGCAGCTGTAATAAGTGGTGCTGTGCTCTGCGTATTTACAAAACTTACTCCACTGTACACATTTCGTATTTACTGTGAATTTAGACTTATAGTCATGTCTTAGGGGGAAAAGCAGAGGTTGCACCTTGCTTTTGAACTGTTCTGCCAGCTGGAAGCACACCATCACTGTCTGCTCCCTACATGACAGCCAAGTGAACTACTTACTAGACACTCATGTAAACTTCATGTTTACAAGAGGTTAAAGGAGAGTAAGGTGGAAAGGACTGAAGCACAGGAAAAGGATCTGCAAGGGAACCCAAGAGGCAGAGCTTCATTTGTATCCCTGACTTAGACTTCCCAGGCCAGGCTCCCTTCCCTTCACTGTTCCCATTCCCGGATCATGTGGTCATGTGGGCCTCTCGGGACTTTTTACTTAGGAATCAACATCTGAGCTGGTGAAAAAATAGTCTTTCAGGAATCTCAGCTAAGCGTGATGGCTCAGATTTAAGCAGCCTTTAATATTTTGTTATAATAAATAACATGTCAATAATTTAATTTGGGTTCAAGAAACTAACAGGATTTCAGGAGGGCAACAGGGAAGAATGAAGACCTATGCAATGAAGAGCTAGCTGTGTTCCTCTGTTATGTAAGAGAGAAAAGGAAACTATTCCTGAAAAAAATAAAAAAGGAAAAAAATCAAGATGTCTTTTAAATACCCCATGGCCTCAGATTTGGCACAGTGAGTATCCTTTTTAAAAAGGATACATACGGTAAGCAACACTCCATCACACCATCTCTCTCACCAAGTCAACACTAGTTTGAAGAGAATCTCCTAGTATGTCATCAGTAGAGGGAAGCGAGGAGTGGAGAGCACTTGGAAGCAGCAACAGGGAGAGTGACTCAGGCCGACGCTCCCTGCCAACGGAAGCAGCTACAGATGCCAAAATATCCCATTTATAAGGCTGCACAAAAGTGTGTGCCTCTCTGGACCACACAGCAACTGTCAGAAGCCCAGGGTAACTTTCCAGTTGAATCCATACATTGGTCACTTCCCCAAGAAAGTCAAATTAAATCCAGTGGTGAATAGGATTGGCTCCCAGAAAATAGGTGCAAGTCAGCAGCCTTGTGTGATATAATGCACCTACTCCTAGCGACAGACGCTACACATGCACCAACATTTACATATGCCACCCCTCCATTTTACATGAGGAAAGTGAGACCCAGAAAGACCTGCTCCTTTGAACCCCCTCTGGAGAGGGCAGGGATGGGACCCAGGCCTCCTGCTCCATGTCCTTCCATGAGTGCCCTGGCTAGAGGGCAGGTTTCCAGTTTGACTATTTATTCCAGTAATCCCCACCTGGTAGCTATTGGTGGGAATAAAAACAATGGGTTGACCCAAATTCTCCCAGCTTTTCCCTTAAGTCACTTATATTCACTTTTCAGCATCTCTCTACCCCAGGGAAGTTTTCACCAGACCCTACTAGAGCATTAATTACTGTTGGTATTGAGATTCTGTGCAAATGTTTGGCTCAACGACTAATCTGTAGGCTCCCTAGGGTGACCTCTATTTTCCTCATACCTAATGAGCACAGTACATCTTCAGCAACATCCTCTTCCTTAACCACATAGGCATCTTCAAATACGAAGTTCACCATTTTATTACATACCACTCAACCTGAAAACACGACTGCTAATCAGTATGACACAAACCCTTAATCCAAGATACTCGCTTTTTTTTATTTGAAATCTCTTTCAGTACAAGGATGTGGCACGTTCTCCTGCCTCCAGCTACTCTGGAATAAGCCAGCAATCCTGCACGACCTAACATAACTTTATTTGAGGACCTTCTTATTAGGTTGCCAAAAATATTTAGTAGTTGCTTTGCAATCAAATGTAAAATTTTGGTCATTCTTCCCACAATAAATATCTAGTATCACGAATATCAAAAGTACAGCCTGCTGCCACTCAGTTTCTATGCCTTTATTTATTACATACTTTAAAACATGATTTGACATTGAAATGAAATCCACGTGAATCTTGTTTAAATGCAGTAAGTGAAGGCCCAAGGATGTGTGTGAGGAAGTGATGAGATTATGAACAACCTGAACCAAATTCACTCATACTCAGGCTATGAAAACAATGCGGCTGATGCAACTGGGTTGTTTCTCGTTTTAGGCATTTTAGAATGTGAAAAACCAAGTACATCTTGGAATCAAGGAAGTATGATAATTTATGATCACCACTGGTCAGTACCAAAGTTCTTCCCACTAGTATAGAGTCTCCATGTTACTAATGAAGGTGGACACACGATTGGATGCACATTTTGAGGAACACCTTCAGATCAAGACAGAGAGAAACTGAGTGAGCCAGGCCAGGCTTGCCTTCATCAGAAATCCTGCAAAACACAGCCTTTTCCTTCATTTCAGGTGCTTGGTCAATATGCAGCACAAAAATAACAGTGTATTGGGTTCCCAGTCCCTTAGACCTTACTGAACATGATTCTCTGACTGATGTATACAGGTCACACCCACAAGCTTGATAGGAGGGGCTGTTACCCCAAATGCTAGGTTTCCAGAGTTGAACAAACAATCCAGCAGACATATCCAACATTAAGATCCAGGACACGGTGGGCCCAGCTACTTACACTGGACCAATGTCTGTAAACTTTTCCTCATCTAACAAATGCTACATGGCCACAAGAACCTAGAATATCCAGATTTGACATCCTTGGCAAAAAATGCGGAATCACAGCCTGAGAATAAACTCTCTCCTTGTATATACACTTAAATGGTGTCTGTCTTATCTCCAAAACACAGTACCTGCACGGATTCTAGCTAGAAGAGATGATGTGTAAAGCTGGAGGCCAGAACAAGACATTCCTTGCAGGAAAGAGGCAGCATCCCTAGGCTTCATCTTTCCTTCTGTCTTCTGATAGAATGCAGCACTAGCCTAAAGGTATGGTGGGTTGGGGGAGAGGGACTGCAAGCTCAGTGTTTCTCCTCTGGATTATACTTCCCTTCATGGAATCCCTTCCTTTTCCCTTCTGTGTTCCCGCAGGAGCTCCTCATGCGTGGTGAGCCAAAAGCCACCAGTGATCTTTGGCCAAAACTGCAATTATGGAGCTGCCAATGCCAAAACCCAGTCCCACTTCTAAAATAGTACACTTTAATTAGTACTCTTCCTCCAGACTGAGCAATCCTGGAAATAGAAGTGAGAATTTTCCAACCTGCAAATAGTTATTCCTAAAAAACGCTCAAGTCATTCTCGCTGGCTACCCCAGTTAGGCCCACTTCACACAGAGAGCTATCAGGGCACATAATGTTGTGGTTGTGGATGGAAACACTAAAAATTTACCTGCCTACAAAACTCCATCCAGATGGAACATTTTTGTTTAGTATCTCCCATCACCAATAAAAAGTCACCAACTTGGTTTAAAGAATAAAAGCTAAGGGCCGGGTGTGGTGGCTCACGCCTGTAATCCCAGCACTTTAGGAGGCCAAAGCAGGTGGATAACGAGGTCAGGAGATCGGTACCATCCTGGCCAACATGGTAAAACTCCATCTCTACTAAAATACAAAAAATTAGCCAGGTGTGGTGGCGTGAGCCTGTAGTCCCAGCTACTCAGAAGGCTGAGGCAGGGGAATCACTGGAACCTGGGAGGCAGAGGTTGCAGTAAGCAGAGAATATGCCACTGCACTCCAGCCTGGGTGACAGAGGAAGACTCCGTCTCACAACAAAAACACGCTAAAATAGCAATTACGTCCTTCAAAACTAACCAGAATCTATCTACCACATCACCCCTAGATGAGCTATGACTTTATAGATGGGATCCATTTTTCTTTTAATATTGAAAAGGAGACCAACGTAAGTTGCATGGTCAAGAGGGGGAACTCATGTTACAATATGGTTTAAGAAATCTCAATGAAAACGTTTTTCCATTCCTAATACACACACAATTAACGTGAAAACCTTTATAACACTGTCCATGGAGTTCCTTTCACGGTCTTAATTAACAACTCTTAAACTTCCACTCTACTTGCTTCAGACGGTATGCTACTGAAAAATATTTTTTTGCCAATTAACTGGCTTAATTCATCCCCCTCTACTGTTCCATCCACAAAGAAGTAGAAAATAGTAAGCCCTCACCCTAAGCAGCAAAGCCTCTACTCCGTTTAGAGCTCCCCACACTAGTTTTCCTGTTACAGCTGCTTCTCCTCTAGCTGGGAGCTGGGTCTGCAAAAAGCTTGATTGTGGGCTTTTTACCTGTAATGATTTCAGTGAAGAATAAAGAACAATGTTTGACATTTTTAAACCTGAGAAGCAAGCAAGAGCAATTCTTTCTGCCCTTTCAAGTGTAACTGAAGAGAAGAGGAAAAGAAAACCCACAAGTTAACTTCTAGAAAAAAGTATTAAATCAAGTTCAAACTTTAAACCATTTCTATGAGCTTATAAACCACTCCCAGTCCATGGAAGTTTCTAAAATAAAGTTTAGAAAACACTTAGAACCCCTCCCCACAAAGAATATCTACTGCAATGAAAATTTGTAGGAAAAAAATTAGAAATAAAGTAATAATTGGCCAGCCGCAGTGGTTCACACCTGTAATCCCAGCACTTTGGAAGGCCAAGGCAGGCAGATCATTTGAGGTCCGGAGTTCAAGACCAGCCTGTCCAACACGGTGAAACCCCATCTCCAGTAAAAAGACAAAAACTGGCCAGGCATGAGGACAGACACCTGTAATCTCAGCTAATTGGGAGGCTGAGGCAGGAGAATCGCTTCAACCCAGGAGGTAGAGGTTGCAGGGAGCCGAGATTGCACCACTGCACTCGAGTTTGGGTGACAGAGCAAGACTCCATCTTGGGGTGAGGGGGAATAAAAAATAATTATCATAAAAAAATAATTTAACTTCCTTGCAGCTGGGTGTGGTGCTCACACCTAATCCCAGCACTTTGGGATGCCAAGGCGAAAGATCTCTTGAGTCCAGGAGTTCAAGACCAGCCTGGGCAAAATAGGGAGATAGAATCAATACAGAAACATTTTTTTAATTAGCTGGGCATGGTGGTGCGCGCCTGTGATCCCAGGTATTCGCAAGGCTCAAGTGGCACAATCTCCTGAGGCCTGGAGGTCGAGGCTGTTGTGAGCTGTGCTAGCGCCACGGCACTCCTGCTTGGATGACAGAGTGAGACCCTGTCTCAAAAATAAATGAACATACTTTCTTGTCCAGTAAAAGGGATTTTTTAGCCATTACCACCAACATACACAAAGTGGAAATGTTTAAACCCCAACAGAATTCTATGTTTTAAAAGTCATTGGTGTAATTGGTGAAAAATATCTCATTCTTTGTCTTATTTTCTTTCACAAGCTCAACAATAAAACATTAGATGGTATACTCAGGAATCTAAACACATATCTTGGAAAATGAAATATTTTTCTCAAATGCTCACCAGCCACGTGAGTAATCAGGGAAGGCAAAATGAATTCTGATGCTTTAAAACATTAAAATATTGAAAAGAATGCTTGTTTGCATGAAACAAAATAATCACTTCTCTCATCATCAAGCATGTATGCTTCTCCCATACTTCCCACCACCTCCCCCACACACATTCTCATTAAGTCCTGCATTTCATCAATATACTTCCTTTCTAAATACTTTCCAAAGGATTAGGATAGCGTTTCACCAACTACCTGGGTCCTTCTTTTCCCCACATCCTCATTCTGCCCATAAATTATAGCTAAATTCTAACCCAAATACTTAAATATATAGTAGCTGCTGAACACTTAACATGTGTTCTCATGTTCTTAACCATGAAATTTCTGAGGGATGACACTCAAATACTGCTTTAAGAAAACAAGGCCAGGCGCAGTGGCTCATGCCTGTAATCCCAGGCAGTTGGATCACAAGATCAAGAGATCGAGACCATCCTGGCCAACATGGTGAAACTTTGTCTTTACTAAAAATACAAAAATTTAGCTGGGCGTGGTGGCATGAACCTGTAAGTCCCAGCTACTCGTTAGGCTGAAGCACAAGAATTGTTTGAACCCAGGAGGCGGAGGCTGCAGTGAGCTGAGACTGCACTACTGCACTCCAGCCTGGCAACAGAACAAGACTCTATCTAAAAATAAATACAAAGAGTCTACCTATCTTTTCTCGTGATAAAAAATATTACAACTATTTCAATAGGAGTAAATTTGACCACTATCTATTTGTAACTACAAGCATCCAGATGTTGTTGGAGCAGAACAAACGAAATCAAGCAAGGCTCCTAGAGATCAAGCAAACAAAATGGTTGCTTAAAACAATGGAGAAAGGGTTTAGGTGCACAGGTGCATCAACCAAATGCATAAAAGCAGGAAGGAAGAAGGAAAAGCCACACCAAAGCCTACTAATCTGCCCCTACAAACCAGAAAAGCAAAAGCATGTTAATTGAAACCAGAATCTGAGAAAACCAAGCAAACTTAAAAGGGGTGCAAATATTTATAACAAGAGGAGGCAACTCATGGATTTAATTATTTCCAGTATACATGACAATTACGAATAAATGGTGGAAAACCACAAAACAGCAGACAGTAACAAAAAAAGTTAAATGTAGATTGCCATTAGTGTTAACAGGAGTTTCTAACACCTGCTATAAGCTACTGTGTAATAAAAAATGAATTACTCTCCTAGTGAATAAATGAATACATTAATGGAAGCCAGGTTCTTAGGGAAGCACATTTAAACTATTTTATGCCACCAAAGTAACATTCACCAAATAGATGCTTTAGTGCATATTCAACTGGATGAAAGACTCTAAACCTCTAAGCTTCCAATCTACATCTGACAACAAAGCAACAGACTGTTATCAGACAGGAAAATCACTAAATAACAATTCATTATTTCTAATACAGATAGCTGAATGACAACAAAACAATGAACACTTATGGAATGTGTGCTTCATATATACACCACCACTCTATGAAAGAAAGGCTAACTTACCCCAAGTTGCAAACCTGGATAAGCAGCAGAGCTGAGATTCAATCCCGGGCAGTTCCCTTCCAAACGCTTTATCAATGTGAGCCTTCTGATTTACCCAAGGCTCAATGACCCAGTAACAGACTCCTAGCAACCCAAGGGCTGTGCTGAATTACAACCTTGCCCTTGTAACTCTAAGAAAATGGAAATCTTCTCAGGAAATTTCCATCTGAGAGGAGTAATGTCAAAATCTGTGTTTAAAGGAGAGCAAACTTGCAAAAGCTAGAAAATTTATAAAATGCACTTACGGTCTTATTTCATTCCCAGCAATGCACTATTGATATATTTAATTATAAACT
Source organism: Ateles fusciceps (assembly GCA_036589455.1). NCBI lineage: Eukaryota > Metazoa > Chordata > Mammalia > Primates > Atelidae > Ateles > Ateles fusciceps. Next base: position 3,732,717 of record JAZHEH010000093.1, read on the forward strand.
TAATTTTGGTTGAAAATTCCAAGAGGTTGATTGACTTTTCTATGTACTACTTCTTATCAAAAGCACTTTCTCAATTATACAGGAAAAAGACAGAAATACATTGACTAGACCAAGAACAATGAGCAAGCTTGATAACCAAATTTCCAATTAGAGGACAAATACATTAACAACAGTACTAGCTTAGGTGCCACTCATTAAGTGATAGCAGATCACCCCCATTATTCCAAATCAGAGTTGGGTAGCCAGAGGTACCAACTTGGTAAATTTCCGTACTCCGCCAAGAGATTCAGGTACACATCCCTCCTTAACAACATTAGACTATGCTTCATTCCTAAATCTGCTCCAGCACCTCCAGGAAAGACCTTGAAAGACAAGAAACTTATCTACATATACAGATAAGCAGTGTAAAATCAGTCTCAAAAGCTTAGAAATTAAGAAACTGTACTAGAAGCTGCTCACAAGCACGACAGGAAAGCAGTAGGAAACTTACCAACTACCATTCATAAGCATAGAAACCAGCTGCTGCATTTAAAAAAAAAAATTCCACTGAGATCTCATATTTAACATGCATTATATGATTTTGCAGCAAACCTACTTCCCTAGTTAAATTAAGCTTGGCAAAACATTAAAATCTATCTCCAACTATCCACACAAAAGAATGACCATAATCCAAAATAGCAGATGATGCAACGTCTTCAAAGTGTTATTTCTGATATTAGTAATAGCATTTTTACAGAATAAGCTATTAATAAAATTATATTTCAGTTGATGTTTACAGAGTTACAGTACTTAAGAGTTAAAACTATTATTACTGAAAACATCAGACAAGTAAGAGACAACGTGGGATTAAAAAGTTTTGCAGGGGGAAATGTATGAAGAAGGTAACATAAAAAGCTATGCACCAAATAATCTACATATTTATGTTAAGAAACAGTCATAGATAATTTGTTTTTAAAATCAGAGACTGAGGATTGGGAATGTTCTGGAATTAAATTGTGGTGATGCTTGCACAACCTTACAAACAGTTTTTAAAAAATGAATTGTACACTTTAAATGAGTGAACTGTATGGTAAGTGAGACATCACAATATAGCTGGGTTGCTTTTAAAACCAGAGAGCTCAGACTTTAGTAGGACTCTCATTCACATTTTATATTTCCATTTTTCATTACATCAGCTGAGTCTGAGAAAGCCACACACACTCCACGCCCCAGTGTAAGTAAGTAGGGAAATTCCTATATGCCAGAGCGTACTTTATCTAAGTTACATGGAACATGACAGAATGTTAGAGAGGAAATTATACCACATGAGCACCACCCACTGAATAAAAATAACAGATTAGTAAACATCTCTCTCTTTCATCTACTTTCCAAAATTGCTTCAAGGGTCCACCACTACCATGAAAGTAAGTTTCACAACCACCCTCAGAAATTAAGAAAAAAAAAATCACCACTTACTCCCAAGTAGAACAGATTATCATATACTTCCTTAAAACTCAAGATTCCACGCCTGGCTATCTGAAAGGGTCCTCCCACTACCTCTCAGGTCCAGGTCCTCTCAGCAGGATCGGCAGCATGGAGCTTAATAGTCAGCAGTTATTTTTAAGTAAAAGGTCCTCCCAGGTAAATCTAAAAGTAGCATACATCCGAATCAATGTCTTATAATGTAAGTCCAGGGCACCAAAGCTATTATCAAAACAACTGCTTTGTTTTTTTAATCTCACAACTCACCACTGGCACTTGCTTCTCTAGCTGCCTTATACTCCTGTGATCATTATGCCAAGATCAATGTACATTAGTCTAAACAATCTGATCTTAACCAGACTCTGCTTCTGTCAAAGATAACTGAAGAGCAACATTAACTCAGAGAACATCTGCTCAATGTTGGGGGACACAGTGACAGGATATCGAGCTGCCCTTCCTACCCTTCCAAAGACACCAAAATGGAACCGCACTTAACAGAGGCCTCTTTGCTTGTACAATAGCCTAATTTTATACCAAGAGATTATCATACACGTCCAACTCTTCAATGTGGTTAGGGGCTAACGAGATTTTAATGGGATATTCACCAGTTAAATTCCACCAGCAATAATAGTACACACTAACTTTGTAGAACTGATTTGGTTACATTTGAAGAGAACTTAATGACACCCTTCCATGTAGAACTAAATGGGAAAACCACAGACATCACAAAACCAAAGTTTGAAAAGCACGTGCAAAAGCACTTTTTAAATCCTGAACTAGGACTGTAAAATAAAGCAGCCACTCACCACAGCAATACTTTTTTTTTAATTTTTCTGAGACGGAGTTTTGCGCATTGCCCAGGCTGCAGTGCAATGGCGCAATCTCGGCTAATGCAACCTCCACCTCCCGAGTTTCAGTGATTCTCCTGCCTCAGCCTCCCAAGTAGCTGGGATTACAGGTGTGCTAAACCATGCCCGGCTAATTTCGGTATTTTTAGTAGAGACGGGGTTTCACCACCTTGGCCAGGCTGGTCTCAAACTCCTGACCTCAGGTGAACTGCCTGCCTTAGCCTCCCAAAGTGCTGGGATTACAGGTGTGAGCCACCGTGCTCGGCCTAATCCTCACTGTTTTACTTCCCTAGGACTCAGTAAAGGGGTCTTCAATCAAAGCATCTCAGCAATAACTGCCTAAGCAGTAGTACTAAATGCCTAAATTACAGGTAAATAAGGGTACAAAATAATGAGGTGAGAGAGGTCAAGATGCATAATAATGTTCACTTTGAAGAAGAAGCTATTTGAATAATTTTATGGAAAATTGCCAGTATAAAGCATAATTTTTTTCTATAAATTTAACACACTAGAAAGCTTAACAAAAAACCTCCATTAAAAATGTATATATTAAGACTAAGCAATTCACTACTTTGTATCGTAAGAATATAATGGTAAGGACTAAGCTCACTATTTTGTTACTCCCCCACCTCCCCGCCCCCACATGGAGTCTTGCTCTGTTCCCCAGGCTGGACTGCAATGGCACGATCTCTGCTCACTGCAACTTCTACCTCCTGGGTTCAAGCGACTCTCCTACCTCAGCCTCCCAACTAGCTGGGATTACTACCAAAAAGCCACCACGGCCAGCTAAATTTCTGTATTTTTGGTAGAGACAGGGTTTCACTATGTTAGCCAAGCTGGTCTCGAACTACTAACCTCATGATCTGCCCGCCTTGGCCTGCCAAAGTGAGGGAAGGTGTTCTCTTTCCAGATCCACAAGGGCGGCATGGTTTTAAGGGCCATAACTTCCCAACACCATGCCCCACTCAAATCTCCCCGATGGAGAGAGATGGAATGGTTTATGTTTGAATTTCACGGGCACAGGAAGAAAATAAGACTCAATCACTCCAGCGGAAATTCTAAGGAACTCCTTTCATTGGCCTGGGGTCTTAGAAAAGGTGGGGCTTCCTCCCAGGTTAAAAGTCCCTTCTTCCACACCCCTTCGGACTCCATGTTTGGGTCACCTTCCACGAACACTCCCTTCGTGGAAGCTGCTTTCTCTCTCCTGGATTTTCCCACTGGAGTCCCCTTCCACACTCTCATGGAAGCCTGTCTTCCCCTCCTAAACTCCATTTCTCTCTGTTCCCTTCCACTCAGTGTGGAAGCTGCTTTCCTCTCCTGGATTCCATCTTTCTGGATTCTCTCACTCCGTGTGAGAGTTAGCTGTTTCTCTCTCCTTCTCCTGTTTCTCTCTCTAAATAGATCACTTTCTACAGACACTTTTGAGTCCGGCATTTACTGTGCACTGTGCTGTGGTCCCCTCTCCCATTCTTGAGAGGGCAGGAGACCAAGAACCTGGAGAAATATCCTCTCAGGGGAGCTGAGGGCACCCTGAACCCCAGTATTACAAAAGTGCTTTGACTACAGGCGTGAGCCACCACGCCTGGCCACTACTTTGTTACTTTCAACAGCACGGAATTAAATCAAACTTTAAGATACCCCAAGGCTAGGTGCTACTAAATTCTAGCAGGCAATGCAGCTCAGTGGCTGGGCTAGATGACAAAAGTGGAGTGTCCAACCCTAAGTGAGTGTCTGCTCTGCCCGAGGTTTCCACCCTCATGGGGGTAGTCCCAGTGGCTAAAGGGGCAAAATGCAGGGGGTAAAAAAAAAAAAAGAAGAAAAAAATTCACACTGCATACTGTCTGGGACACAATAGATATTCATTAAATTGGAGGGCTTGTGGTGATTCAACTCAGCTACCCAGTGGAACGCTCTCCACTCAATTACAAAGAAAGATGCAGAAATTATTTAAAAGCCAGACTTTGAGAGACAGAGCATGTGCAATGCTGCTCCGGGGATTGTTTTTATTTCTTGATGCTTCACCCAGCTTGACAAAAAAAAAAGAAAAATGGATACCACAAAATGTTAATGATTATCACTGAGTGGTATAAATGCTGTCCCCACTTTAGCAGAAAGCCCAAATGTTCTAAGATAAAAACATGTTGCTTTTATAAATCAAATACAAAATAGGACATCAAACTGTACTCAACAGGACTGAAATAGCATTGAAATAGTGAAAGAATACTCACTTTTCTTTCTACAGTTCAAGTCATGATCTGTACTGCACACCCTCCCATGATACCAAACTACACCCTTTCATTTGTTTAAACATTTGAGGATCTATCAATGCAGACACTATGTGATCCTGCCCATAAGAGGGCACTACTTGAAACTGCTGTTCATCGATCTGATTTCTCTTTGCCATTTAAGAAACAATAAAGACTAATCCCACAATAGGTGGCAAACTTACTTGGCACCTCTTCAACCATTGCTAGAGTACAGTATTACCCCCCCCAAAAGAAATGTTACATAGAAATCCAAACTATCTTTATGACAAAATAGAAGGTCTAGTCAATAAAGTGTGGGAAGCCTTGTTGAAACATGACTCAGTACCTATAACATGGCAGGATCGTGAGAGGTAGGCAAGGTTTCTGGCACATGCATATCTTACCCTGGAGTCTGGGGCCTGCCCTAGACACTATGTCCACTTTCCTGTGTGCTGCAGAGAAGCTGAAAGCCCCTCTGCTTAGAGATCTTACACTTGCTGTTTCCAAGTAAAATCGTAAGTGTATATAAGAAAACGTTAAGTATTTTCCACTGAAATGTGGAAGAATGAAAAAGAACATCTGAGAGGGAAAAATATTTATGTTAACAGTAGGTATATACAGCAAGAAAAAATGGGCTGGGCAGCAGGCACTATTTCTATATATATTTTTTGTACTTTTCCAACAACTAGGAAACATCTCAAAATTGCACAGAAGAAACCATTGAAACCTTTTATGTAACAGTGAAAATAACTTTTTCTAACATCACATGGACAGGAAGGAGAGCGTGGGTATAAAAGAGAACATTTCCTTTTGAAAACAGTCTTTTGTTTTACTTTTTAAAGAGATAACTGCCCTTGGATATATGAAGTGTATTAGCACTGCCTCCTGCTTCAGAATGGTCAGGCCTTTGACCAGGTTTAAATTATTATTCAGAGAAAGACTCATCCCTTCCCAAGAGACAGCTTGGAGATGAACAGTGTAATCCCATAGCTGACTTCAGGACTTCAGATAGGTCATAAGGCCATCTGAGTGTTATCTAAAACTGTCTTACATTCACACTCACATTTTTCCCATTTCTGAATCAGCTTCATAAATCTAACTCTACCATCACGGCTATACGTGGTGCAAGTACAGAACACCAGCAGGGATCCCAAGTTTAACATATATCACCTCACTAGTTTCTCCAATATTCATCCACTATAAAGACCATTCAAAACAAGATGCGAGTACACTTTATAAACCTGGAGGCTGCCATATCTAATCAAGGCATCATAACTAACTTTTCTTCATTAGCACCAGATTGGTTGCTCATAACTACTCTCAGGTAGTAGGTAAACACCAGACTCATGACAAAGTAATACAAGTACACTGATGTGGCACAAGTCACAGATTCAGAAATGGGCTCAGAAACCAGCCCATGCTTGTACCTGCTGTGTGACCTCGCTGCACAACAGCTTCCTTCATTTGCAAAGTAAGAACGAAAAAAGGTGCACACAAATTGGAAAGGGCATGCCCAGCACTTCCCAGGTGCCCCAAATAACCTGGCCCGTGTTCTTTAATAACTTTATAGACACAGTCCATTAGAACACGGCATCTGAGGCTGGGCACGGTAGCTCACGCCTGTAATCCCAGCATTTTGTGAAGCCGAGGCAGGTGAATCACTTGAGGTCAGTTCAAGACCAGCATGGCCAACATGGTGAAACCCCATCTCTACTAAAAATAAAAAAAATTAGTCAGGCGTAATGGTGTGCATCTGTAATCCCAGCTACTCGGGAGGCTGAGGCAGGAGAACCACTTGAATCCGGGAGGGAGAGGTTGCGATGAGCCGAGATCATGCCATTGCACTCCAACCTGGGCAATAAAACTCCATCAGAGACAGAGACAGAGACAGAGACAGAGAGACGCGAGAGCGCGAGAGCGCGAGCACTGTCTCTATTATAAGAGACTGAGGTAGCCACTTTCACGAAGTCCTCTAATGTACTTTCTGGTCCCAGGGCCAATTTTTGCAACTTCCTCCTGTTATCGGGGGTTGCCTGAGTAATACACTCATCCCTTAGGATTAGCTGTCCCTTGACAGAATCAGGAGATAGATAGAGAGATAGGCTTTACTAAGGCCTCTCTTAGCCTTTCCAGGAAGGCAGTGGGATTTTCATCAAATCCCCCGATCAATCATGGACAACCTAGTATAATCAAGATGCTGGGTCCCAGTTCTAGGTAAGCCTTCCATCATGCACACCTCAAAGTGTCTCCTCTTCCAGTCTTCCACCTCGTCACTGGGATCCCATTTAGGGTCATCCACTGGTACTACTCTTGCGGTTGGGTAATGTTTGCCCCCTTCCCTGATGCTCCATGTAATACAAAGCTCATCTCCAAATCTCTGTTACTTTCAGAACAGCCTGCTTCTTAGTGTCTGTCAGGGTCTTGATTCAAAAGCAAAAATCACGTCTCTCCAGGAGAGTTCAAATACTTGAGTGAAATTCTGGAAAGCCTCTATCAGGGTCATCTGAAAACTTGCCAAGATCCCCCTTCATTTGCTTCAAGTCCTGTAGGGAGAAGGGGACCTGGACCTTACTGGGTCCAAATTCACTGGGCATCTATGGGAGGGGGTAAAAGTGAGGCTGGGGCTTGTTTAGAGTGAGAATTTTTAGGAGGGGGCAAGTGAGAGGCTAAAGCTGGATGGCGAGGTTGGGGCGGACCCTGAGGGATAGGGCTGGAGAGAGTTGGCTCCTCTGCTGGTATTGCCTCGTTGGTTTCCTGGGCTTGCCCCTTGCAGCCGTCCCTGAGACAGCAAGGATTGGGCTGGATCAATCCTACAGTGTCAGCAAAGGTCTGGATTGCATTACAAGATATAGAAAGCCTGTACATAGGGGCCTCAAACCATCTGTCCTCACAGCGACAGAAAAGTTCCAAGTGGTGTCAAAATAAATGGTTCCTTCCTGAGGCCAAGCCAATCCTTCCTGTAAATCATAACTTTGCCAAACCTTTGTGCAGAGGGCTATAAAGAATCTTTCCTCCAGATTATGAGAATCAAAGCAGTCCCAATGGTTTAAGATACACGCCAGAGGAGTATAAGCTGGGGGTGGTAAAGAGAACTGGTTGCCCATTCTCAAAGAGGGAATAAGAGACGTCCCCTCATTCCCTTTCCCACCCCCCTGCTTTGAGACAGAGAAAAGGTTCCATTGGCGTGGCAGGTGAGAAGCGCCCATCCATTGGCCCTGTGGGGTCTCGCTATCACCCCCGACGGCTTTCTACCAGCCACCTCCAGCATCGTGGCTGTTGGGTTCAGACCATGTGGGCTGCAGGCATGCCTAGGCACCCAAGCAGGGAGAGGAAAAGGTAACAAGAGGTGCCCTGAGCCATGTGTGCCTGCGGCTGTCCAGCTGTGGACACGTATGTGGCTCCTCTAGGAATAAGTGGTCTGACGTACATCTTTGGCGTCTGAAGCTAATGCTCATTTTACTTAGTAACACTGCCATTGCCTGTAGGAAAACTCAGCCATTCAAACGATGGGAGAGAGAGAAAAGAGACAAAGTCTGGGGGTTTTGATCAGCAGTTAGGGCAACTTAAAACTCCATAGAGGGAAGCAGTGCCTCTTACTCGCAGTAGAGAGAGAGATGGCTGGGTTTTAGAAGAGAGGCAGGTCTGACAGTTTCGTGTTTACACTCACCCTGCTTCCTCGCAAGAGAACCTTTTCCATTTCACATAAGTGGGGGGGGGATTACAAATAACAGAAATTGATTTTTATGTGTGACTTACTGAACCACACTCTGTATACTAAAAATAAGTTACCCTTCTCTGGTGAGAGAACTTGCTAACCAGATCAGTGATAGTCTCCAACCCTGACTGCACAACAGAATTACATTAAGAGAAGGTAAAAAATACATATTCCTGGTGATACGTTAGAATGCTTAGAATATGGGCAGGCGTAGTGGCTCATGAAGGTAATCCCAGATCTTTGGGAGGCCAAGGTGGGAGGATCACTTGAGCCCAGGACTTGGAGCCCAGCCTGAACAGCATGGTGAGACTTCATCTCTCTTTTAATTTTTAAAAATTAATTTAAAAATAACATGAAACACACAAAACTGTATACTCCCAAATCTTAAAAAAAAAACAGAATCCTGAATTTTACTAGTGAACCAATGCTACATTAGAACACTGAAGGGGCATGTATGTTTTTAACAAGCTCCAGATAGTATCCAACATTGGGGAACATTCTTCCTCAGGCAAAATGGTTTCCCCTACAAGAGCCTTATTATTTGTCATGTACACAGGCACTTATAAATATTGCTTTAAATGTGGAATTAAAAGGTATACTCCAGCTCTAACTACAAGTTAGCAAGCACTGCTGTTTGAGCTTCACCAAAGTAGTTCATTCCAAAACTTGAAAAGCCACAAACATTTAATCTTAGGTTCCTATTTTTAACAACAGTGTACAGAAATCTCCGCAATAGCCAATTATTACTCAACCACCAGTGTCGTAAAACACACAAGTAAATTAGTTAGCCTTGATATACTTTTCCTTCCCTCCCTGGGCCTCCCACCTTCAGTTTTAGGAAAAAACAGCCACTGATCTCCATGGCACTCACCGGAATCATCTCCCTTCTGGGATGATAAAGAGGCCATGCCTTTTTCTTTTATATTATTTTGTTTGGAGACAGGGTGTCGCTCTGTCTACTCAGGCTGGAGTGCAGTGGTGCAATCTCAGGTCACTGCAACCTCCAATCCACAGCTCAAGCACTCCTTCCACCTTAGCCTCTTTAGAAGCTGGGACCACAGCTGCACACCACCACCTCTAGCTATGTTTGTGTGTGTCTTTTAGAGATGGGGTTTCGCTATGTTGCCCAGGCTGGTCTCGAACTCCTGAAACTAAACAATCCTCCCCCGCTTAGCCTCTTAGAGTGCTGGGATTCCGGAGCCTGCTACAGCTGCTGGTCCAGAGAAACTCTGGGCAACACGTAAGAATGGTTAAGTCTTGAAGGGCACAGGCAGAGAATCTGGGAGTCTCCAGCATACTCCTGCAGTGCAGACAATGGACAATGGGCACTAGGAGGAAAGACGCTCAGGGACACCTCAATGTGGACAGGCAAGCAGAGAAAGAGGAACTGTAACAAGAGAATGTTCACAAAGAAGAGAACGAAAAAGAATGAATGATGGCATCCCAGATACAAAGGAAGAGGAGAGAACTTCTACAACAGCCAAACCTGTCAAAGGCAAGATTCTAAACAGCACTATAGACAGAACATGACATGCCAGGAGCAAGGTGACCCCGATATACCTAACATGGTCAAGTTAAAAATGAGGGGCGTGGGCCTTGTGCGGTGGCTCACACCTGTAATCCTAGCACTTTGGGAGGCCAAGGCGGGTGGATCACCTGAGGCAAGGAGTTCAAGACCAGCCTGGCCAAAATGGTGAAACCCTGTCTCTGCTAAAAGTGCAAAAGTTAGCCCGGCATAGTGGCACATGCCTATAATCCCAGCTACTCTGGAGGCTGAGGCAGGAGAATTGTTTGAACCCACAAGGCAGAGGTTGCAGCGAGCTAAAATCAAGCCACTGCACTTCAGCCCGGGCAAGGGAGACACTGTCTCCACCCCCGCTCCCCCCCACCCCGCAAAAAAAATAAATAAATAAAAAGGAGGGATGTGGAGAGAATATCACGTGGGGGCCCATTCCAGTTTCACAGAGCTAACATCTAACGGACTTTCAATTACCATTTATAAAATCAAGAGAGGAAAAAAGGCTGATGAGTGTTTAATAATCTGCATCATGAAGAAATTAAATGTACCCCACTGGTTTTAATACTACTAAGTTTTTAATATTAAACCAATAAAAATTAACAGCAATATTCGTGAGCCTAGGTGGTGTGATATGCAGTTATATGCCAGTTCTTTAAATGGCACTAGTAGGTAGTTTTGAACAGGAACTAGAATCTCCCCAGGTCTACAGATCCCATGCTTTACTGTTACTTTGTGTAGAATTTCAAAAGACCTTCAGTATCTACAGTTATACAGTCTCTCAAGTATCACAGTATTGAAGAGACCAACAGAACTTGATGGAAGATGCCCTTTGGTAACAACAGCCTGTACCTGACTTGGCCCATCTTTCAGTCAGAAGCTGGTACCCCAAAGCGAAATGGAAAACTGCAAAAAGGAGCAAGCACGTGGTAAAACAAGTATGCAAAAACTGTTGTGAAAATTAGGCCAAGCCCAGACTAGCTTGAAACGAAGAGGGGGTGATCAGAAAAGCAGTGGCAGGGAATGAATGGAAAACCTTATTCCCTTCAAGGTATGTAAAGACTCCTCATATTAAAATACATGTCCATATAGGAAAAAAACATCTCTATTGAAACAGAATGATCAGGAAGCACTCTAAGATCGGACTTCTGCCAAAGTAACTCTAGGGCTCATGTTCCTGTTGGTGACATAAGCCACTGCTCCATAGGAACCCCTGTGATTACAAGGTCAAATTTTATTCCATTATGCAGCACACTAACAATGCCTCTTCAGAGACATGATCTGTTAATGTATGATTTATTGTAATTAAGCAACACAGTTTAATGTCATCAAGAGGCTTTAATTAGAGAAGGCTGCCGTGTCTTCACACTGTCAGATCAATTCCTGCTTGTACATCCATACAGACTTATACATGCTCTGGGAACACCTCTGCATGTACTGAGCAAGCCCTCCTTTGGCGTTATGGACTTCCACACAGTAAGATGTCATGTTAAAGGTCTGCCCACAAAATGTATTTTGTGTGTTCATCCAAACCAGACTGAGGATGTGGGGGAGCACCCCTCTTTTCTCCAGAGCATCCTGATAGCTGGCTCCTCTGAAACGATTACCACCTCAGTGTTAGGTTTCCCTGGTCCCAAGACTCCCTGGTCATTCATATGTTATGGCACCAACTCTGAATTTCATTTGTTATCATGCATAATGATATTCTTTCACCTATATATTCTTGAACCAGTCTGGCACTCACTAGCTAGAATATCTGATGGCTAGATAAAGAAGATGCAGAGTGATCATACAGTATATTGTCTTTCAGCAATAATAAGGAATAAGGAATACATAATAAGGAATACATTCTGGAAATGGATAGTGGTGATGTCTGTACGACACTGCAAATGTTGTCACTGCCACTGAATTGTACACACACAAAAATGGTTAAAATGGTAAATTTGGTATTATGTATATTTAACCACCATTTAAAATACCGAAGAAGGAAATTAGAAATGAAGTACCGATTCATGGAACAACACAGAGAAACACGATGCTAAGTGAAAGACGCCATACACATTTGGCCATATAACGTATGATCCCATTTATATGCAATGTCCAAAATAGGAATATCCAGTGACAGAAAGGACATTCGTGGTTGCCAGGGCCTGGGAAGAAATAACTGCTAATCAGTACAAGATTTCCTTTTGGATTGATGAAAATAGTCCACGATTACATAGTTGTAATAGCGTGCCTAATTTAATATTCCAAAGAAGCACCAAGCTGTATATACTTTAAAAAGGTAAATTTTATGCTGTGAGGATTGCATTTCTATGAAGCTGTTATTATTTTAAAAATAACAGAAGAATAGGGGAAGAACCTTAAGAAACAAGGAGTAGACAAGGATTGTATGTATTGAAAACTATTTTGGATTATTTCTCAAGACAAACCCACGTGCAAAAACTTGTTCCCTTTCCAGCTCTGCAGGACCTAGACAAGTGAACTGTTCAAGCCTTGTGACAACTCAGAAGGCCTATTAGACTGGCAGGGGCTCAAGGGGGACAGCTGTACTTACATATGTAGCACCCACCACAGCTGCAAGTCACTTTCTTTTTCTAAACACTGTGGTCTCTTCTCCTGGAGCTGCTGTACAGGCTTTTGTCACTGTAATAAATACTCCTTCAGAAGTATAGGGAAGTTAGGAGTAATTTGGAATAGAGCTATAAAATATTGCTCCTTCCACATAATAAAACTGTTTTGATACAATGCTGCTTTCAAATACCTGCCAGGTTAATGAAATAAAAATTAAGATTTGGTGTTAACACTGGAAGTCTTGAATGTTAACACTATTACATGATATATTTCTAATTCACTACTGAAAGAATTGTGTAGCATGTTTGAGCTCCAGTTAATATTCAGACATATCTAAAAATTAAATTGCTGAGGTAGGTGGCTTTTTTCTTCACATAATCATTTGACATGCCCTGTAAATATTAATAAATTATCAATAGTTGTTTCTGCATAAAATTCTCATTCTTTGTCGGCATTTTTCCTACCACATTCCAAGCCTCCTGCCCATCCTTCCTCACTCTGACATATGGCAAAGAGCAACTGGTTTTGAGCTTGGCACTGCGGCTACTTTCAAGCAGCCTTTCCAAGGACCTCAGTTCCTGCACAAAGCGTGCAGTTCTAATGGACTGCCTTAGAAAGTGTGCTCCCAAATATCAAACAGGACAATACAGTCCACAAGTAAGGACATTAAGTCTAGGATTTTTTTTTAATTTATAAATTAGAATTTTCCATTTCCTATTTTCAGACACCTGTTGATTTTAAGAAACCACGAAAAGTGAAACTGCAGAAAAGTGGGTCCCACCGTACTATCAATTGAAGTCACAACTTACCTTAGGATTCACCTGCTCTTTGTGTTCTACATTCTACAGGTTTTGACAATTGCATAATACATGGATCCCCCATTCTGTCTGGGGTGTTTCTTAAAGTGTTGCTAAAAAGACAGTTTCCAGTATTGTGCTTCTGGGGGCACTGCTTCTGTTTTCCTTCCCTACTCCTGGCCTACAGGTTTCTTTTTTAATGTTTTTATTTGTTTATTTAAAGACAGGATCTCACTCTGCCACCCAGGCTGGAGTGCAGTGGTGCAATCATGGCTCACTGTAGCCTTAACCTCCTGGACTCAAGTAATCCACCTACCTCAGACATCCAAGTGGCTGAGATAAGAGGTATGCACTACCACATCTGGTTAATTTTTGTATGTTTTTGTAGATGCAGGGTTTTGCCATACCGCCCAGGCTAGTCTCTTGGGCTCAAGTGATCCAACTGCCTCAGCCTCCCCAAGTACAAGGATTACAGATGTGAGCTATCACACCCAGCCTTTTTGCTTATTTCATCACAACTCATTCCTTAAATGAATGTCAAGTACTAGGATTACACATGTGAGGGATCACACCCAGCTTTTTTGCTTCATTTTATTTATAAATGAGTAGTCAGAGTTCCTGAACTACTGCTCATTTCACAAGACAATGAAGTCTTCCTTGTACTTAAGGACTATCTTAGGAAACAATTACTTAATTATAGCACCTAACACTCTTCTCCAGAACCTGAAAAAGGTCACCTTTTACAAACACTGACTACTTTGAAGTATTCAGTCTCCCCAAGGCAGGAAAGTGAAGAAAGAAGGGAGGATTTTAAAAATATACATATTTTGAGAAAGCTTTTGATGTCACTTTCCCAGTATGAAACAATACCGCTTAGCAATGATTGCATCTTTTGGCTGATTCACCCAAATTAATGACTGCACAGAGAGGTTTCTAGCTACATTATGTCCATTACTCATTCTGTGAGGTGTTCAAAACGTTAAATGTTTTGACTATTTTCCTAATTTACATTCTATGCTTTTAAAATATCAGAACTACTAATTTTTGAAATATATTGTCCCTTTAATAAACACCAGGCCCTAATCTAAGGACTGCCAAGCTACTTATTTATTGGAACAAAAAAATGAAAAAAGAAGAGGGTAAAACCCACACACCATACTTCCTCTGGTAATGTGGTCCTGACCACTGTGTTGTATCAAACTCTGGCCACACAAGTGGATCAACTTAACCATTCCAGTGCTGGCGCAGGATGTGGACTCGGTGGTATTAATGAGTGTGCAGGCTTATAATGTAACCTCACCAGACCAAATAACATCCTGGCCACACAAGTAGAAAATAATTAAAACAAGCACGATTCCAATTTAGCTTTGTAACCAGATGGTGAATGAAAAAGCAGACAAAGACTCATTTTGTGAATAACCTGGGGAACAGCCCCTATAGTTTCTTTTAAAGTTACAGCCTGACTTGTGAAATCAAAGAAGAAAGGAAAGAATACAAACTTCTCACCAGACTTCACTCCTAGAGTGCATATATATCCTTTTCCCTAGGTCATGACCAGAGAACATCACAACTCATTCCTTAAATGAACGTCAAGTTTATTCACAGTAAAGACCCAGAAACCCAGTGAAAATTAAGTGAGGGCAAGAATCTGCTGAACATGCATTTCATCGTTGAGCTCTGAGCTGTATGTAAAGAAATGTACGAGGTATGTTTTTTATAATAATTGGGACTACACAACAACATGAAACTCCACTCAGATTCTACAAAGATCTTTCCCAAAAAATAGACAATATTTGCAACCTAACAGATTTGTGCCTTCTTGTTCGTCTCCTCAAGAATAAGGGCATTTCATGGGCAGGCAAAGGAAGAAAACATGTTAAAACCTGAAGATTCCCAACTTTGCACAAGAACTCTGTCAGCAGTCTAGAAATGGGAAGATAAAATCCAAATGGCTGCCTGACCTTCATAGACTAGACAGTGCAGGCAGTTTAACCCGCTTATTAAACATGAAAGCTCTCATTCATGAAAGGGAGACATTAACTAATCTGTGCACCCTCCAATGGGGATAAGGACAGCTTAAGAGACCATCACGCCATTCAATACTCCTCGAGACTTAACAGTGAGCTTGCCCTGAGTCAAACAGCAAAATTGTGAGCTAGTTTATTTCAGCACAATAATCGTCAAACTTCTCTGTTAGATCCCAACAGGGTGTCAGCTCTTCCTATAAACCCTCGCCTTGCTCGCTGCTGGTAGCAGCTGACTTCCCCAGGCCCATCCCTCCCCAAACCATTGCAGGATTAATCACAACCATAAAGCAGAAGAATCCCAGGCCAGAGTGCCCAAGGGATAGTAAGATGATGACTAAGGAAGGAATTGCAAGCCTGGAGTGATACCAAAATAATTCAACAACAACAACAACAAAAACATTTGTTTCTGCCTCATTCAATTTAAACATCAACAAAGATTGTTTCTTTGGGTTCCAAAATCCTGTTTCTGACCTACTTTGCTTCCTTCAGAGAATGGATTCACAATAGGTGTAGAGATGCTCATGTAGCCCTAAGTGAAAAAGAAGAACCTAGAAAAAAGCCCATTATTAGGATAACACATTTGACGGTCTAATCACTTCTCTGGCTTTTATTGCTGGTCACTTTTCATAGGCTTCTTGAACAGGGGGTAGTCCTCCATGCCCATCCCCCACACAGGTGGGGCCTCGGCAGCTAGACATCTAAGGAAGGTCCCTGTGCACTCTACACACTCGACATGTAACCTTGCTGCAGCAACGACAGCCCATGCGTATCAACATGTGCTGCGCTGGTTGTAATGAAGTCATTGTGAATTTTAAACAGGGGAAGGTGTTTCCTGACCATCTGAATCTCTTACTTTGACTGTACAGGCGTTCTGAAGTCTGGAGTAAATGAGACTTTGGTTCTGGCTTTAACACTAGAACACTTACTTTATTACACTGGGCAACCTAGATAAACAATTGTATCATTCAAACTCCACTTTTGGAACAGGAGTTGGCAGTCAATAAAATTTAGCAATGTTCCAACCCCATACATCTAATCACTTAACCCTCCCAATGACACTCCATGACAGTAAGTTTTGCTACTACCTTCTGTTGTCAGCATTTCAAGTAACTACAGGTAGAAGGCAGCACAGGAACTCACCAATAACAACCTGCAGGCACTGGTGTTACAGGAATTGGAAGTAACACATAAAAAAGCATATCATCGTGCCCAGTGCCTAGTATACAGTGGGTGCTCAGTAAATACTGGCTTTACTATCTTCTGGAGAATTTGGAGATCCTGTTCGCAAGTTCTATTGCCACCTGAATTCCATACAGCTGACTCTGTGGGGGGTGCTCTTTGCTTCTCTGGACCTCAGAACACTGTAAGATAAGGGTATTCAGGAGCAGCAAGGCTGGACAGCCCTTTCAGGGGGTGTTGCAAAAGCCACAGACCCTTAAAATTCATCTCCTGGTTCCCTTCATACACTCACTCAGGGGAGAGTCTTCCACTGCACCAACATTTATTGAACAGCTCCATATGCTGGGCCTGTAATAAATATTCACTGGCAATTCACTAAGATGATGAGTTAAAGGTGGCTAGGCTGGGGATGGTAGGGGTCTCTGAGAACAAGATACTACATGATATGTGTGCGGACAAATCCAAACAAGGTGCATACCAGAGCTAATGCAACGTGGAAAATGCATCTAAGTGCAGTATGAAAAATGCTTCACAATAACAGTGAGTCTTGAAGGATAAGAATGTGAAAGTAAAGAGGGGCAGAAACTGCGTTTCAGTCCAGTTCTCAACTAAGCCCATTCATCTGCTTCTTAAATTTATGCTTTTTATAAAGACTGTCCTAGAACCAAATTTCTATAACTCTGTCGTTTACCCCAGAGATTGCGACACGCTCTTCTTTCCAAGGCTGGCTTCCTGTGTCCTTTATGACCTCCCTCCCTCATTCCTAGTCCTCTCTAGTCCTCCCGACAACCCACTGGCAGTATGCAGGAGTGCACTCTCTCTCTCTTCCAGAATGGAAGAAAGGGCAGCTGAATGCAGCAACACTCACAATTACACCTGCTTGAGATCCCTTCATCAGATCTCCCCCTCGTGGCCTCACCGAATAAGTTGAGCATTACACATATTGCAGAGTTACGCCCTGAAACTGATAAGGGACTGAACTATGAAAATGTGCAGGGCTGAGGTGGGGGCTAGTCAAAAGACAGCATGCAGCGAGCTATGATCACGCCACTGCACTCCAACTTGGGTGACACGACAAGCCCCTGTCTCTTAAAAAAGAAAATAAGGAACCTAGAAGTTACTATTTTGATTTGTCTATTTAAAAAATAAATTGTTTAAAAAGAAACAGCACCAACCCCAAAAAACAGAGGAGGAAGGATCCTCACAGAGTAAGAGAGAAAGGGGGAGAGAAAAAAGATTCCAAAGCAAAACCCCATCAACTGTGTTTCAGGTCAGACCCAAATGTTGCTCCCAGATTAAGTGACCCACCTCCACTCTCAAAAGCTGTGGCCCTTGGGACAAGTGACCTCATTTCCTCAAGAACAGCAAATTAAAAGGACAGAGAGATTAAAAACAAACATGTTTTATCAACCCAACCAGTATCAATGTATAGACCTTATTTTAAAACATCACACTGGGCCGGGCGCAGTGGCTCACGTCTGTAATCCCAGCACTTTAGGAGGCTGAGGCAGGGGGGGATCACGAGGTCGAGAGATCGAGACCATCCTGGCCAACATAGTAAAACCCCATCTCTACTAAAAATATAAAAATTAGCCGGGCGTGGTGGTGCACACCTGTAGTCCCAGCTACTCGGGACGCTAAGGCAGGAGAATTGCTTGAATCCCAGAGGCGGAGGCTGTAGTGAGCTGAGATCGCGCCACTGCACTCCAGCCTGGCAACAGAGCCAGACTGCATCTCAAAAAGGAAAAAAAAAAAAAAGAGAGAGAGACTGACAGTAGCGGAAATCTGAACACCTGACTCATTATGTTATCAGTATCATGGGTATGTTTTCTGTAAATAGAATACACGGCTTTTAAAAATAAAAACTGGACCGGGTGTGGTGACTCACTCCTGTAATCCCAGCACTTTGGGAGGCCGACGCAAGCAGATCACTTTAGGCCAGGAGTTCGAGACCAGTCAGGCCAACATGGTGAAACCATGTCTCTACTAAAAATACAACAATTAGCTGGGTGCAGTGACACACAGCTGTAGCCCCAGCTACTTGGGAGGCTGAGGCATGGGGCCAGGACTTCAAGGCCAGCATGAGCATAGTGAGACCCCATCTATAAAAAAATAAAACTTAGCTGGGCACGATGGTGCACACGCGCAATCCTCGCTAATGGGAAGGCTGAGGCGAGAGGATTGCATGAGCCCAGGAGTTTGAGGTCATAGTGAGTTATGATGACACCACTGAACGCCACACCGCGTCTCCCCACTCCCTCCGACACGAAAAAATGTTTGAGGATTTCCTTCACTTAAAGTTAAGGTGTAAATGAAACAAAATTCACCATGAGTTGATACTTATGCAATTAGCAGAGAGTGCACAGAAGTGTACTGCATATTTTAGGACTCAAAAAGCTATTATTTACCTGAGTTTTATATGCACAGTGATCTTCACCATACCAGAACTTAAAACAATTTTATATTCATTCATTTAAAAAATTATTCAATCATTACACGTTAACATGAAGGAAATTTTTATGAAAATTGTATTTTACAAATTGAAAAAAAAAAGTGTGAGAAAAGAGGCACTGTTTTCCACTTCTGCAAATGTCTTTAATATCTGGCTTAACAGGAGTCAACAGACTTCTCATAACTGAATTCAGTCTGATGCAGCATCACACATCACGCAGCCTCTGGAAAGCTCCACTGCACATTCGGGAGAAAAAGAAAATAATGTCTTGATATTACCATGATACTACTTTTCATCATAGTCCCCAGAAAGGGACTATGATCTAGGGGATCCCTAGGTGACAGTTTGAGAACTGCTATGATGGAGCAAAATCTACGAGGGTAAACGAGAATTTCCTCGAGTCAGCAACAGTTTGATAGTCCTCTTAATTCTGATGTAAAACCGAAGTCCCAAGTTGACAAAAAGAATATCATGTCACCCTTAAACACCCTCCTGCAAAGCACCCCATCACGAAGAAAGGGCCTCTGGGTAGTATGAACTGGTCAAAGCATCCTTAGACATTCAGGTAGCTACATTCAGGACAAGCTGTGAAAGTTCAAGATGTATGGTTTTCTCGACTGCTGATCCCTAACAGTGTATCAATATGCTGGGTCTCTTGACAAGCATCTTTCCTTTAAATTAAATAGCGGGGAAGAAAGAATAGGTTACAGTGTAACACAGAGAGCAAGACGAAGCTGAAATTGCTTCACATGAGTGTGTGCACACGGAAACACACACAAATACTGGTTCTCAATTCAAAATTTCTTATTGCAAATAAAAGTCAAATTAAAAACACAATCCCCTCAGGTACAAGGTATAGATTATAAAAGTCTTTATGAACAGAAAAACCATGTTTCAAGAGGAAGTAAAGGTGGTGAGCCTGGTGACTAAAAAGTTGAAAAAAGCGTTTTGAAATTGTGGTATGCTCCTCATTAAAGAAAAAAATGAAATTACACACACACACATGAATACACAGAAAAACTCTAAAAACATATCTCTAGCAAGGGATTAGATGGGCTTGAGTGTAACTTACTACTTCATTCCTTTGCGGGCTATGAGAATTCTTTGTCAAAGAGCATGGATTGCCCTTTGAGCATAAAACAACAAAAGTCTTTTTTTTTTTAAAGAAAAAAACCATCTCTGTCCCATACTTTGCTCCAAACAAATATTAACTCAAAAAGTGGTTGGTGGGAGCGGTGGCGCACACCTGCAATCCCAGCACTGCAGGAGGTCAAGGCAGAAGGATCACACTTGAACTCGGGAGTTCACAACCTACCTGGAAAACACAGCAAAACTACAAAAAACACAAAAGTTAGCCAGGTGTGGCAGTGCACGCCTGCAGTGCCAGCTACTTGGGAAACCGAGACGGGAGAATCGTTTGAATTCAGAAGGCGGAGGTGGAGATTGCAGTGAGCCTCCAGCCTGGGGGAGAGACTGTCCTTTAAAAAATATGGTCATAGTGCTCACTTTGGCAGCTCATATATTAAAATTGGAATGTTACAGAGAAGATAGCATGGCCCCTGTACAAAGATAACATGCAAATTCGTGAAGCTTTTCTTTTTAAAGTGCTCACAAGCAAAATGTGAGATATATATATATATGCAAGGACTCTCTCTATATATATATCTCCAAGAGGAAATACAAGAGATAATCCTTCCAATCGTGGGTTATACGAAGATTTCCTAGAACACAAAAAGGATGAATGATAACACCTTAGGCTTCATACAAATTAAAAGAATCTTTTCTTTTTTTCTTTCTTTCTTTTCTTGCTCTATCGCCCATGCTGGAATGCAGTGGCACGATCTCAGCTCACTCCATCTTCCACCTCCCGGGCTCAAGCAATCCTCATGCCTCGGCCTCCAGAGTAGCTAGGATTACAGGCACACATCACCACCACCTGGCTAATTTTTGTATTTTTAACAGAGATGAGGTTTCACTATGTTGTAATCTGCCCACCTTGACCTCCCAAAGTGCTAGGATTAATGGGCATGAGCCACCACATCCCAAAAAAGAAATTTTCTTTCAAAGACAATGTTAAGAAATATTAATCGGCTGCCCTGTGTCCCCTAAAAAGTCTTAAGTCCTAACCCCTAGGACCTCAGTATGTGACTGAATTTGAAGATGTGAAGTAAAGGACATCAGTGCGGTGGTCTCACAGCACTCAAGTTCAAGACAAAAGTTGAGAAGCGTGCTGTCAAGGGAAAAGCACCAAGCCAAGACCGAGATATCTCAATGGAAGCCCTCCCTCGGTTTTATTGCTGTGTCAGTAAGCAACCGCCCACTTATCTATGAAAACGTAGGCCAAGCGGGCAGGATTTCCCAGTGCTGCAGCACACCCAGGCTGGCTAGGGCGAGAACACACACACACACACACACACACACACACACACACACGCCCACCCCCAGGATAGCTAGGGTGAGACTGAAACACACACACACACACACACACACACACACACACAGAGGCTGGCTAGGGTGAGACTGAGTCAGACAGACACATACACACACACACCCAGGCTGGCCAGGGTGAGACACACTCTCTCTCACACACACACACAGAGGCTAGCTAAGGTGAGACTGAGACACACACACACACACCCCCAGGCTGGCTAGGGTGAAAGACACACACACACACACACACACACACACACACACACAGAGGCTGGCTAGGGTGAGACACACACACACACACACACACACCCCAGGCTGGCTAGGGTGAGAGACAGACACAGACACACACACCCAGGCTGGCTAGGGTCAAAGAGACACACACATACACACACACACCCATTCGTTCCTGTGATTGAAGAAAGAAAAGAAAAGAACAAGACGTAGCTAATCCTACACAGTTCAGATATGCTTAATGGATACAGAAGCCAAGGCAGGAGAAATGCATTTGGGAAACCAGGATGTCCCTGTCTGCCTGGCAGGCATAAAGCCCACCACCCACACAGATCTAAGAGGTTCCTTACCACAGAGTGGAAAAGAAAAACAGCCAGAATGAACGTGTCAGGAAACCTCCAACCAGAATGTTGTAGGGAAAAGTAACCTACAGTCCCGGTGTTTGCTACCTTAGCATTTACTAGAATGAGCCTGCTGCTACGATCAAATTGCATACAGTCCAATCTCAAATGAACCAGATAATTCAGAACACCTTGGAATTTTTCTCTCTGGTTTAAGAGTATGCAGCTATGTTTACATTATGGTTATGCCTAATATTCTGGAATTTGGAGTTCAGGGGGAAAGTTTTATTTTCTTTGAAGACATAATTTGGAAGTAGTTTAGGAAATCAATTATCCCCTCTCTTCTCCATCCTGAAATCTCCCCTACTGCTACCCTGAGGGTTTACCAACTTCTCATACAAAACATCACCCCCAGAATGAGCCGTTGGCTCCTGAATTTGCTGTCTGGCTAAATGACTTAAAGAGAGAAGGTCTGGGTGAGCCAGTGGCTTCGTACAGAGACTCCCTGATCCCTGGCTAAAAATATGGCCCAGGTATTTCGGTTCAGACAAATCCCTAAAATATGCCAGGTACTATTCTAAGCATATCTGGTGTCATTAAACCTGAAATCCTTGCAGGGAAGGTAGATGCTACTAGTATGTCCCACTTTGAAGAAAAGAAATCAGGGGAACAATGTTACTTAAAGCACATACCTAGTCGGTGTATCCAGTGCTCCTGAACACAGCCATTTCACAGGCACCTGCAAATCAATAATCGGTCTAGACAGTGATGAACAGTGAATATGGCTTCCATAGCTAGGACTACAGGAGCGTGCCACCACACCTGGCGAGTGCCCTCTAACCAGGCCTTGAAATCAGAAGCACAGAAGCCTGTGCACCTTTCTCTCACTCTTCTTACTACATCTTGAAAACTAAGCTCCAACAAATCATCCTATGATTCTACATGGCTTTTTGGATATTTGAAATTACATGTATGTGTTTTTCATCCTACCAAACAGGAGCTATGCAGATTTCCCGTTCTCCCATCAACCACTAGACACTAAATCTAATACTTAAAGAACTCTTCCAATTATAAAATTAGATTGCTATTCTAACTCATACTCTATTATTCAAGTCTTGTATCTTCAAAGAAAGCATTTCTGTTGTGTGTAATTGTTGTTAACTTACTTAGCCACTGACCCAAAGAAGAGAGTCAAGCGATCGGTTTGTAAAAATGAGGAGAAGCCAAAGGAAATCATGTTTTCTAATGACAGATGATGAAACCAATGAACTCCCGACAGTCACAGTCTTTGGTTCCGAATAGAGAACTTGATTTCACTGCCACCCACATTTAAGAAACAGAGCAGAAGTAATAAAAAGCTACCAACCATGTTTCAAGGCCCAATCAAAAAGGTTTACAAACCTGTTAAATATTTCCTGGTCAGGACTGCAGCGGTGGCTCACGCCTGTAACCCCAGCACTTTGGGAGCCTGAGGCAGGCAGATCATGAGGTCAAGAGATCAAGACCATCCTGGCCAACATGGTGAAACCCCATCTACTAAAAAATACAAAAATTAGCTGAGCGGTGTGGTGCGTGCCTGTAGTCCCAGCTACTCGGGTGGCTGAGGCAGGAGAATTGCTTTAACCTGGGAGGCGGAGGTAGTAGTAAGCCAAGATCATGCCACTGCACTCCAGCCTGGCACCTGGCGAAGAGCAAGACTCTGTCTCAAAAAAAAAAAAAAAAAAAAAAATCCTGGTCAAACATAATGTGAATTGCACGTTCCCATTCACGAAATGTGTACCATAATTAATATTCCAAAACACTAATGTTAGTTCATTAGTTCACAGTTAGCCTTAGTTACACAGTGGACAACTCACAAACAACTATTAATAATTTCAGGATTACTTTTTTCATGGTGTAAAAAATGACAACCTCTTTATCCCCCACAAGGTATATGATTACACTGATATTAAAACTTACTATATCATAAATTGGCACAGGCCAGGTGTTTTGTAATTGCTAACACTTAGTAATTGAATTCTTGCACGTATCTAGTTATTTTCCTCCTAAAATTCTTTTAAGTTCCTGGCATTTTCAATCTGCTCACAACATACTAACTACTGCAAAATACTACTTGTAATAATAAAATCGTATGATACACTGCCTCCCATCCCCAAATTAGAATTCCACCATTTCATAAAACTCCCAAAAAAGATGAATAAATGCACCAATACCACAAAACTACTACAAACTGCAGGTCATTTCATATGCAAGTTTCTCTATCTCATACCGCGCGCGCACACACACACACACACACACACACACACACGGGGCGGAGCGGGGGAACACAAACACACCATATTCTTGCACGGCCCTGGCTATTGCTCTTTATTGGTTTTATTTTCATAAGCAATATATGTAGATTAGAGACCATATGGTTAACTCCACAAATGAAATATAGTGAGTAATTATTTCTCATATTATCCTTTCTGAGTAACCTCTAATCTAGCTACTAAAGAAGGATTCCTGATTAGATAAGAAGAAAACATTTGTGTCATTAGCTATACAGGTTCATCTTTTTTGTAATTTTAATGAATACCAGATGAATTTAAAGTATATTAGGTTTCAAAATAACCTACAAATCAAATTTATGTACGCTTTTGATAATGAACAGTCATTTCACCTTCTACTTCAACCCACTTACATGACAGAGTCCCCCAAAGCTACCAATCCACTCTAATTTGTGTAAACTACAATCACTGAGTTTCTTAAATACATTTTTCTATTCTCACACTTACATTCTATGAACTAGCTAATTAAATTTTAACTCTTCCTCCTCTCAACTGGTTATGATGGAAAAGAAACAGAGTTAATCTAACTTGAATTACTGGCTTATAACCAACACCTTACCTGTGTCTTAACTGAATGCTAAGTCACTGGAATTGTAGAGGACATTAGCACAGTAACATATTTCCCATTCTCTTCACAAGCTTCCATAATAACCACAGTCCCTTCTAGTCAGCTTTTGTTGGATACCGATTTGCACAGATCAGAAGCTATTCAGCTCACCACGCTAAGTATTTGAAACATACTAGTAAAACAATGGAAGAAATCAGCAAGCTCAAAGTAACCAGGTTCTACTAATATAACCTTGTCTACTTAAAATTACTTGTATTTACATAGATGCACTCCCTAACAAGGGTATGAATGAAATATCTCGGTGCTTAGCTCCAGTAAAAATAAGGAAAGAGTCGAGGGGCTGAACTCTCTGAAATCAAAAGCTAAATGATGCAGTGAAGCAAGTAGCCCTGATGACTGCATCAGATTTGCATAATTTAAGAAGTACTCACCACTATTTCTTTTTAATTTACATAATCTGCAACCGTTGATTAGGTAGTTTTTCATCATATAAACTCAAAGGGCCACCCTCAGGTTATACTTTTCCTGCTTCTCCCTCAAGCACAGATCTCATTTCCTAATTTTGTTCCAGAAACTAGGGACAGACAGCATGCAGTGGCTCATGCCTGTAATCCCAGCACTTTTGGAGGCTGAAGCAGGTGGATTACTTGAAGCCAGGAGTTCAAGACCAACCTGGCCAACATGGTGAAACCCCATCTCTACTAAAACATAACACAACACACACACACACACACACACACACACACACACACACAATCTGGCAAGGCACAGTGGTGTACACTTGTGGTCCCAGCTACTCAGGAGACTGAGGCACAAGAATCACTTGAACACAGGGAAGCAGGGGTTGTCCCGAGCTGAGATCACGCCACTTCACTCCAGCATGGGCAATTGGCTTGGGGGAGACTGTCCCCCTCCCCCAAAAACAAAAACAAACAAAAAAACAAAAAAACAAAATAAATAAACAAAAAAAAAAAATAAACACAGAAATTCCATTCCTTGTCACTCAGATACAAAATGGCCACTGCAGAACCACAGTGAAGAAAAAGTTACAAAAGATATGCTGACTGTCAAAGCCATCCTTTTAAAATTATTGTTCAAGGCAGCACAGCTTCTCATTGGTCCACCAACTTCAAACCTTGCCATGTTTCAAGACAAAATGAAACATCTGTGCTTATCTAACGAATCTCTTTGATAATTTACAGCATTCCAAGCATGAAATATACATATGAGAGACAGACAGACAGCATCCTCTCTCCCCCAAGAAAGTAAATAAGCCATAAAAGCTAGCTATCCTACTTACTTTCTCTGTAACTACAAAGGGCCCAATTTTATTTTTCATCTGTTACCCTAGAAAACTGATTGGACTGAAGTCTAGGCTGCTTCCTTATGCCCTTTTAATAAAGCCAGCCACAGTAAAGAAAACCGAAATTAGCGGGAAGTGCAGAGCTCTTTGCCACTGGGATTCACAGCAGCCTTTGGACAAGTCAATATGGTTGTCTGGCTCCAGCCCTCTTCCCAGTAACCACCACCCCCCTTTCTCGCCTACCCCACACCACCCTCCAAGATCAAAAGAGGCACTTACTGTTTATAACATCCTGAGCAATCCAGGAATCTCAGAGGCTTTTGTTGCCTTTCCCACCCCCTCATTGTTTCTCATCCAAAAAATGTTTTTTAATGAGACAAGCCAGTCCTGACACAGTCACACCCGTGAATCCGGCATGCCTCAAATGACAATACTCTGAGATGCCTTGCAAGGAAAAAGGAGGGGGGTGCCTCCAGCAAATGTCAGAACAAGAGCGTGTGGTTCCCAGCCTGCTCACTACAGAAACTGTGCGGTTGTGGGCTATAAAGGCAGCTTTGCTCCAGGTGGCAGCAACCACCATCACCAAAGCAAAACAACAAAACCTGGAAGTTCTTGCTGGACATGGAGAGCATTCCAGGTGCCCGAAAACGGAGTCCTGCCTGTTTCATGTAGACAACTATGTGCCTCATCCCCCTGCACCTCCCCTGCTGTCTCCCTGTCCTTCTCTAATCGCCTACATGTCATATGCTGGCTGGATCCACGTGTCCTCCAGCTGGGCTTTGGAGTTCAGCTTTCTCTTTGAAGTTTAAAAACAAAGGCAGAAGTCCTATTTGTTTAATCATTCTTATTCTCACAGCTGACATATTGACTAATCTGGAACAAATTCAAAATCCAGCAACTTCAGTGAACCCCAGCGCCAGAGCAAACAGACTAACCTACCTCCCTGTCTGTCCTCACCTCATCTGCCGCAACTTGCAGGCACTGCTGGCCAGCAACAAGCACAGCAGAAGACAGGAGGCCTAAATACACCAGTTTTGTGGGAGCAGGTCTGGTATTAAAGAAACAAACCCTGGAAGGATCAGCGTCTCCCAATTCGGCCCTCAATCAGCTCTCCATACTCCAGCTGCGTGCAACGCCACCCAAGGGTGCATTCACCCTGAAGATGAAGGGTGTGGAGCTAAAACAAATACAAGGGCAGCCATGGTATTTTCTGAGATTCAAAATTCTCAGCAAGAGAAACTCCAACTAAACCCCAAGAAGACATTTCAGAACCAGCACCTCCAAGACACAGAGGGCACCTTCTGGCGGTAGATTATGGACCCATCAGTTACATGGTAAGCACTCAGGTTCAACCTCACTTGAACTTCAACAGGCAAAACTCCAGGTTTACTGAAGTCAAAGGTAAAAATTTCCTAGGGAGTTTTGGGGGAAATTACTCTTACCACAATGTTTACTGAATACCCAGATTTCAAACAAAAGTGTATTTCTACCTGCAAACCTATGCATCACTTTTAAATGACTCTCAGTTACTCAAAACCATATCCATCTTTGGAAATCAAATTGTTATCCTAAATGAGACCTGTATTTTCCTGCAAAACGGAAAAAAACTGACATGTTGACAGTGTCTGTTATGTTTCAGATTGATTATTTTTCAACTGGTCCTCGGAGCTGTTTCTCACCCCTTTCTCAAGGGGATTTCACAGAAGGACAGGAAGAAATTATTTCTGAAGAAAAAAGTTCTATTGCTAAATTGATAAAAATCAAATTAAGTACATGCAACGAAGTACCATTTCTAATTATAAATAACTGATAGGACAAGAAACACACAAAACACAACCCACAATACTCACAACTGTCTACAAGAGATTCATTCTAGACCAAACACATACTCATTGAAACCCAACAGCAACTCTATAACAAAAGTACTATTATCCTCATTTTACACAAGCAACTTGAGGAACAGCCTTGCTAAATGACTTGCCCAAGGTCATTCCACAGAGAGCCGAGATTCAAACCCAACATGTCTGGGTAGCCATCCTCTTAACTAATTCATTCTGCTTTCAAAGCTGTTAAAAACAATAGCTGTGGGCCAGGTGCGGTGGCTGACATCTATAATACCAGCACTTTGGGAGGTCGAGGCAGAAGGATCATTTGAGGTCAAGGGTTCAAGACCAGCCTTGTCAACATGGTGAAACCCCATCTCTACGAAAAATATAAACATTAGCTGGGCATGGTGGTGGACGACTGTAATCCCAGCAACCGGGGGAGGCTGAGGCAGGACAATCACTTGAACCTGGGAGGCAGAGATTGCAGCGAGCCAAGATCGTACCACTGCACTCCTGTCTGGGTGACAGAGCCCAGATCCTACCCACCCCCCTCCAAAAGAAACAAACACACACACACACCACACACACACCACACACACCCCACACACACCCACACACACCCCACACACACCCCACACACACCCCACACACACCCCACACACACACCACACACACCCCACACACACCACACACACACCACACACACCCCACACACACCCCACACACACACACACACACACACACACACACACACAGAGGAGAGGGAGGGGGAGGGGAGGGGAGGGAGGGAGAGGGGGAGGGAGGAGGGAGGGGAGAGGGAGGGAGGGGGAGGGGAGAGGGGAGGGAGAGGGGAGGGGAGGGGGGAGGGAGAGGGAGGGAGAGGGAGGGAGGGAGAGGAGAGGGAGAGGAGAGGGAGAGGGAGGGGAGAGGGAGGGAGAGAGAGGGAGAGAGAGGGAGAGAGAGGGAGAGAGAAAGGGAAAGAACACAATAACTGACAGGCTCCTTAAAGAGAATGGTGACATTCCAAAAGTTAACTAGACAGATAAATAGCTCGCTCCTGAGTTTGTCTCCACCCTGCTCCCAATCCAACTGGCTTACATCCACAATGAATACTAAAGTATCTGGTATTTCTGTCATTTCATATCATTTGAAAAGGGAGGATCAATGTAGCTCCCCAGTTTATGGAAAAGACTGCCACTATTATTGGCAAAATGTCTTTACTTCTAGCATAAGGACTACTGTCCTCGGCAACAAATCTCACAATGATTAAAGACGTAATCTTCATTATGAAATACTCCTAACTGGCATCCTCTTCAGGGCAGCAACTGAATCCGAGATAGAAGCACAGAATCTGGCCCGGTGTGGTGGCTCACGCCTATAATCCCAGCACTTTGGGAGGCCAAGGTGGGCAGACCACTTAAAGTCAGGAGTTCGAGACCTTGAGTTCAGGAGTTCATAAAACCCCCGTCTCTACTAAAAATATGTGTGCCTGTAATCCCAGCTGTTCTGGAGGCTGAGGCAGGAGAATTGCTTGAACCCAGGAGGCGGAGGTTGCAGTGAGCTGAGATCGGGCCACTACACTCCAGCCTGAGAAACAGACTAGACTCCATCTCAAAAAAAAAAAAAAAAAAAAGCACAGAATCTGTATTTGACTTATGTTTTCGAACAAGCAGACCCCTTATTAGAATCTTTTTTTTTCTTTTGTTTTACTTTTTTTATTATTATTTTTTTGTTTGTTTTATTCATGAACACTGGCTCCATCTGCATATTTTTTTTGTTTGTTTTATTCACCCTTATTAGAATCAAAACTGTACACAAGTCCCACTTCAGTGGTACTTTGCATATTAGTTGAAAAAATACTTAACATTTGTGGGATGAAACAGGAAGCAGGACCCACGTAAACTGTGTTCTAATCCTGGTCCCAGTTTACACCCTCAGTTGCTGGGGAATCAATCTGAAGACAGAAATAATTCTGAAGTCATCACTTACTTCTTTCATAAACTTAGAAGCCCTAGGAAACTTATTTCTGACGTCAGTAATGACCGCACTAAATGTGCGGGTGGCACACTGGGCCCAGGTAGCACACATGCCAGGATTTGCTTCCTTCATTAATGCACTTTCCCAGCTCCGCTAACAATTTTAACCAAACTCTCAAAGTGAAAAAACAAATTGGGCGAAACAACACTCACTTATTTCAGTAATTCAGGACAACCACAATTTCTGGGGATTTGCAGCCTAAAAGTGACTTGAAGCAGCTGAAGATACTTCACTTATTTGACCATATCTAATCTCAGTTATTAAGGTCACACTCTAGATACGTGACTACTCCTAAATATACAAGTTTTCTGAGTTAAAATGGCAGACTACACACTTGACCCTAAGGTTTACTAACTGCCCTATGATTCCACATTAAAGATCAAAGCTATATGAGAGAGTCTAGAGCTCTCCAAGACAAGGCAACGAGTCACATAATCATTCCTACAATCTTGGAAAACCAGGTGGCACAGGTGGGCATCAACTTTGCTAAAAATGGGTTCGAACAGCATTCTAAAGGGACACAGCTCTCACTCTTTTTCTCTTTCTCTCTCTCTCTCTCTCTCGTCATCCCTAGCCCTGTCGATTGTCTACTACCTGGCATCTAAAGGAAGTTGTGTGCAATAAAAACACATCTAAACTCTTCTTCTGGCAGAATCAATTCAATTTTTAGACAAGCATGCTGCTCTTCTATTTCCTTTTTTAAATTAATATAGGTATTATGTAAAAGGTATTTCTAAGGCAAAATCTAATTCAAAACTTATTGCTGAAGATGCTATATTCCTTGAAATTGCATAATCCAAACCTGATTTTCCAATAAATAAAAATATGGAACGCTTCACAAATTTCTGTGTCGTCCTTGCATACAGGCCATGCTAATCTTCTCTGCATTATTCCAATGTAAGCATATATGCTGCTGAAAGGATCACTCTTCTTTTTCTTCTAAAAGGCTTTTCTATAGTGGCAAGCCCAACCAAATACACCAGGCAAAGTATGTGCATATTTTTCGGTTTAAACTAAGCAGTCAGGAAACCAAGAGTAATGAAAGCAATTTATAATAATTCACTAATTATTACTGCCCATTCATTATAGTCCCCAAACCTTCCCTAACTTATAGGGTCTACCTCTGGCATCTATGTACCAGGGGTTGTCTGTGATACTGTTCCAATCCAAGCTTCCTCTCTCATCTCACTCAAGAGGCCTCAACTGCATCTCCAGGGTTCTGTCTCCTTCTACACACAAGCACCAAACTGTGATTAAACTATGTCTAATATATGATTTATAAGTAGCTCCCAATGTCATTTATTAAAACAAAGCCACCACAAGTCACAATTTGAATGACAGCAATTTCAAAATGTTATTTACTTATTATTCATTCTTTCAATGAATACTTATTAAGTACCACATGCCAGGCACTGTTCCAGGTGCTTGAGAGAAATTTATGAGCCAGAAGATTCACCTCAAGAACAAAAAGATTTTGGTTCTTCCATTTTTTTAATCATTATTACTTTATATTCTAGCAGAGAAAACCAAAACCATGTAAACATATAAGGTATTTGAAGTAGTGGCAAATGTTATAAATAAATGGGTAATCTGATAGAAATCAGAGCAGGAGAGCACAGGAGTGGGGAAACGTGAGCCATGCAGGCAGCCATAGCAACATGCAGAGTGGATCAAGACTAATTTGAAAACAGCCTCTTCCAGTCACTACCTGAGCACCTTAAGGCCATCCCTTGACCTTCTCTATGAACAGCAGCACTCAATTCATGGCGACCCAGAATTAGAAGGACTCACCTCAGGACACTTGGGCCTTAGGTCCAGATGTAGTGTTTTCTCCCCCAAATGAAGAGAGAAGAACAAAAGCAGCATCTCCATGAGGGCTTCTGGGAAGCCATGGGCCAGCAGAGGATATTTGGGGAGAGACAGGCCAAAGATAATTACCAACGTCTACTCTCCAAGGCCCAGGGCAGGGATCCCCTGCCACTAGGACAAGAGGTTTAGATGACAAATGTATTTAAAATCGGAAAAATTCTCCCCAAGTGAGAAGAAACTCATTTTCTAATAATTGGTTGTTAAAATGCAGTTAAGTCGACAAGTTTCTATAACATCAGCCAGAGAGTGTTTCCACCAAGACTTCCTGTTCCTTTCCAGATTTGCAAGTCAAAAAACTAATGCCAGAAGAAAAATACACCATTTCCAAGTCTGTTCGGCATGCTGCAAATTCCACAGTGCTCACAAGGACAGCATGCTGCTGCGGCACCAACACCCCGCCTGCTTAGAGGTGAACAGCAACCCTGGCTCGGCTCAGCGTTGGCAACAGACCTCCCAGAAAAGCTGGCACCCTTCACCAATAAATGGGAAGTCACCAATGAAGAGGCACAAATACAAGACCATGTACCTCCTTCATACATCTAAAAACGAGATATTACAGTGTACACACTCAGGCACACACAGCAAATAGAATGGGACTTTCTCATCCATGACAACCGACTACTGGAAAGTATTCGAGATTTTCTTGTTTCCTTGGGGTACCACAGCTCCTTGCTATTCTAAGTCAGCATATTCTTCCTAATCATCAAAAGGAGATCAGGAAGCAGAGGAAAAGTGCCCACTGCTTAACTCTGTAAGGTACAAAAGGGCTCCAGCGGCAATCCATTAACGGCATTGAATTCTTTTCTAAGATTGTTTAAAAATGAGCAACATAAACCGAAAACTCCAGACTTTACGGAAGGCATTATTCTGAAACTGGAGGCTGCAGCTGGGTTTATGGTTAAGATGCTGAACACAGAGAACACCGGCATTTCATCTGAACAAGGCTTGGGTCTATCAGTGTGTTTGCTTGTTTTGTCCTCTAACGGGGTGGTGAGGGGTAAAGATACGGGCAGAATCTGGCCAGATCATCTCTGTTACTAGGTTATTTCAGTGTGTGTGAAAGAGAAGGTAGTTTTAATGCCCACTTGAGAAAAAGACAACAGGGAATACAGAAGGACCAGGCCAGCCTTACAGGGAAGAAAAAGAGAAACAGACAATGAGCAAGTCACAAGAAGAGCACAGAAAGACAGAAAAGAGACCACTGAACCACAGCAGGAAGGAACAAATGATACACACGGCCTGGATGAATCTCAAAGCAAAGCAAAGGGATGTAGACACAGAAGTGTTTCCATCTATATGGCACCTACAACAGGAAATGCTGATCTTCGGTGCGAGAAAGCAGGGCGGTGTTGGCATGGGGGCTCAGGGCAGGAGCACAAGGGAATTTTCTCAGGTGACAGGAGGTGCACAGCTTGATGTGATGGTAATACCCAGGTGTGTGCAGTTATCATAACTTATCACAGCGTACACCTGAAATGGTTGCATGCGTAAATTAAGATTGGTTTTTTAAAAATCCAAACTGACGTACAAGGGTTTTTGTTTTTTTTTAATCCAGAACAGTAGGGGTGCTTATGTAGAATGAGCTCTGAAAAGTTGTTAGGTTAAATTGATTTCTCCGGAAAATAGCCATCCAAACTAAATAAAAGTTAATGCCAAAAGCCACGCCTCTGGCAATACAATCCAGGGACCTGGTCCAAATGTGGAAATTTTCCCCAAGTTTCATGTGGTTAAAAGTGACTTATTAAAAAATATTTTACAACACAAACTCCCTTTCAGGGCTTAGGGTATTAAGAGGAAAATAAAATTTTAAGAAAAATATTAAAAGAAAAATAATCCAAAAGTCACCTTTTTTGCAAGCCGAATCAGAGTGCCATCTTTGGCTTTTGTTAAGGAATTGCTTTTGTGTAGTGCAGAACAGCAGATCTAATATTCACCTAAGGGGGAGAAAAGGTTTGCTCACAAGACTTCAGACTTTTTCTAATATATAAGTGTACCAGAGAGGCTCACCACGCTCCTGACTGGCACAAGGAGACGTGAGGCTGGTGATGGGCACTGCCAGCGAGTTACTGGATTAGGGGCGAGGATGATAGGAATCCTCTAAAATTCCAACTCCTACAGTCACAAGCCCCATTGATACACCACGCAGAAGGGTCTCTGAGACCAACAGCTTATTATAGAAATATTATAGCAACTGTGTCACTGCAAATGTGCATGTTAGCCTTGGAACTAAAACACCCACATCCCAAAGGATGTGAAGTCCTCACATTCACTCTATGAATGTTCCCATTCCCACAAAGGGGCTGGGCAGGCAGCCGTGAGAAGACAACTCAGTATGAACAGGGCACAGAAAATTAGAACGAATTCCCAGAGTTGGAATCAGCCTGCAGCCCACAACCAAAGTCAGCTGAGTTTCTGGCACAAAATTATTTACAAGTCATCCTGGCAGGAGTCACATCCAAGATTTTAAGACAATAATCTTGGTCTAAATCTCAACTTCCAGAACTGGGCCACCACACAGCCAAAGGGGATGGGTACTCTGCAGACTGAAATCCCATCTCCTGGAAGACCTCAGAACACTTAGGCCCATTCCATCTCTGCACCTGCAGAAGCTTATGTAGGAGAGGGCATCCCCTTCCCTCCAGAACTACCCAGCAAGAAATGCAGAGGGGAACACAGCCCAGAAACAGGAGAAGGGAGGAGGCCAAGGCACTCATAGCCCAGCTTGTGCCATCTTAAGAATCCCTGCAGCAGAGTCCAGGGCCATCCTTGTTTAATTCAGCTGGCATTTTCCTATGTAAATCATCCTTTCTGTTTTGGTTGGAGTAATGCGGGAGAGGGTGATCCATTAATGCTATCTACAAAGGGTAGATTCAACAGACCAGTTTCACTGTGACTAGTCATTTGTAAAGAATACTGATTTTCTTAATTTTATTCCACAAAGAGGCTATGCAGGAAGCATCATTTTTTATACTGTTTCTTCTGCAGAGTTTTGATAAAAACTAATATTCATGTATTTTTACATAAATCACATGCTTGTTTTGCTCTAACCAGTAGCAGGAGGCAAAGGCATTTGTGCAGCACCTCTGAAAATTACATTACCTATCGGGAATTCATCTGCTTCACCAGAGACACCCAGCCCATCCAGCCAACCTGGGAAAGTCTTCCTGGCCTTAATCTCATTAAGAGTCCAAAATCCACAGCCTTAAACCAACAGAGCATTCTCTTTTTCCTGCTGGGTCCCTGACTTTCTTCTTCAGAAGAGGAGGCTTTCTAGGTACCTTTTTTGTTTGTTTGTTTATTACAGAGTAATATACATTTCCTGGAGAAAATGTAAATAAGCCTTATTTCCTGAGCATACCTCCCTCTTTCATGCCACTTCTCATCTCTGGGCCTTCCACTTTTACACTGTAGAACACACTGCTCACCAATCTCATCTGAACCTGGCTAATCCCTGTCCTTCAAGTCTGCTTTCATCCCTCAGTGTCAATCAGTTGCCCCCCCAACCTGTGCCTACACCACCACTTCATTTGTCAAAGCATACATACATATAATACACACACACACACGTGTATATATGTATGTATGCTTTACAGATTACATGTGTACATATATTTATTAAAATTATTTACTAAGATAAAACAAAAAAATTAAACTGTACATACTGTTTTCTCACTTGCTTTTTTCACTTACTACTTTATGTCAGTCAACATTCTTGCTACCATATCATTTTAATGACTGCACAGAACAGATGTTCCGTAATTTAACCAATCCCCCATTGGTTTCAATTTTTCACTGGGATACACAGTAAAATACTTATTACACATCCTTGTGGCCAAATTCCTAAAAGCAGGGTGGCTGAGTGAAATGGATGAAAAGTATCACACTACTTATACTGCATACCAGATGCTTAAAACATGGGATGTCAGTTTTTAAGGACACTATAGAATGAGGCACCTGAAACCTTCATGAAAGAAATGACTGAGGGAACACAGGATTGTTAAGCCCAGAGAAGATGAACACTGAGTCTGTTGGATGAGAAATATTGCTTAGTTCCTTCTGAGGTCAAAACTGGAACACACTGAAAGAAATGGAAAGAGGTATTCTGTCAAATTCAAGGGAATGGAATCTTCCCAAAGAGATATCCAACATCAATCTTGCAGCTACTTAAACTATTCAGGCTGAGGCAGGAAGTAATCCTGACAGGGTGAAGATATTGGGGCAGCTTCACAGGAAGGGCAGTCAGTCAACCAAAAAGGTCGCTCATGTTCAACTACTACTATTTCTACCCTGCAGGGGACTTCCCCACTGCACTCTTTCAAATTCAACTGGAGAAAAGCCATGATTAAACTTTCCTATATTAGCCTAAGTACTATTCGAGCACACAGACTATTTACTGTTCACCAAATTTTAGAAAACCAATTTCACCAATAAGCAAAAATCATGGTGGATCAAATTGTGAATTCCATCAGTGACCATGGTACAGTAACATGTTTTTACTGTGGACAATTCCTGTCTTTTTAAAATATGGAGAGTCTGGCTTATCCTCAGAGCTTCTGGCTCTCACAGTAACAAATACATAATAAGATAATAAGAGCAGATGAGGCTAATGACCACATTTGTTGTAATTACCTAATCTCATTGTTTTTAAGGAAGGAAGGTATTCAGCAGATCAACTGTCACTATGTAACCACAGGGGAGAAAACAGGACTCTCTTTCTGGATTTCTATCAACGTTTATATGCAAATGGAGTATGTTTCTAAAAGATACTTAAAGATTGTAAAGGGAAGTAAGGGAATGAAGAAAGCATTACATTTAGGCTTCTGTGAAAAGTCATTATCTTTAGAGAGGCTGAGTTTAGGGAAAAGACAAACAGCACCAACATCAAGCTCTTAGTGACATTAAATGAGGCTCCAGGTCCAGGAGGCCTTTGAATCAGGCCTCACTGGCTTCTATATCCATTTGAGAATCACATTCAAATCGCCCACCTTCTAAAAGTTCATTTATAAACCTGCAGTCTAAAACCTAGAATGCACTCCATTATATAAATATTTAAAATGGCACTTTGGTTTCCAACCCAGCACAAAGGAATAAAACAAAATTCACTAGTATAATTAATGAGAAAAGAGGTAAAGGATTAAGGAAGGAGACTAGAATCTGCTAACGGAAATTAGGAAGGGGTGGGGGTATTCCCTGCACCCCTTCAGAAACCTAGAAAAATTTAAGGAGGAAGAATTGTTACCAACCATTCTGTACATCAAGATTAGAATGGAAACTCAAAAGTTTTGAGCAGGACAAAACCATGCCAAGGTCTACAGCTTATCAAGCACTTGTTTTAGGTGACACCTGACTGGCTCCTGAGAAAATTATTAAGTTTTAAGCTATACTGGCTGGGAGTCTGAATTTCTTGAACCCGATGAATCACACATGATAATGAACTCTGCAAGTTGGGTGAAACCAGGATCTGCTGTCCTAACAAATCTGGGCAATGAACATATTTCTCATGAGCTCCTAGTAATAAATCTGAAATTAAACTAATCACATACTTAATGGGAGAACCTAGTAGCTGAAACACAGAAATATACATTTCTCCCCCACATACTACAAAGTTTTTGATAGAGGAACATCATGATGAAAGAAAAATACCAAAAATGAGGCAGGTAAGTCACATTTTCTGGTGAGGGAGAAGAACCACAACGTTTTCCTAAAAGCAAAGGTCCAAGGAATTTTAAAGTTTGAACATGAACATTAATTGTAGTGTACTAAAAACAAAAACCAAGCCTCTGGCTAAGAGTCTCACTCTGTCGCCCAGACTGGAGTGCAGTGGCGTGATCTCGGCTCACTGCAACCTCTGCCTCCTGGGTTCAGGTGATTCTCCTGCCTTAGCCTCCTGAGTAGCTCGGACTACAGGTGCCCAACAGCACACCTGGCTAATATTTTTTTATATGTTTAGTAGAGATGGGGTTTCACTATGTTGGCCAGGCTGGTCTCAAACTCCTGACCTCGTAATCCACCTGCCTCGGCCTCCCAAAGTGCTGAGATGACAGGCCTGAGTCACCGCACCTGGCCTAAACTTTTAAAGTAAGTGTGTATATGTATGTATGTGTATACACACACACACACACACCCCTTCAAAGTACATGGGCATGGTCAGAAAAAAAAAAAAAATAGGCTGGCCATTTCCCCAACCTTCCATTTTCCTCTACTCTACTTGCCCCTTTTGTTTTTATTCCTAGGTTCCTTGTACACTTCCTCACTCTTGTGAAGTCTTCCCACAGCTGTTTAAAGGTTCAAAAAAAATCACTCAGCTGTGGTGTTGAAGACTGTTTCTAGGGAGAGGCTGATAAGGTTCCGATCCAGATGCTGGTTAAATGGGTGTGTTCAGTTTGTGAAAACAGAAGTTTAAAAAGTTTTTTAAGTACCTGAAAATAAGTTTAAGGACAAGGCATTTTCCCCTTTCCCCAGAATGCGGACTAAATAGAACGATTTTTATGAAATATGGCTATGTTGTTAATGAGTAAAGAGGCTGGCTGGCTCGCTGCTAGGGAGAAGGAGTTTCTGAGTTTTTGTTGTTTCTACTGCTGGGGATGATGAACTCCACACCAAAGGAGATTGTCGCCCTCAAATGTAATAACCTAACTGTGACGCACTTAGGGCATCTGCCATTTGTGTTCTCAAAGTACAAAAAGTTGAAGTTATTTGCCAAGAGAAACCCAGAAAAACTGTATCCCTCCAGAATTGCTGGTAGAGCTTCTAAAACTCTGACGTTTAGAAAGACTTGCTCCCGTTAAGTGGGCCTCCAGAAATGGAACTGGAATTCGTCTTTGCATTTTGAAAACTGTAACCAAAACCACAGATGAATGGTAGAAACTCTTTCCTTACCAAGTTCAGAATAATATATTAAGGTTTAAGATAATGCATATCACACAAATACCCTGAAGAGATAGTGAACTCCCTTGTAAATTCATAATACACTGTCCAAGAAATTCACAGGACTTTAAACAGTTAATACATAATACATCTCTCACACAGAGAATGTTAACAATTAGATATTGGAGGAGTGCTCCAAAGAGACCAGGAAAAGGGGGAAAAAAAAAATCAAGGCCAAGAACTCTGAAGGACCTTTGAACTCCATTTATTTTCAGTCAACAATGGGGTCTGCTTCTGCCAAGTACCCAGAGACGAGGCTGTGGCTAGGGGGAAATGAGGTGCTTTACTCACATCAGAACCACGTTCTAGCTTGAACCTAAACTCATCCACAAATGCAAACGAGAAGAGAGAAACATAGCACCAGAGAATGAAACCAATTTTAACTCTAAGCTGAGCTATGTTGTAGGAAAAGCGGAGGAGGAGGATGAAGAATGAAATTTAGCGTGGTGAAAAATGAAAATCAACAACCAAAGGCATTCAGCTGCTCAGGAGGTCTTTCCTCTCTCTCCAAAGGGGGAGTGACAAAATTAGCCAGTGCCAGCACCCTCCCTGCACCACCTCCCCCGGGGGTAAGCCCACGCAGAGCTGCTCTCCGAATAAGAAATCCTGCACTGCGCTACATAAAGGAGGGAGAGCGTGCAGGATGACCAGCCAACATCAATCTTCAGCGGGCATTTCTTAAAATCCTTCTTCACATTTTCTTCAACAATACTAGCTATACGGCCAACATTCAAACGATGGAAGGCCTTTGACAACTTCCTCAAGCCCAGGCTCATTTACCAGCAGGAAACCGCAGGCCAGAAACCCTGTCCAACCAAAAAAAACCCAGACTTGTGCTGGCTCCCAGCGGGACACCCCCTCACATCCCCCCCACCCCCGCCAATCCGACAGAAGAGGAAACTTGGTCGTGGTGACCCCAAAACAGGTTTTGAATGTTCCATCACAACTGGTTGTAAAAAGCAGTCAGCTGAAAGGAAAGGGCCAATAAAGAACAAAACACATGCTGGTAACAGCTGCTCCCGCCCGCCCTGCACCACGCCAAGCAGACAAAATACACCCCCACAACCTTGCAACCTGATCATGCCCCTGCCAGCACTGGACACACCCATGGACTCTGAGGAAAAACAGAAAATGCTCATAATCTAAGAAAGCAGATACTAAGTAAACCGGCCAGAGCTACTGCATTCTCTCTGGATGCAGGCAGAAATCCTTAAGAGTCACAGAACAGCCTACGGGTGGATTTGAAAGCCTACAAGGAAACATTCAATAAATATTTGTTGATTGATTTTTGTAAAAAGATGATTAAAGGGTTAGAGGGGGAAAAGGCCACGCTACAAAGGTCAAAAGTAAAGCATCACTCATTGAGATATGGGAGTCTGTGAAGGGCTTTCTGAAGACTGGCTGCTTCAAAGAAGGGCTGTAACCATGAGCTGGCTGCTCTCTGGTGTCTGCAACTTGGACGAACTGGGAGAGGGGGCCTGGAGGCTAAGAATCCTCTGGGTTTAGAGTCCTCTTTAAAAAAAAGATGAATAAATTCTCAAATCTGCAGATTTTACCAAAAGTGCAGGTTTACCTACCCATGTTACAGCGGGGGGATCAGCAAATCATGTCCTTTCTCTACCACCAGCTCCAGGAGGGAGGAAAAGGAGCAAAAGGAGGCCAGGACAACTGAGGCTTCATGGTGAGGTGGGCAGCTCATCTTCAGGCTCCTGAGCCCTGAGCCCTGAGCCCTGAGCCCTGAGCCCTGAGCCCTGAGCCCTGAGCCCTGAGCCCTGAGCCCTGAGCCCTGAGCCCTGAGCCCTTGAGCCCTGAGCCCTCAGCTGGTTATTAAGGCTGGTTATTAGGGGGAGTACCCACTACCACCTGCACTTACTCTAGGGCTGTTTACAGCACTTGATATTTATTACCTACTTTAATCCTCACAGCAACTCGAATCAGGGTTGAGATTGTGATTATCTCTCAGCTGAAGAAACGGAGACCCAGAGAACATAAGCAACGTGCCTAGAGTCACACAGCTTCAACAAACTTTCTTTTTTGAGATGGAGTCTCACTCTGTCGCCCAGGCTGGAGTGCAGTGACGCGATCTAGGATCACTGCAACCTCCGCCTCCTGGGTTCAAGTGATTCTCCTGACTCAGCCTCCAGAACAGCTGGGATTATAGGCATGCATATTTTTAGTAGAGACAGGGTTTTATAAACTCCTGAACTCAAGGTCTCGAACTCCTGACCTCAAGTGGTCTGCCCACCTTGGCCTCCACGCCCAGCTAATTTTTTGTATTTTTAGTAGAGACAGGGTTTCACCGTATTAGCCAGGATGGTCTTGATCTCCTGACCTCATGATCCACCCACCTTGGCCTCCCAAAGTGCTGGGATTACAGGTGTGAGCCAACTTGCCTGGCCTTTAAACAAATTATCACTGCTGTTGCGATCTCAACACAGTGTTCTCAATCACTAAATTACGCCCTGGGTTTAATGCTCGTTTCAAGATTACTTATTATTAAACCTGGAGCCAGGATTCACCCAGGTGAACTAAAAAGAAGGCACCTAACACTAATAATACAAACCATAACCTCTGCACGTGAAATACCACTGCCCAATTGTTGAAAACTTCTATTCTAGTTCTCTTTCTCTAATGGTGACTGAGTTTTAGTTTTTTTCTTGGAAGCGAAATGTTGAGGTCAGCATTCCAAGAATTCCCAAACTGTTTTCATCACACTGTTTAAATAATAACAAAGGAGGGGCAACTCTTCTCACATTGGGTATTATTTGGCCAGGCAAAGAGGGGACAAGCATATTAAATAGTGCTTCCAATAAATGTACAGAAAACCTACGAACAAAAATGCTGGACTTTAAAAAATCAAGCCCTAAGGCTTAAAAAGCACCCCCAAAGAGGAAGGGCCAGGAATTAAGTGGCCTTGCATGTGAGGCAATGAGCCTCTGGCCAGCCACACTGCCCGTGCAAGATTCCTGCCCATATAGCCTTGATACTCAAGGCAAAGCATCAGCATACTTGGGAGCTAATTTGAAACACAGACCCTCAGGCTCTGCCTCAAACAGAATGAACCCCAGAATGGGCAACATTTCAACAAGATCCCCCAGGTGATGCCTATGAATGTTCAAGTTTGAGGTGTGCTGCCTATAGGATGTAGGCCTTATGACATCTTCACACATTCCAAAAGAAAGCAGGTGGCGGAAAAGGAACCAGCTGCTACTAGTTTGTCACAATAAGACCTAAAATTCTGTAGGCTACCTTTATAAATTATGAATTGGAATTATAATTCCTGCCATAACTTCGAATTTACTCAAAATCCTTTGTCATTTAAATTCATAACCATTGCTCATTTTGAAAAATAACCACCTGGGCTGGGTGCAGTGGCTCATGCCTGTAATCCCAGCACTTTGGGAGGCCATGGAGCGTGGATCACTTGAGATCAGGAGTTCAAGACCAGCCTGACCAACATAGTGAAACCCCGTCTCCACTAAAAAATACAAAAATGAACTGGGAATGGTGGCGGGCGCCTGTAATCCCAGCTACTTGGGAGGCTGAGGCAGGAGAATCGCTTCAACACAGGAGGCGGACGTTGCAGTGAGCCAAGAAAGCGCCACTGCAGTCCAGCCTGGGCGACAGGGCAAGATTCCGTCTCAAAAAATAATAATAATGATAACCACCAAATAGCCTGTGATCACAATAAACAGATATAAAATGAGGTTATATGTTACCCTTTGCCTTAAGGTTTGCCACCATAGGCAATGGACAGCCCTGTTTTAGAAAGAAATTCTCACTTAACTAAAAGTAGGTCACCACAGAAATTAACAAATATAGCAAACTATGGAAGACACAGAAAAGAAAGTAAAGAAATTAAGTACAGTGACCACAATCATTATGAAGCATAGGAATAAGCTGGGCGTGGTGGCTCACGCCTGTAATCCCAGCACTTTGGGAAGCTGAGGCGGGCGGATCACCTGAGGTCAGGAG
The DNA here is from genome assembly GCA_036589455.1 of Ateles fusciceps. Lineage (NCBI taxonomy): Eukaryota > Metazoa > Chordata > Mammalia > Primates > Atelidae > Ateles > Ateles fusciceps. The sequence goes on from JAZHEH010000093.1 coordinate 3,775,369, forward strand.
TTCAAAACTAGCCTGGGCAACATGGTGAAACCTCGTCTTTAAAAAAAAAAAAAAAAAAATTAAAAAATAAATTAAAAAAATAAAAATTAAAGCACAGGAATAAATCTTCCTGATTATCAAGGCAAAACCAGGACTTACACCATTAGACTTTTAACTACTGAGTCAGCAATGGAAAGTTTTCTCTGTCTTAAAGTAACATATTGGTAATAATGGTAAAGTAACTGTAAAATAAAGAATTGAGATCATGAATCATCATTCACTCAGAAAGATGAAAAGGTATCACCTTGCCCTCCTATGTCCAGATGTCCAAAGAGCTATAAACTATTCCTTCTCTTCAGACATATACTTTTCTGTAAGTTACCAGTGACCGAAAACACATACCAATGTACAATTCACAAACATTAATAATCTGTATTAGCAAAAACTTTCACTGCTCCAGAAGAGTAAGTAGTTCTCTTTCCTTATTAGTCTTAGTCACTACACCAGGCATTTCCTTCTCATGCTAATAATAAAACATGTTTACCAACACAACAAAGAGAGCAGCCCCATTCCCTGATTTGAATTTAATGTTTGAGTATCCACATAATTTTCCTTATGTTTCAAATATACAAGACTATTTTTTTCATTGTTTAATGAAAAAAATAGTCTTGTATATTTTCAATACAAGACTATTGTTTTTCATTCAGTCTTTCTATCAAATCACTATGGGAAAAAGAAGAGACTCATCCCACAAAAACCACTTTTAAGGATTTACAGACTACTGAGTTAATTTCACAAGAGAAAATAAAATTTGGTCAACAATACTCATTTCAAGTAATACTCGCATAGTGGAAAATGGACTGCAATCATCCATTACTGTAAGTTAACCTCCATAGGCAATAAATAAACGGCACTTCCAGTCACTCAGCTGAAACCTGGGCAAGAGGGCTAGAAAAAAAATAAAGGTATGAATAAGATGTAGTAAATCTCTAAAAAATCACACTGATGACTGATTTCAAACCAAAATATACAGAACTCATGACAGAAAGAGAAAAGCGCATGATTAATATGGTGTCACTTCTAAATGCATTAACGTTCTGCTAATACTCTCACCACTCTGTGAAAAAAGAAAAAAATTTTAGTAAAAAGAGCTCAAGGCCAGGCACAGTGGCTCACACCTGTAATCCCAGCACTTTGGGAGGCCAAGGCGGGTGGATCAGGAGGTCAAGAGATCGAGACCATCCTGACCAACATGGTGCAATCCCGTCTCTACTAAAATTACAAAAATTAGCTGGGCATGGTGGCACGTGCCTGTAGTTCCAGCTACTCGGGAGGCTGAAGCAGGAGTATCACTTAAACGTGGGAGGCGGAGGTTGTAGGAGCAGAGATCGTGCCACTGCACTCCAGCCTGGCAACACACCCAGACTCAAAAAAAAAAAAAAAAAAAAAAGAGCTCAAGTTCCCATTTGCTAAGTCAGGTCCCACCCTATCATTTTGCAGCTTTTCCTCTTACGTGGCCCCCGCTGTTTCTTTGGAATTTTTAAAGACCTAGGATTTGAGTAATTGTAGTCATTTCTGAAGTAGTTACTGAAAACCCAGTTACTTATACACTGCTTAAAACATTTGCCTTTGACTATCTGGTTTTTAGAGAGACTACATGTGCAATCTTACCTAGTTCTTTTATATCCAGAACCTTCTTACCCCAATGTCATTTGCTTACTGGCTACCAACAGTGACTCAAGAGTGTGGATAGCCCTAACCTTTTTCTTCCTGTCATCTTTCTGACCCAGACCTAAACTTTCCAAGTAAGCATTCAACTTCTGTGCAACACCAGAGTCCTCATGGTTACTGGATCCTGTAACACCTCTAAAATCATAGATAAAAGGGGGACTGCTTGTTCCCCTTCTCCACCCTTCCCCCACCCAACACACATACACACGACAACATGAGGACACTGGGTCTTTGCAAACAGGCTCTACTATCCAGTAATTGGCTCATAAATTTCATTCATAACTTGAAACATAGGCTCCAAAATGAGCAATCTAATTTTAAATGTTGTCATTAGTCTCCTGGCTGCAAGCGGTTAAAGAAAGCCTTGCAAGCTCATGAATTACGGGTACAGTTTATTACTCTGAATGAGCTCAGAACAAGCACGGTATCTCAGGACGCTGGAGATGGGAGGAGAAGGTTTCCAAGCCCGAAAGCTTACATGGAATGCAGCTTAAATGTCACTTATCCAGTTGCAGGGAAATGATCCCCCCTACTCCCAGGCCCTTCTCCCCTTCCCTCCTTGGCCACAGCACACCTTTAAGATGGAGAAATTTTACACATGTATTATAATATACCTTTTCTTAAAATATACGTCAGATCAGGCTTATTAGCCTTAGAGGTTTTTAAGTGCTTACGAGAGAAAAGGTCCTGTAGTCAAAGAATTAAAAACAGGACACAACACCCATCCAACCTTCACTGCGGAAAATTTTTCCAACAGATTTCAGCTTGCACATTATTAACAGTTCCACACCATCCCAACCCCAAATGTAGGAGATAAAGAAGCACACCCTGAAATCAGAGGTTTCTTCTTACAAATAGTGGACCAATTAGAAATCACATTTTGAGCATACATGGCATTCCACGTTGGCCACTCATAGAAGAATGGAGACATCATACCCTTTTGGAGGTTGGGAGAAAGCGGGCAGTTCAATGGATATGCAGAATCCCTCATCTACAGGGCCTGAGATACCAACACTGGCCAGACGGGACGCCCATTTTCCTAAGGGGCAATGGGTAAAGTACGAGAAGGGATGATGAAGCAATCATTCTCAAGGCAACCAGATCAAACTAAGGGGCAGTGGGGGATGACAAGCAATCATCCTCAAGGCAACCCAGTCAAACTACCAGAAAAAAATGACTCACTGCTAAATATCTTATCTCTTTCACCCACGCTGAAACCCACCCTGCTGAGGTGAGGAAACAGAGGCTGCCTGACTAGCTTCCGGCCAAATGAGGACTGCTCTGCGAACTGCAACAGAGAGCCATCTGTGTGGCGCCCAACTCCAGTGCAGTGGCTGGAGAAGGGGAACTGAGTCACAAGCCATGGGTTTTGGCAGTCTTCTTATTTCCCTCTAACTGGCCTAACTGAGCAAGAAACCAGCAGTTCTCAACGCAGGCCAACCTAGGTTCCAAATCCAAGTCTACCTTCTCCTAACTTTAAATTCCTTCATAGAGAAAAAGGGATAGCACAGATTTCTGACACAAAGCACAGGAGTCCACGAGGAAAAGCTGGAATTCCACAAATGTTCTGGTTCCCCTCTATCACTGCCCCACCACCTCAATATGCAAGACCTTAACTCATGATCCTACCGAGCAATCAGCATCATCCCTTCCTGTATCAAACACCTCTCTGTTGCACAGACACCTAAAATTTGAGAGCCCAATGAAGATTACAAGATACCCTACTGATGCTCTTGTCCTTACAAATTAGGTGTTGGCAGCAGCGACACAATCCACAGCCAAAGTTCTTTACACGACTTTGGTCTTTCTCAAAGGAGGTTCCAGAGAACCCTGTCTCCAAGAAGTAGTATTCGAAATTAAGGCTCACTGGTCAATGAAGGTTGAGAAATCTCAGGTGTAGACAGGTCTCTTTCCTTCAGGTGTGTTTGTGTACACCATAATCCTCTTAGAGTCCAAGTACCCCAAAATCATTTCACCACCAAAGCATCCTATGCTCTAACCTCTCCCCAAAATAAAATAATTCTCAGAACACATTTAAGGATACACAGCACTAAATTCTCTTGTTCTATTTTGCTAGTGGATTGATATGGCTCTTTACTAAGAGGAGGGAGTGTTTTTATAAGTAATACATGTATAAATGTTCACTTTTAAAAATGTAAACTATACTAAGTATGAAGGATAAAAATATGAAAGTTTACTTTCAACAGCTCAGGGAAAATGGAAAAGGCAATTATCCTAATCCTCTGAGGTTTCAACTCTACAAATAACAGAAAGTTAACAAAACATAAGAAACTCAAGGAAAAAAAATTTTTTTTTTTTTTTTTTTAGATAGAGTCTCGTTCTGTCACCAGGCTGGAGTACCATGGCATGATCTCAGCTTGCTGCAACCTCTGCCTCCCAGGTTCAAGCAATTCTCCTGCCTCAGCCTCCCGAGTAGCTGGAACTACAGGTGTGCACCACCATGCCCAGCTAATTTTTGTGTTTTTAGTAAAGACGGGGATTTCACCATGTCGGTCAGTCTGGTCTCCTGACCTCCCATGATCTGCCCGCCTGAGCCTCTCAAAGTGCTGGGATTACAGGTGTGAGCCACCGAGCGCAACAGGAAACTCATGGAATTCTGAGTTCCCACTGTAGTAACAAACGCTCTTAGGAAACTTATCAGAACTATGATTGCACTAACAACTGCCTAACGAAAACTAGTAGTCATTTCTTACGAAAATATTTTGTTCTCTTTTACTATCTTTGTTCTCTTTTTACTATTTTGCAAGCATAGGAGAGGGGGAATCCAGAGAAGATACTTAATAAAGCAAAGAAATCAAATGAAAAGAGACGACTTCTTTCATATTATGGATTGTTCTAAGATGGGAAAAAGAGAGAGATGACTTGAACCACAATGTAAATGTAATTCTGACTGCATTCTGATTGCAATATATCAAGAAAAAGTTGGGTAAGCTTTCTAAAGTGTCTTGACTATTACATTTCTGCTAAAGAGCTCCTAAGAGAGGAAAGAAAAACCTATTACAACTTAAATCTGATTCGACTGTCTTAGATCTGTCTGTGCAGATTCAGATGAATAAATATAAGAGGGCATCAAGAACACTGTATTTTCCCAGTCTTTTTTTTCTTTTTCTACTTCCTGAATTTTCTGTACTATATATATGCTGATTTCCAACAGTAAAAATAACATTTTACATTTTTAGAGAAAATCTGGGGTCTACTAAATAATCTGGTACTTGCTTGTTCCCACTTTCCTGCTAACTCTGACAGGGGTATTGTGTGAAACGAAGTTCTGAAAAGGATTCAAACAGGGCTAGGATTTGCGACAGATCCTAGAAAGAAAGGAAAGGATAAGGTAAGCTTACCAATTCCGTTCAGTAGAGGCCAACATTCTTAACAAGACTAGTTGCTGGCCAAGCACTGTAGCTCATGCCTGTAAATCCCAGTGCTTTGGGAGGCTGAGGCAGGAGGGCTGCTTGAAGCCAGGAGTTCAAGACTAGCTTGGGTAACATAGCAAGATCCCATTCATACAAAAAACACTTTTTTGAGTTTAAAATAAAAAAAGAGTGCTATATGTAGAAGGGGAGTCTGGGAAAGGACCCTGACTTACAGAAACATAACCACATAAGTAGTCAATGAATGACAACTAAAAAGAAATACCTACAAACATCTGGTTGTCATGACACCAATGGAGACGCTTTCCGTGACACGAACAGACTGGGAAGACTGGAGGACTCTGAGATTCACTGCAGTTACTCAAAGTAGGAGTGGACGCTCTGAGGACGGAGATGGTCACAGGATGTAAGCAGGAAGCCAAGATAAAGCCACAGGGCCAGCCTGACATTCTATGAATACTTCGGTGGAAACCAAAACGGAAAATGAAATTTAAGAAACAAAACCTTTACAATAGCATCAAAAACCATAAAATGATCAAGACAGACAAGGGGCTGGGAACATGCAAGATGAGCCTAGAACACCTTAATGTGTCTGTCAGGAAGTAAAAGCTCAGAGGACAACAGGGACATGTTACAGGGACACAAGTAGCAGCTTTAAGGCCTCCGGATATTAGTGACCTCGCTGATAACTGCACTATGGTTTGGAAACCAAATATCCTTAATTTTAGGAAATATTTGGTGATAAAGGGATATTTGCAACTTAAATGGTTCAGAATTATAAGAACTATGTGTTATGGGAAGGATGATGAGGAGGAATGGGGAGAGGGAATGCTGTCACACAAATATGCTATGGTAAACATTTGGGAAATTCTTTGTACTAAGTTTTGCAACTTTTCATTAAAAAACCACTCGTAGGCCAGGCACGGTACCTCACGCCTGTAATCCCAGCACTGTGGGAGGCTGAGGTGGGTGGATCCCAAGGTCAGCAAGAGTTCGAGACCAGCCTGGCCAACATGTCAAAACTCCATCTCTACTAAAAATACAAAAAATTAGCTGGGCATGGTGGCGCACACCTGTAATCCCACCTACTAAGGAGGCTGAGGCAGGAGAATTGCTTGAACCCGGAGGGCGGAGGTTGCAGTGAGCCAGTATCGTGCCACTACACTCCAGCCTGGGCAATAGAGCGAGACTCTGTCTTAAGAAAAAAAAAAAAAAAAGACTCAGCCAGGCACAGTGGCTCACACCTGTAATCCCAGCACTTTGGGAGGCTGAGGCAGGTGGATTGCTTGAGGTCAGGAGTTCGAGACCAGCCTGGCCAACATGGTGAAACCCCATCTCTAAAAAAAATAAAATAAATAAACTCGTAAAACATAACTAAGTAAGAACAAATAAAAAAGTATGAAGGAAGACAAATGCCATCAGGAGCTCTGACAGATGCAGAAAATCTCGTTATATGAATTGCTGCTGCTGTCTTCTCTAACAAAACCTTCAAATACTCCCAAAATGATTCTATTGAAATGCACACTACAGATGCCCAACTGCAGCAACTTAGGCTAGAAATTATGCCAAGAACAAAAAAAATAACATTTACTTCAAGAAGTAAAAAACGTTACTGATCAAGGCATTGGTGTTTGATTTTTTATTTAAAATTTAAAGGGAAATATCTCTTTTGGGTTGAGAAGAAGCAAGATCAGAAAATGAAGGAGGTTGGAAAAAACATACCAAAAATACTTTTGAACATGAGAGTCTAGTCTTACAAAATGGCTAGACAGATGTGGTCCTTGGTCCTTCTTTTATGCGTGAGATATAAAATGGTTTTTAAATATAAAACCCTAAGCGGCAAAGGAGCTATTCAGTAATGAAACATGTATTTCTGAAACTGATCTTCATCATACAGAAATCTCCTTCCAATCAAGACTTCCAACAATAAATGCAGTATTATTTTCATTACATCACAGAGCACCTACGCCAATGCTGAACAATTGTTTTGAGTTGAAACAGCCCTCAAATCCTTTACCCTAAAAATCTTATTACCTATATGAATCAACTCCATTACTATTAGAAGTGACACATCTGGTCCCACCAATGGTCTGCATAAAGTAACAAGATGGTTCTATACCAGACAAACTTTACAAAAGACCTTGCTAGACAGTTTCTAATCACCTCAGGTTATCTAAATTCTTGAATTTGGATTTATATGTTTCCTCTTCAAGAAAAAATTATTAATCCACCAAAAAAAAAAAAGTTCTCTCTATTCATTGCACTCTCTTCCTAAAACAGCTTCTGCTCCAGGATACTTGCTCTGTCCCAAGTTCCCAGATGTCTTCCGGGGAGACAAACTCCTTTCCTTATATCACTCATTATATGCAAAACTTGGATTGAGGCCGTCACATTGAAGCCACAGGTCATCAGGGATATGCACCACCCCAGCTTTAAGTGTACAATTGATTGGTTCTATAATTCCCAACAGAACAAGTTCTACCTCTCCACCGTCAACTCCCTTCCATGCCCTGCATCATCATCCCCACTCCAGCAACTGTGAATTTGATGCACATGCACATCCACACACAACAGACTGCTCTGGGCCCTGCACTTTGACTCCTCCTCACTTGCCAGGGTGAGCACGTTTTCACTCTGCTTCTCTAACCTTGTGACCTGTTACCTAACTTCTTCTCATCCTTTAAAAGGCGCTGCCTTCCCTCCAGGGTGCGCCTGACCTGAAGTGGTTGGCCATGCTTTTCCTGGAAGCTTTCATAAATAAGGGCCTGTGTAAGTGCCTCACTTCACTGGCCATACTGTACGTGTCGTGGCAGCTGTTGCCTCTTCTGGAAAGTAGAAGTCCTGATGACTGCAACTTGACTTAAGACTCACAAAAGAAAATGGCAAAGTCAAGCACTGGATCAAACAATGCTTTGCGCACACAGAAGAGATAGAGAAAAATCAACTTCTGGAGTAGGCATTGGTGCCCTGTGACCAGCAGGTCCCTCTTGGTAGTCACTGGCCTGCACGCACCCTTTTGTGTTGAGGGGGACAAATATAGCAGAAGAGTTGGCCAGATGCCATGACATACCCACTTAAGCAGAACAACAAAAGAGCACAAATTGATTCTGAAACAGGGACAGAGATTCCCACACAAGGTGAAGTCCAGCACAGGCTGTGAGGACTCTTCACCTCCTGGTAAGGATTAGGAGGTCAAGACTGCCTAATACCAATAATCGGTGTGTATACCTGTCTCCCTGGCTAGGAATAACCTTCCGGGAAATTCTAAGAACTCAATGTTTACTAAATAAATAGAAATATATTTAACAAGGCCTTATCACAAACATTTACAACATCCGTTCAAAAATCCTGCCTTCGAATTCCCCCATTTACAAACATCTGTCCCTTCAAAGAGCTAGCGTTCTTTAAAAAGGAATTTTAAAATAATTTTCTTTTTAGTTTTCTTTTTCTTCTTTTTTTATCTTGATACTGTTGATCTAAAATAATTTTTAAGTGAAAGTTTAACAAGCATCAACAGGTATGACAATTTAGGTAAGGAAAGGAACAAGGCTTTGAAATGTGGCCCAAAAACCTTGAGTTCATAATGGGTAACAAGTTCTACCTTCTGTGCGGGGTGCAGGGGAATGCAAGTGGACCTAAATTCAACCACAGATCACCAATCACAAAGGTTAATGACACCACCGCACACTCCAATCCAGGGACCCTCCTGGTGAACTAACAAGGCTTAGGTTCAAAGGCATCAAAGCATCCATCAGGGCCTAGAAGGGAAAGGCATCTCCTTTCTGTAAGGGCCTTAATTTATTTCAAAATCCCATGCATTTGAGGGTATAAATAAGGAATTAATAAATCTACAGCTAACTGGTTAACTTTCTTTTAACCAGTTTCTTAGATTATTTTAAGGATAAATCGCTTCCAAAAAGCAAACTTGTTTAAAGCTTAAAAATGGCAAATGGGGCCATCAGCCAGGAAGGATGTTGGTACTGAGGCTGATATACCTATCAAGTACAATGACTACCATGGCTTCCACCGCTCTGACAAAACCTCAGATGTGTGGCCTTCTGGCCAAGCGTCTGCAATTTCACATTGTTTAAAATTTGTTTGAGCATTTTTTGTATCCCTGGGGGTTGCAGCTCTCGCTAAATTTGCTGTGGCTGAACCAAGAAAGAAGACATATGCAGATTTCTACAGAAATCATAATTTCAGCCAGGCGCAGTGGCTCACATCTGAAATCCCAGCACTGTGGGAGGCCAAGACATGCGGATCATGAGATCAGGAGTTCAAGACCAGCCTGGCCAACATGGTGAAACCCTGTCTCTACTAAAAAATACAAAATTTAGCCGGGCGTGGTGGTGCACACCTGCTATCCAAGCGACTAGGGAGACTGAGGCAGGAGAATTGGTTGAACCCAGGCGGAAGAGGTTGCAGCAAGCCAAGATTGCGCCACTGTACTGCAGCCTGGGCAACAGAGCAAGACTCCATCTTAAAAAAAAAAACTTTATAAAATGGCACATGGCAGTCCTATGTGGACTCCCCGTAAGACTTTTTACACTTGTCTTTCTAAAGGTGTCCTGCCTTGAACTAAAAAAATACTTAAAATATTACAACTTAGGCTGGGTATGGTGGCTTGTGCCTCCTGTAATCTCAGCAATTTGGGAGGTGGAGGCAGGAGGATCACCTGATGCCAGGAGTTCAAGACCAAACTGGGCAACATTGAAAGAACTTGCGTCCACAAAAAATAAAATAAAATCTGCTGGGCGTGGTGGTGCACACCAATGGTTTCAGCCACTCAGGACGCTGAGGTGGGAGGATCACTTAAACCCGGGAGGCAAAGGCTGCAGTGAGCCAAGATTGTGCTACTGTACTCCAGCCTGGGATACAGAGTAAGACTCCATCTCAAAACATAAACAAATAAATAATATTACAACTCAAACTTCCTTAAACTAAAATTGGCTCTGGTTCCAATTTCAATATTTAAATGTCACAGTGGGCCCTGGAATGCTCTCTGAGCCTTGCTGGGACTCAGGAGCGTTACATTTCTGGCAAATCATTTGGCAAAATACAACAGAAGACTTTAAGATGTCTATTTCCATTAACCCAGAGTTTCCATATTTGATAACCCATCCTAAGAAAACACAAATCTTTAAACATTGTGCAATAAAGAAAACTGCAGTTGTATATTCACTGTACAGAAAATTACATGCCTGTTAAGACTGCGATTATGGAAAAAAGGACATAAAAATCAAAATGCCTCATCACACAGACCTACAACATCCATTTTGAAGCCTAAATTGAAGGCGGTTTGTTTCAGAAAAGATGGCAATGAGAGAGGTTCCAAAAAATTTGTTATTATGGAACATATGTAATAACATAAGAAAATGCTATAACAATGTCCAGTAAAAAAAAAAAAAGGAAAAACAAAAATTGTATATACAGTAGGATTACAAAAATATTTGAACGGAAGGAAAGAACCGCTATAAAAAAAATTACAGGCCAGGTGCAGTGGCTCACACCTGCAATCTCAGCACTTTAGATAGCCGAGGTCGACAGCTCACCTGAGGTCAGGAGTTCAAGACCAGCCTGACCAACATGGTGAAACCCCATCTCTACTAAAAATACACAATTAGCCAGACGTGGTGGTACATGCCTGTAATCCCAGCTACTCCGGAGGCTGAGGCATGAGGATCACTTGAACCTGGGAGACAGAGGTTGTGGTGAGCCGAGATCGCGCCATTGCAGTCCAGCCTGGGCAACAAGAGCGAAACTCCGTCTCAAAAAAAATTACAGCAAATGTTTACAACATTTATGTGGGATAGTGGAACAAGGGATTAACGTCTTTTCTGCATTTCTTTGGTTTCTGTGTTACTACTAGAGAAAATAACATTTTAGAATATGCAAGTAGGTACCGTGCAGGAGACGGTGTCCCACCACTACTGAGCTGGAAGGGCCTGGCTGCCCGTTCCATACACTCCTGGCTCCTGATCGCAGCAATTCTGGCCTAGCAGGCTCTCTGCAGCATCCCTTCACTGTAGGCCCAAGGCTCCTTCCTCCTCTCATCCAAGAAACTCCCCTTCTTCATTTAAGTGCTCCTTCAAGCCTGATACAGGCTGAGAAACCAGATCAGTTAGGTCACTGAGAACAGGAGGGGAAAACAGATTGTGCCTCTAACAATTTCACTTCACTGTACTAGCGAGCTATACCATGTGTGAAAAATGAGGGATTTTTTTGTTAGTAGAATCATAACTTCAGGAAGATGAGTAAAGGAGCATTTTTAACCTAAGAGATGACAAACACATTCACCAAGATGGTTTTCAGTAACTACACACTTCATCTCACATGAACTTTTACTTTTACTTTTTGAGACAGGGTCTCACTCTATTACCCAGGCTGAAGTGAAATGGTGCAATCACGGCTCACAACAGCCTTGAGCTCCTAGGCTCAAGCAATCCTCCCACCTCAGCCTCCTGAGTAACTGGGACTATAAGCATGTGCTGCCATGGCCGACTAATTTCACCAACTCTTCATCACATGAGCTTGATTCTGGCCAAATATTAACCCTATAAACCACGTACAGAAAGCAGTCAGACTGACAATATGAAGCTGTCAAGGATGCGTGCAAAACGGTACCAGGACAACAGAGAAGGGTGGCAGTTTCTTATAACCCTCAACACAGACTACTTTATGGCCCACAATCACACACCTAAATATTTACCCACAAGAAAGGAAAACCTATGACTACAAATAGCCTTTAACACTAATGTTCACAGCAACTAACAACCAAGAACTGGAAACCACCTAAAGTCCATCAGCCAGCACATCAATAAACTTGGTACGTCCATACAATGAAGTGTTATTCAGCAATGAAAAAAAATGAACTAATAAACACAACAACAAGAATGAATCTGAGACTATTATGCTGAAAAGAGTGGACAATCTATAGAGACAGATATCGAAACAGTGGCTGGATGAGGGAACACGGTTACAGTAATGAAAATATTCTCTATTTCAATCGGGTGGTGGTTACATGGGCATGTATGATTAACAAAACTGTATGCTTGAAATGGGTGCATTTGACTGTCAATTATCCAGCAATAGAAGCTCGCTAATTTGTCTGTAAGAAAAATTTAAAATCTTCTCCCTCCTTCTTTCCATGAAGACAGGTGGTTTTGGTGACTTGCACATTCCACAATTTGCCCCCAAGTGCAATACACAGCTTCTTGTCCAAATTATATCACGTTTTTCATTTTTGCTTTTTTTGAGACAGTGTCTCACTCTGTTACCCAGGCTCAAGCACAGGAGCGCCATCTCAGCTCACCGCAACTTCCGCCTCCTGGGTTCAAGTGATTCTCCTGCCTCAGCCTCCTGAACAACTGGCATTACAGGCATGCACCACCACGCCTGGCTAACGTTTGTATTTTTAGTAGAGCCAGGCTTTCACCATGTTAGCCAAGCTGGTCTTTAACTCCTAACCTCAAGTAATTCACCTGCCTCAGCCTCTCAAAGTACTGGGATTACAGATATGAGCCACTAGGTCTGGCCTTAAAGCATGTTTTTTTGTTTTGTTTTGTTTTGTGTTTTTAACAATTTAAAGAGTAAGTAGGGGCCAGGCACAGTGGCTCATGCCTGTAATCCCAGCACTCTGGGAGTCCCAAGTGGGAGGATTGCTTGAGTACAACAGTTTGAGACCAGCCTGGGCAACACAGCAACACCCTGTCTCTATTTTAATATAATATTAACAAATGATTTAAGAAATAAAAAGTAGTAGAATTGATTTTATGTAAAAATAAAATAAAAGATTTTCTTTTAGACTGTTCCCCACAAAACAGGGACACCAGACTACTGAAAGCGTTCTGCATATACCATTCTTAACTACTTTTTGTTTCTACTTTTTATTTATTTAGCATTTATTTTGTTCTCACCCTGTGTTATGGTGTTGACTCTTCCTTTTTTTTGCCTCAATGCTTCCCTTGGACTTACCCTTCTGCTGGAGGAAATCATATTCAGCTCAAGTGCCACCTCGTTGAATTAACTATTAACTGGATTTCACCAACCGCCATCGGGATCATTCATCTCTACTGTCCCCAGCATGACACTTCTCCTCCCTTTGTAGCTTGGTTAACCACCCCCTGCTCCTTGCCCCGAGTCCCTCAGTCTGAACCCCACTGTCAACTGCTCCCTAAGGAGGAAAGCTGGCTTCTCTCTCTCTTGGGTCCCAGGGCTCACTAGCTGCTTTAAGGGTGGACCCTTATCTTCTTCACCCTGCCAGAAGGCAAAATCCAAATAAGATTCACCTTTATAACCCCACAGGGCCTACTTATGCCCTACAGTAAGATCTCCTTTAACTATAGAAGGAAGAAAAAGACTTCAGTAAAAGCTTAAAGGGGTCTTAGGAGGGAACTCCCTCATTTTTGCAAAGGATCAAGCTAGGGGCTCAATAAAGTACATATTGATGTAATATATGTGAAAGACACTGGGCACTTATATGTGAGCCAATGTAAAGCAGTCAGACTATGTTCATATAAAATCCCACCCTATCCCAGCTACTCGGGAGGCTGAGGCAGGAGAATTGCTTGAACCCAGGAGGCGGAGGTTGCAGTGAGCCGAGGTCGCGCCACTGCACTCCAGCCTGGTGCCTGGTGACAGAGTGAGACTCTGTCTCAAAAAAAAAAAAAAAAAAAAAATTCCACCCTAGCCAGGCGCAGGGGCTCCCGCCTGTAATCCCAGCCCTTTGGGAGGCTGAGGTGGGCGGATCACAAGATCAGGAGTTCGAGAGCAGCCTGGCAAACATGATGAAACGCTGTCTCTACTAAAAATACAAAAATTAGCTGGGCATGGTGGCACACACTCCTGTAATCCCAGCTACTGAGGAGGCTGAGGCAGGAGAATCACTTGAACCTGGGAGGCAGAAGTTGCAGTGAGCTGAGATCATGCCACTGCACTCCAGCCTGGGTGACAGAGCAAAACTCTATCTCAAAAAAATAAAAAGAAAAAAAAAAATCACACCTTTGTGGATCTTATATCCCACTGCAAAGATTCAGACAAACAAGTAACAACGCTGGATATTCTCCCTTGGCTACTGTTCTACTTCACATGGACTCACTTGATATAGTTCAGATATTTGTCCCTACCCCAAATTTCCTGTTGAAATGGAATGTCCAGTGTTGGGGGTAGGGTCTGGTAGGAAGTGTCTGGGTCATGGGGATGGATCCCTTACGGCTTGGTGCTGTCCTAGCAATAGTGAATGAGAGTTCCCGTGAGATCTGAGTGTTTAAAAAGTGTGTGGCATCTCCCCTTTCTCTCCCCCAACCCCTACCTCTGGATCGTGTGAGGTGGCTGCTCCCAGCCCTCCCCACCTTCTGCATTCACTAAAAGCTCCCTGAGGCCTCCCCCAGAAGCCAAGCAGCCATGCTTTGTGTCCAGCCTGCAAACCAAGAGCCTATTAAACCTCTTTTTCTTATAAATTACCCCGTCTCAAGTACTTCTTAGAGAAATGCAAGAACAGCCTAATACACCACCATATCACCAATATGCCTTCCCCTTGGGCCCTGGTGGCCATTCCTTGGGACTGTCACACCTCCTGAGCTTTTCTCACAAGATTTGTTCCATCTGCCTCAACTGCAATTTACATCATCCAAGATACAAGTATTTAAGAGCTGCCTGCGACACTGTGCTAAGTAGCGGGGGATCAGCAGTAAATGGGGCAGAAACAGTCACTGAACCCCAAAACCTCAGAGCTCACATATGGGAAAGTAGGTATTATGCAATGCATTTCATAAACGTCCATGATTCAAAGTGCTGAACTGAGCAGAGAGTGCAGTTATGGGCATGTTTAACATGGGCTCCTAACCTAGAAATGTCTCCTCGAAGAAACAATATTGAAGCTGAGGCCAAGGTAAAACTCCTCCTGACAACAGTGGGATAGTTCCAGACAAAGGGAGCCACTGCAATAAGAAGGAAAAGAGATTTTCAGAGGTTCTGAAGTCTGTGAACTTCAATGGGGACACAGTCCCATATTCATTTTCACGAGTCTCTAGCTGAAATGTAGCATTCCCTTACATTATGAATATAGGCCACATACCAAAAATGTAGTTCTGTTTGAGTTTGGTATCAACACAAAAAACGGCAAATATTCTTCTATTGAATTACAGTGGTTGCAGATTATCTTGAAATAATATCATTACTTTAAAATTACAATAATTACACCTACTATAAGGACTTGTTATTTAACAAAGTAAAAAGAAACATATTACCATATCACAAATTTATTATCATTTTGATGGCTACATTTCAATATCATGGGCCCCCTCTGTAATTCTGGGTATTTTACTTGAAAGTATTTGGAAGGCAGGGCGCGGTAGCTCACACCTGTAATCCCAGCACTTTGGGAGGCCGAGGCAGGCGGATCTCGAGGTCAGGAGTTCGAGACCAGCCTGGCCAACATGACGAAACCCTGTCTCTACTAAAAATACAAAAATTAGCTGCGCGTGGTGACACGTGCCTGTAATCCCAGGTACACGGGAGGCTGAGGCAAGAGAATCACTTAAACCCAGGAGGCGGAGGTTGTAGTGACCTGAGATTGTGCCATTGCACTCCAGCCTGGACAACAAGAGCAAGACTCCATATCTCAAAAAAAAAAGAAAGTATTTGGAAATATTTTAAGAAGGGGTCACACATTTCACCTAATTGCAAAAGCACTTTTGGAAAGCGAACATATGACTGGAGTAGAGAACAAGAAAAGGAAGGCTCAACAGGGTTGTTTTGTTTCGGTTTTTTGTCCTTATTATTTTTTTTTTTCAAAGAAATTGAGATAGGGTCTCCTTATGTTGCCCAGGCTGCTCTCATAACTCCCGGGCTCAAGCAACCCTCCTGCCTTGGCCTCCGAAAGTGCTGGGATTACAGGTGTGAGCCACCGCGCCCAGCACTGTTAGAGTTTTTTTTAATTGGAGGTTGGGGGGTGAGATAGAATCAGCAAGACCTGGCAAGCCCCAAGTAGAATGGTAAACTTGAATAAAGACCCTTGAAGGCCCCTGTAGGGTTTTAAGGTGATCGATTCCTTTCACTGCTATCTGGAAAATGGGAAGGACAGACGCAGGGGCAAGCAGCGAAGATAGGGTAAATCCAGGAAAATGAGCTGGGCAGCTCATGTGCCCTAATGCGAGGTTGTGGATTAGAAAGACAGCAAAATTTCTATCGAAACACTGCACTGAAAGGAAACACTGCACTGAAAGGAAAAGCTTTAAACTTCATATAACCAACTTGTAAGGAACAATCCTAGTGCTCATAGTTATACGTCGGAAGTTGCAGGTTGTTGAGTCAACCAGTGTCAATCTGCTGTTCCTTTGTCAAGTGGGTTTTAATACTTAAGTGTGATAGATAATGTATGTTTATGCCAGCAAAATTCCTTTATACAAGATTCCAAGGGCTTTCCAAATTATTTTATGGCAAGATAAATTTTTTTAAAGGGATGCATGGCTAGAAATCACACCGTATGCAATGTGGAACAGCCTAAAAGATGCTGCCTTCTTTTCCAAAACTGTTATCCTCTAACCTCGTTTATTAGGGAATATGTTAGAGAACTAAAAAAAGGTCTCAGAGGAATAAAAAGCAATTTGAAAGTCCATACACGAAAGCAATGACACCCTCTATCTGGGTTTCTTTAGCTTTACTTCATTATATGTATGTATATATGTTTTTTAAAGTCATTCTATCACCAGATGTTTAGCTTTACTTCACAGTGTAATAACCTAATTAACTGGCTTCCCATATTAAAATTAAACGCATGATGAAAATATACAAGTACACTAACAGAAGTGGCAAGTGTCAAAAAATCTCAGGACACACGTTAACGCAAAAGCCCAATTCAATGCAACTGTTCTGAAATGTTTTCAAAGCAGTAATATCCTTTACAAGAAATCTTAGGAATGATAGGTAAGTACAACAGATGAGAGCAAGCACTGACTGCAATCCAGGTGAGGGGCTCACAGCCCGTTCTTAGGGTGACTCCACCAGACCCAACTAAAGCTGTTTGTTGAAGGGCAAACTCCTAGTTTTATGTTTGCTGCCTTTCAAATGTAAACACAATGGCATAATGGATGTTCTCTCTTTTCAACCCTTTTTTGTCCTTTCTTATTAAGGACTATAAAACTAAAAAAGGGGGCTGGGCGTGGTGGCTCACGCCTGTAATCCAAGCACTTTCGAGGCCAAGGCGGGCAGATCACCTGAGGTCGGGAGTTCAAGACCAGCCTGACCAACATGGTGAAACCCCGTCTTTATTTTATAATTAATTAATTAATTAATTAATAAAACTAAAAAAGGGAAGATACCTAGATTTTTATGTAAGTGGATCCTGAATCTGGAAACTCTGGTGTGTAGCCCAGAGCTGTTTCCTATACATCCATGGGATGTATGAAAACATTATTTAACACAGAATAATGATGGACATAACAATCAATGTATGCCCAGACTTAAAAAATTACACCATTTGGGACTTCAACAGGAATAAACCCTAAGGTATCCATAATGTGTGGCTGAAAGAAGAAATCATTTCTGAGGATTCCAGAGGTTGTATAATGCTAAATGTTGGCAAGAAGGGAGGAAAATAAAGACTCTCAGGCTGCGCGCAGTGCCTCTCGCCTGTAATCCCAGCACTCTGTGAGGCCGAGGTGGGCGGATCACCTGAAGCCAGGAGTTCAAGACCAGCCTGACCAACATGAAGAAACCTCTTGTCTACTGAAAATACAAAATTACCTGGGCGTGGTGGTACATACCTATAGTCCCAGCTACTTGGGAGGCTGAGGCAGGAGAATCACTTGAACCTGAGAGGCAAAAGTTGCAGTGAGCCGAGATGGTGCCACTGCACTCCAGCCGGTCCCAGAGGAAAAAAAAAAAAAAAAGACTATAATATACTGTTGTGGGTGTGTAGACTGGTTAAAGGTTTTTGGAAGGAAACAAATTTCCTACTATAAAAAAGCACATGACAGGCACAGTGGCTCACTCCTGTAATCTCGACACTATGGGAGGCCAAGGTGGGTGGATCACTGCAGGCCAGGAGTTCAACACCGACCTGGGCAACATCAAGAAACCTGGTCTCTACTAAAAATACATAAATTGGCCGAGCGTAGTGGTGCACTGCACACCTGTAGCCCTGTCTACTGCACTAGAATGGCTTGAACTCAGGAGGAGGTTGCAGTCGCTGAGATCACACCACTGCACTCCAGCCTGGGCCATCGAGCAAGACTGTCTCTCTCTCTCACACACACACACACACACACACACACGTGCGCGCACATGCACACAGAGAACATACCCTTAGACCCTGCACTTCCAACTCAACCGTATGCTAATATGACCGTATGTTTGAAAGGTATATAGACAGAAATTTTTTAAAGCAAACAAAACAGCATAAACAACCTAAAGGTCTACTGAGCACCTCCTAAATGCCAATGACTCCTCTAGGAAGAAAGCGAGAGAAAGAAGGGGCTAAATAAGCTACCGTACACTAGTGTTATCAGCTACATGCAGCATGAAAAAGAATGGCATGGAAAGATCTTTGAGATACCTTTAAGTGAGTATAATCTTATTAAGGATTATAAAACTAAAAAAGGGAATTTACCTAGATTATAAATGAGCCGAGCACAGTGGCTCCCACCTGTAATCCCAGCACTTTGGGAGGCCGAGGAGGGTGGATCATGAGGTCGGGAGTTTGAGACCAGCCTGACCAACATAGTAAAACCCTGTCTTCAGTAAAAATACAAAAATTAGCCGGGTGTGGCAGCACGTGCCTGTAATCCCAGCTACTCAGGAGGCTGAGGCAAGAGAATCACTTGAACCCAGGAGGCGGAGGTTGCAGTGAGCCAAGACTGCACCACTGCACTCCAGCCTGGAGGATAGAGCAAGACTCTGTCTCAAAAAAAGAAAAAGCTAAATCATAGACCATGACATTACATTCCATTTATATAAATAGGCCCAAAGTCAAGTGTAGGACCCCCCGTGGGGAACCCATCTGTATGTTTACATAAACATGCAAGTACGAAGGTAAATACACAGAAAGACTAGAAGGGCATGCAAACCACTCGGACAGCTTACTCGGAGTTATTTGTTATTTGTTTTGTTTGTTTTGTTTTGTTTGTTTGTTTTTGAGATGGAGTCTCGCCTGTAGACCAGGCTGGAGTGCAGTGGCGCCACCTCGGCTCATTGCAACCTCTGCCTCCGGTCCCGGTTCAAGCAATTCTCCTACCTCAGCCTCCCAAGTAACTGCGATTACAGGCACGAGCCACAGTGCCCAGCTAATTTTTATATTTTTTAGTAGAGACGGCATTTCACCATGTTGGCCAGTCTGGTCTTGAACTTCTGACCTTGTGATCCGCCCACCTTGGCCTCCCAAAGTGCTGGGATTACAGGCGTGAGCCACCACACCCGGCCTCGAGTTATTTGTTCTTAACAACACTTTTGAGGAAGAGACAGTACAATGGGAAACATAGGGAACTTCAGATTTTGCTCTGAACCTTTCTGAATCTGATCTTGAATGCTGTTTCTGAATTCACACATAACACAATGTATTCACATTCTTTTGCTCTTGGACAAAGTTATTAACAGCATCACATGATTTAAACTGCAGTAAAGAGTGAGGCACAGCCAGTCTGGGTCAAATCCAAAATGACTTTGTAGGTCACCTAGCCAAGCCAGTTCCTTATTACAATAAGAGGGTTGCAACCAGCATGCCCTCCAAGTAGTATGTGCACACGGACTGGAAGCTGCGTCTCACATACGTATCACAATCTCCCATGCTTATACACAACAAACAATGACACACTGAAACTTTCTAACATACCTGCAAATCTATCAAATACCAGCTAATGCATGATAACTCTCAGTTATCACTCACATGGCAGCACAATGTGATACCTGCTTGGATTTCCTAGCTAGTAATACACAAGCGTATTTCACAAGCATAAGCTAAAAATCACAAAAAGGCAAAAATCACGTTAAGGGGTTGGCCGGGTGCGGTGGGTCATGCCTGTACTCCCAGCACTTTGGGAGGTCAAGGCACGACGATAGCCTGAGGTCAGGAACTCAAAACCAGCCTGGCCAACATGGTGAAACACCATCACTACCGAAAATACAAAAATTAGCCGGGCGTGGTGGCACATTCTTGTAATCCCAGCCACTCGGAAACTGAGGCAGGAGAACCGCTTGAACCTGGCAGGCAGAGGTTGCAGTGAGCCAACATCACTCCACTCACTGCACTCCAGCCTGGGAAACAGAGGAGGTGTTGCCCAAGGGGAAAAAAAGGCGGGGGTGGGGGGTTAAGACTACCTTTAATTAGCATTTTGTGGTTCACAAGAAACTGTGCTGCTGAATTAACTGCCTCAACGTGGATTCAAACACCCTATTTTAAGATTACTACCAACAATAACTCCACATAGAGAATGTAAAAAGGTTGGTTCTTTGTTCCTTCCACTGACACTCTTAGCTTATTCTTTATGATCTTTTTTAATGCAGGAAGAGTAAGGAACAAGGAAGAAAATTATAGAAACAAGAGTATCCAAAACTTTTTCTTTTTCTATATTGGAAGGGAAAAAACCGAGAAACTAATTTCTCAACTTGGCCCTGCTTTAGTTTAACTCGAACAAATTTAGAGAAGCAACATTACTACATCTGAAAGAGAGCCAACATTTACTTTGGCAGAAAAAACCCAAGTCACTGAAGTTATTTTTTTATTACTACTAAAGTGCTGCAGCAGGAGCAGCAGCATGTTTATTTTATCCCTTTTTAATGGATAACCAAGAGCACTATTTCAAAATTTCCAGAGTCACAGATTTGACAGAAGAAAGTAGACAATGGGTAATATACATACAAACGACCCGGTGTTAACTTTTTCAGTCCAGGTTTTAAGTGCCCAGATGCTCATACTATTCCTTCAACTTCTCTAGACATGAAGTTTCCCAAAATATAAAGCCAGCTAGGGAAGCGGATTTAATCAAATTCATCCAGATGATCTGCAGGGTAATATGGAATGCAAAATTAGGGTAACAACCAACACCTACTGTCTCCTAAGTGCCAGCAGATTGATTTAATGAAGGGTGGCAGGTAATGCTTAAGGGTTTAGATTTTATCCCATAAATGATAGGGGCTAATGAGAACCTGAGCCGGAAACTGTTTTTCAAAGTAAGAAAACTATGACTACAGTAGAGAGATTGGAGGGTAGTGCCTTATCAACTCTAACAGATCAACACAAGTGCAAATTAATAATGGTGTACATGAATGAGTACAAGAAAGTTGTGCTGGGAAAGCTAAGGAAAGCGACAGTACGATTTTAATGCAAGTGGTGTTAATTCGGAAAGTACTTATGGAAGTAAAGGCTTTATAAATTAGCAAGAGGGGAGATAAAGAGTAATACTCCTGGGCACACTTCTTCCACGACCCCAGAGGCCAGGGCATTACTGGAAATAGGAAGTACGCTGTGCCACAGAGCTGAACCTGTAGATCTACACACATATGAAAAATCAGGCTCACAAAACTTAACCCACTCCCAACAAATAATCTGACAAAATCAGACTAGTGGGGATATATATCATCTGGGACACAGACATTGCAGATAGGAGTTAACTGCTCCAACCATTTCAGAAAACACTGAAGTATTTCACTAATGTTGAAAATACACACACCCTTTGACCAGGCAATTTAAATCCTAGCTGTGTGTGTCAGAAGACACAAAACTAAGGGTGACAACCACACCGTATTTAGTGGTAAAAAGAAAACAAAAGGCAACTTATTATTCATAATAAATAGGTATATATGAACTGTGTTATATGAATTACATAGGTTTCCTCTAGGAAAAAAAAACTCAATCTCAAATCATTTTCTCCCTAAATTACATTTCATGTGTAGCCTGTTTTTTCTCTCCTAAGGTAGACAGCCTTCCAACCCTCCAGCTTCTCTTCCCTCTACCTGGACACCTATACCACCTTCCAGTTTTGTGATAATGTCTACTGTCAACATCCTCCTGTGGCCTCCTATAGGCTTGCTGAAGGTGGCAAAAGGGAAAAAAATGGAAGTAAATTAATGAAACCACTCCACAGGGTTGTCTAAATACCAATGATGTCCTTCTCTCAGGGTTGGGATGGGAACAGCAGCGCTGGGCTTCAGTGAGGTGGGGTACCAAGTAATTCTGCCCACCCTCAAGTTGAGACCAAAACTCGTTTTCTTAATTCTGGAATTATTTTATATTAGAATTGCTTCTTTATACTCAATAAAGATCCAGCTTTCCTACATTCATGTTCTCTCCCTCCCCCACTTCCTCTTCAAGCCCCATCCTCCTTCCTTCATCACCCCCAGCAAATTCAGTCCCACATAAAAATCCCAGACAAAATGAAGCACTCAGCAGCCAGGGCTAAGATAAACCTGGGGTGGTGGTGAAGTCCCCTAAAAGGCCACAAGCAACCCCAGGCTAGAGCTCGGCAGAGTGGGTTTATACAACAGCTGGACAATTTCTCTTTTCTTCTTTGTGACACAGTTTCACTCTGCCTCCCAGGCTGGAGTGCAGTGGCGTGATCTCTGCTCACTGCAACCTCGACTTCCTGTGTTCAAGTGATTCGCTGCCTCAGCCTCCCAAGTAGCTAGGATTACAGCAACCCGCCACCACACCGGCTAATTTTTGTATTTTTAGTAGAGATGGGGTTTCGCCATGTTGGCCAGGCTGGTCTTGAACTCCTTACCTCAAGTAATCTGCCAGCCTCGACCTCCCAAAGTGCTGGGATTACAGGCGTGAACCACCATGCCTGGCTTGGCCGGACAATTTCTACCAAATCCACTCCTCCAATCAATTCCTCTAGCAGCAGGTATGGCAGATATAAGACTGGCAGGGATGGGGGAGCATGTCCCCTCAGACCCTTCCTCTGCTGAGCTGTACTTAAATTTTAACCAGCCAGCTACACTGTTGTTACAGAGTTCGCCTTTTTTTTTTTCTTTTGCGATAAGGTCTCACTCTGTCATCCAGACTGGAGTGCAGTGGCCTGATCTCAGCTCACCACAACCTCCACCTCCTGGGTTCAAGCGATTCTCCTCCCTCAGCCTCCCAAGTAGCTGGGATTACAGGCGTGCACCACTACCACCTGGCTAATTTTTGTATTTTTAGTAGAAATGGGGTTTCCCCATGTTGGCCAGGCTGGTCTCAAACTCCTGACCTGAAATGATCCACCCACCATGGCCTCCCAAACTGCTGGGATTACAGTTGTGAGCCACTGCACCTGGCCAGAGTTCACCTTTCTTATGGGGTGTTTCCCTTACACTGTTTACAACATGCTCCAACAGTGCGTTCTATGTTAAAAAATGATTTTTTTTGCTTTCTCTCCATCTATCCATCTTTCTTTGCCAACTTTCCATTGAACTTGCCATTTGTAACTACCTGGAATCCTTGACTGATTTTTTCTGCAGACTCAGCTATCTATTAATAACTTATGATGAAGAGATGTTCTCTGTTGTCTTTCATAAATACTTTTAAACAGGTATAATCAATCTCATGCTTCAGTGACAGCTACTGAATTAACAAAAGTCACATTTTACGTTAAGTCACTGTTTTCAACAGGTACCTTAAGATGCAAAATGAAGACTGTCAGACCTTTGTTCCAGTTTAACTACTAGTTTTCTTGTTTCCTGACAAAGAGACTGGCCTTACCCAGGATAGAGATAGCAAGAAATCTTACCCAGGATAGAGATAGCAGAGCCAAAATCTCTAATCTATATACCTTGCAGTACAGAGGTATCACCCCATTATTAAAATCAGAACAATTAAGGCTGAGCACGGTGGCTCAAGACTGTGATCCCAGCACTTTGGGAGGTTGAGGCAAGAGGACTGCTAGGGCCCAGGAGTTTGAAACCAGCCTGGGCAGCATAGCAAGATCCTGTTTCTATTAAAATAAAATAAATAAAATTAGAGCAATTAAGAGAACTGGGCTTTAACTCCAGCCCCTGCACATACATAGCCCAGCTGCCCACACTGCATGCTACTTCAGGCCACTTCTCTCTCCAAAGCCCAATCTGTTCATGAACAAAAATAATATAATAGATTCTGCTTTGCAAAAGTGTGTGAGAAGAGCATGTAATTTTGTTACTTAACAAGGCACTCAAAACACGGTAGTTACTACCGTGGAAAAAAAGACAAAGCACTTTCTTTTTACTAAGAACTCATTTATGAAGAACTGAAAATGTGAAGGGGGTGTCACCTTCTAACGAAATTTGTGGTAATGAGCTTTTGCTTTGTCCAATGTGATCCCTCATCCATAGGTATACCCAGAGTCTGAGTGCTGGTGGCCTTGTAACTTGGGAGAGGTACAAAAACACAATCAAATTGTACCAGGCCTAGTTCTAAGAAACTACCATGGCAGGCTGGGCGCAGTGGCTCATGCCTGTAATCCCAGGACTTTGAGAGGCCAAGGCGGGTGGATCATGAGGTCAGAAGTTCAAGACCAGCCTGGCCAAGATGGTGAAATCCCGTCTCTACTAAAAACACAAAAATTAGCAGGGCACAGTGGCAGGCGCCTGTAATCCCAGCTACTATGGGAGGCTAAGGCAGGAGAAATCACTTGAACCCAGTGGGTGGAGGCTGCAGTGAGCTGCAATCACGCCATTGCACTCCAGCCTGGTATCAAAAAAAAAAGAAAAGAAAAGAATCTACCAGAGCAATGTTATTATACTCACTCAATAGTCACTGGAATTCTAGGTGGTCTCCTCCAAGGACCGGGCCAACAAGACCCCCTGGTTCATTCCAGAGAACCCCAAAAGATTGAGTTATTTCCATAACAAGAAGGGGTCCAGAATCTCTGACCTAATGAAGAAAGATCTCCAACCTAATGTAGAAAGCACTAATCATGCAACAGGGCTTCTCCAAAGTCATGGGGCTGCCAAGAAAATGCACATCCTTTAGGCAACTTCTGGAGAAATGTGGAAATGGAAGCAGCTGAGCTGGAAGGACTATTCCAGCAGTAAACTTTAGCCTCCAAAAGCCTACCAACCCTAGAACTCCTCTGGCTCTCCCAGTGCTCAGTATGTGACAATGCCAAATCATATGAGACAGTTATATATGTATAAATCCCTAAATGCACTGGCAGGAATATACTTTATCTCTCCCAGGGACCCTTTTAGGCAAAGATCATGTCTCCTGCACCACGTAGAATGCTTAAGCATTTTAACAGGCATGCAGAATCTGATGGATGTGCATTAACCTGGTTTTTCTGCAAGTCAGCTGAAACTGGACTGGACACTCGAGGGGAGGAGAGGCACTAACACAAAATTAAATTAACTAGGACATTTATCAAGTCGGACTTTAGTCAACTTAGGCAGCTTAAATCGGAAGGGAGGAAACATCCATTTATCTCCTTTCCTTCAGCATTGCCTCTTTTCCTCATTAACATTATGGAGAGAAAAATGCAAAGCAATTTCCCCCTCTAACTTTTTTCCCAAAAATGAAAGCAGTCTTTTTCTCCTACAAGCTGTTGGGTGAACATTCTGCATTAATACAGAAGCACTGGACAACAACCACACCATAGCAATTGTTAACTTTTTTCTTCCCTTCTGAGAAAATATCCCCACTGCCCCAAAGCCCCACTAGTCATGGCTTAATTTGCAAACCCCATTAGAAGAAAAGTACCAGAAAATTGCTTGTCCCACTTCACGCAGTACCTTCCCTGTAGCGGTGACACAAGCAATTAGGCTAATACAACTCTGTCCCAAGAGAAGGAGAGGGGACAAAGTCTCAACTTTCCTAAATGGAATGAAATTTTCCCCCACTGCAGAGGCAAGGTTCAGAGGGTGAGAAAGGGAATTGCAATGCAGTTAAATTCACTATTTAATAATATAACACCATAATCAACTGCAAGTCCTTGAACTTACATTATGCCTTTCTACTGGGATGCTCATGTAATTTCAAATGTATTACTGTAAAACCGGGTCACTGGAGAGCCAAAAGACTGGGGGGGGGTGGGGGGGGAGATAAAATGGACTTTAATTAAAATATGAATAATCCAAGTCCAGTTAATTCAAAGCATCTGACTTGAACACCTAGTCAGCTGGGAAACAGCAGCTGCTTCCAATTACAGCTGATTTTGAATTAACCGGTATCAGTATCTAATGAAGAAGCTGTGTACATAGGAAATTTTCCAACTCTGAACATACAGCTGTGCACACGGCCTTTTTAAAAAAGGAAACACCAAAGGTCCAAAGGCCTGTCTATGTAACCTCCTTCTAGGTCAGGACAAAGTTTTGCAGCTTGCTCCTGTCTCTGCCACTGACCCCAAGGACCAGCTGCTCCATGCTCTGGGTTCTCCGCTCTTGAACATGAGCCCAGAGATGGTATGTAAGGAGAGATCAAACAGCTATTTCTGCTGCCCACACACCTTCTCCGCTGACCTGAGGTTGTCACCCCAAGTCACAGAGACAGAGGTAACCCATTAACACAGAGGTTTTTAATCCTATCACACAAAACGGGAAACCAGCAGGGCTCTTGAAGTTCAGTGACCTCCCCAAAGCTAAAAGCCCAACCAAAACCTCCTTTAGTTAGGAGGTGCTCACCAGCCTCCAGTGGAGAAAAGAACATTCCAGAAGGCTGAGCAGCTTCCTTCTAACTGCAGGTGGAGCTTTAGACCGTCAGATTGTCAGTGGCTTTTTAAAGATCCCACTGATATGCACAGAGACTAGAAGGAAGAATCAGGAAAAAACTAGAAAAGGGGGAGTGGAAACCTCTAAAGTCTCCTCCCAGGCTGAACAAAAGACTAAAGGTGACCAGAATCACCACCAACAGAAAAACCCAGAATCAAAAAGAGGCCAACACAACAGCTGCCCTGGCTAAGCCACCTTCACACATACAAACTTGAGGTGTGAAATCTCGCACGCACCTCCTGGGCTGCTACAGAAGAAGCCACGTTGGAAACATCAATTATTTGCCTGTGTTAAATTATCTGAATGAAGGAAAATAATCTGGATCTGCAAATGCAGCAATATGCCGAACTGCCCTGTTCCCACAGATTTCCTGCAGAGCACGTTTCTTCAGAACAAAATACTAAATAATGCATCTAAATGTTCAGTTTTTCTCTGTAAAAACTAAAAAGATCCTTCAAGAAAAAAAAAAAAAAACACTAAAAAGAATCCCATTTCTCTAGCAGATAAAAATGCACCAAAGTCTTCATATACCTACCTCTGAAGGACCACACACACAAAAAAAAGTAACGACATCCCCCAAACTCTCATAAAACGAAAAGGGACAAATTTCCTTAATGCTCCCCCCCTCCCCCGCCAAAAAACCCTTTTTAAAAGATAGGAACACAGGTCAGGCATGGTGGCTTATGCCTGTAATCCCAGCACTTTGGGAGGCTGAGGCAGGAGGATCACCTGAGGTGAGGAGGTCAAGACCAGACTGGCCAACATGACAGAACTCCTCCCAAAGTGCTGGGATTCAGGTGTGAGTCACCAAACCTGGCGAAAAAGTTTTTTAAAGAACACAAAAATGCAGAAAATTAGCAGGGCATGGTGGAGGGTGCCTGTAGTCCCATCTACTCAGGAGGCTGAAGCAGAAGAATCGCTTGAACCCAGGAGACGGAGGCTGCAGTGCGGCAAGATCGCGCCACTGCACTCCCGCCTGGGTAACAGGGCGAGACTCAATCTCAAAAAAAAAAAAGGGACACAAAATTTTTCAGAGAAATGCGGAAGGAGAAAGAA
The DNA here is from genome assembly GCA_036589455.1 of Ateles fusciceps. Taxonomy (NCBI): domain Eukaryota; kingdom Metazoa; phylum Chordata; class Mammalia; order Primates; family Atelidae; genus Ateles; species Ateles fusciceps. The sequence continues at coordinate 3,803,178 of JAZHEH010000093.1, forward strand.
AATGGAGCAGTATGTTCTTCACTGAGTATCCTCAAGAACGGCACCAATCTTTAGGTGTCATTTCATACCATCCAGAACCCTGAGTCAAAGCCAGGATCCTACTAACTTACAACATTTCTAAAAACCGTGCTTCAAGAAAACTACCCCGAAAAACAGGGGTTTTGTTGTTGTTGTTGTTGTTGTTGTTGCTGCTGCTGCTGCCCAGGCTGGAGTAGCTGGGATTACAGGCATGCGCCACCATGCCCAGCTAATTTGATAAGCAGAGACGGGGTTTCTCCATGTTTGTCAGGCTGGTCTCAAACTCCCAAACTCAGGTGATCCGCCCGCCTCAGCCTCCCAAAGTGCTGGGATTACAGATGTGAGCCACCACACCCGGTGAAAAACAGGTTTTGTTTTTTCGTTGTTGTTTTTCGAGACAGAGTCTCGCTCTGTCACCCAGGCTGGAGTGCAGAGGCACGATCTCGGCTCACTATAACCTCTGCCTCCCAGGTTCAAGCGATTTTCCCATCTCAGCCTCCCCAGTAGCTGGGACTACAGGTGGTGTGCCACCATGCCCAGGTAAATTTTATATTTTTTTTTTAAGAGACGGGTCTCACTATGTTGCCCAGGCTGGAGTGCAGTGGCTATTCACAGGCTCGATCCCACTACTGATCAGCACAGGAGTTTTGACCTGCTCCATTTCTGAGCTGGGCCAGTTCACCCCTCCTTAGGCAACCTGGTGGTCCCCGACTCCCGGGAGGTCACCATATTGATGCCAAACTTAAGTGTGGACACCCGATCGGCCTAGCGCACTACAGCCCAGAACTCTTGGACTCAAGATATCCTCCCTGTAGTCCCAGCCTCCCGAGTAGCTGGGACTACAGGTACGCGACACCGCACCCGGCAATTTTTATATTTTTAGTAGAGATGGCGTTTCACCATGTTGGCCAACATGGTCTCAATCTCTTGACCTCGTGATCCACCTGCCTTGGCCTCCCAAAGTGCTGGGATTCAGGTGTGAGCCACCAAACCCAGCGAAAAAGTTTTTTAAAGAACACAATCGTTAGTTGAAAATCACTCCCTTGCTTTTGTAAATGGTTTGTCAAGGAAGAAGACATAGTGGGGACAACTGGAAAAGAGATTGTAAGTGCACATCCCATTTATACATCATTTGGCTATTAAATTCAGTCCATGTTTACAAAGAGCTCCACTAAGTGTATTCAATAGTTCACAAATAAAACTCAAGTATTTTAAAATAAGGGTGGGGGAGGCCAGGACATGCAGCTGTGATGTTTTCAGGCATAAGGAATCCTCCCCACCCACATGAGGAAACTTAGCAGGTAAAAAATGAAGTCCCACAAAAACTAGTAAACGCCATATGCTGAATTCCCCAACTTCTTTCTCTGTAGATGGCCACTTTCTAGACTTTATTTTATAGGTCGATAAGAAAACATAAATATAGTCTCTTAATCTAACTCAAGAAAGAAAAATCATTAAGATTGCTAATTTAACATTTGAAGGAATGATTTTTAAAGAACCACTGGGGAGCAGGGGGAGAAAATAAACTTAGTGACCATGGCAAAAATAACAAATAAAATCATAACAACAAATAAAGTATACAGCCAGTGCCACGCAAAACTGATAGCAAAATCAAACACAGGCTCCGAAGTGAAACATCTTGATTTGGGGTCAAATGGTGGTGGGGGGGTTCCAAGTCTGGCCCCTTTACCCGCCTTGTTTCCACAGCTGCAATTTGGGGAAATGACTAAGTCACAGAGTTGTGGTAAGAAGTGAATAGGCAAAATGCTGTCTGTAAAGCATTAGGTAGATACATATTCAATCAATGGTAGCTATTATCCAGTAAGAACTTTTCTTTTTTAAAAGATATATATCTGAGAGTGCCTTTATAACCTCAGAACACACACACACACACAAAAAAAAAGACATATAAGCTTTCAAGGTGAGTTCTGGATAGAAACCAGGAAAACAGTAAGAACTGTATGCAGAAATTCCTCACATTGCTCTGTGTCTACTAAAACTTTGTGAAATGCGTGATAACACCATGTAGGCAATGCATTATAGCTAGCTGTCTTCCTTCCAGAATGAAAACTGAAGAATGGTCTTCAAAAAGGACAGCACAGAGGGCCACTGGGCCGAAAGAGGCTTTTTCAAGCAATGCTCAAGCTTTACAATTGCATCACTGTTTTTTGTTGTTTGTTTTTGTTCTTGAGACAGAGTCTAACTGTGTTGCCCAGGCTGGAGTGCAAAGGCACAATTGGCTCGCTGCAATCTCCCACCTCCTGCGTTCAAACCAGGATTCTCATGCCTCAACCTCTCCTGAGTAGTTGGGACTACAGGTGACAGTTTCACTCTGTCACCCAGGCTGGAGTGCAGTGGCATGATCTCAGCTCACTGCAACCTCTGCCTCCTAGTTTCAAGCGATTCTCCTGCCTCACCCTCTCGAGTAGCTAGGCTTGCAGGCACACTACCATGCCCGGCTACTGTTTCTATTTTTAGTATAGATGGGGTTTCTCCATGTTCGTCAGGCTAGTCTTGAACTCCTGGTCTCAGGTGATCTACCCGCCTTGGCCTCCCAAACTGCTGGGATTACAGGCATGAGCCACATCCCTGGCTGTGTTTTGTTTTGTGTGGCTTTTTTTTTTTTTGGAGACAGAGCCTTGCTCTGTCACCCAGGTTGGAGCACAGGGGTGCAATTTCAGCTCACTGGAACCTCTGCCTCTCAGGTTCAAGTGATCCACCCGACCTCAGCCTCCCAAGTACCTGGGATTACAGGTGTGCGGCACCACACCTGGCTAATTTTTTCTATTTTTAGCAGAGACAGGGTTTCCCCATGTGTCCCAGGCTAGTTTCAAACTCCTGGGCTCACCTGATCTGCCCACCTTGGCTTCCCAAAGTGCTGGGATTACAGGCATAAGTCACCACGCATGGCCTCTGGCCACCTTTTAAGGCAGAACAAAAACCTAAAGGAAATGGCAACACCTCAATAACACGGTCACTGCAAAATCCAAAGGTAAAGTTTCGAGTTCTGGTAACCTGACATGATCACAATCATAACCCTTCCTAAAATACCCATTCTATACCTACAAAATGAGAGCAAGGGATTGCAGCAACCTAACCAGTAGGATCAAATACATGAAGACCAAGAAAAACCCTAGCAGGCCTGGCTGGTGGCTCACGCCTGTAATCCCAGCACTTCGGGAGGCCGAGGCGGGCGGACTTCAAGACCAGCTTGACCAACATGGAGAAACCCCATCTCTACTAAAAATACAAAATGTGCCAGGCGTGGTGGTGCATGCCTGTAATCCCAGCTACTCAGGAGGCTGAGGCAGGAGAATCGCTGGAACCCAGGAGGTGGAGGTTGCAGTGAGCTGAGATGGTGCCACTGCAGTCCAGCCTGGGTGACAGAGCGAGACTCTGTCTCAAAACAACAACAACAACAAAGAAAAACAAATCCTCCACCAATGTCTGCATATAATTACTTATGAAAAAGGCTGCAGCAAAGCTAACCAATTTCCCCGCAAAACTCAACTTGAGGCCATGTTAAATTTACCAATCTTCAGTCTGTCAAGTAAATTCTAAGTATCCTCCCTGGGGATCCCATCCACGTCACTTCTGGACACTGTGGTCTATACAGCCAGTAATAGCACTGCAGACATACATAAGCACTGCCTGGATACTCTCTGTGAACATCTGTAAAGGCTCCTAGACCAAGAAACTGGGCCAGGCAAGGTGGATCACACCTATAATCCCAGAACTTTGCGAGGCTGAGGTGGGATGATTGAGGCTAGGAGTCCAAACCCAGCCTGGGCAACAATGCCAGATCCCAACTCTACAAAAAAAGTTTTTTTTTAATTAGCAATGTCTACCAAAAAAAAAAATTAAAAAATTAGCCAGCTGTGGTATCATGCACCTGTGGTCCCACCTACTGGGGGGTGGGGCGGGAAGGCAGGAGGATCACACCACCGCACTCCAGCCTGGGCAATAGACCCTGTCTCTAAAAAAAAAGTGCTGAAGGGTACCTTGAAATACTACTGAAAGATTAAAATCCTACGTTAGGAGGCAGTTATCAAGTCAGTTTTTCTTTTTCTTTTTGTTTTTTTACAAGAATGCTCACAGCACAGTGGCCTGGTCTAGGGACTAAGGGTAACACAGGAGAATGGGGCGTTCAGATTAGGAGGTTTTACACAGGGCTGGGAGGAGCCAGAAAGCTATTTAATGGTTTTCCTCCTCCCTCAAGAAAGGGGCAACCACCTCACAACTGGCAAGCATTTGGAGGCCACCAAAGACATGATGGTTCAGCATGTCTTTTGATAAATTCTAGAACATTCCTCAAGCACACCCCAGACAAGCAGGCCTTTAAACTGCCTAACGAGAAACAGGCGCTGGCATTTCCTACCTTGCCTGCCATGGGCACACGCACACGCCTGACTTTAAGAGGTTTAACAAAAGAGTTATAGCCCCCAACTTCCTTGACTTTAATTAAACTTGGCTTCCACTTCTGAAAAATCCTCAAGTTTTTATTTTGTTCTGTAGTCTCACTAATGCTTTTAAATGAGAGATGCTGTGAAAAGGAAAAGCAAATTCTTTGCAGCTGCGTGTGAGCATTCTGCCAACTGAAGCACAGGAAGAAGCTCTCCCATGTTAAAAATTTCCAACTGGGAGATTTACAAAACAGCAGGGGAGGATGGATGGAGCAGAGGGAGACGTGTGCATGTGAAAGAGCTGCAAAAAGCTCCCCTTTTGTGCTCAAGTCCCAGGGGCCTTCCGAGGCTTGTCATGCTTCAGCGATTGCCACCCCCTCCCATTTTACACCCTTTCTAAAGCCACTGTCCTTTCCATGCAGGCTTTCGGATATAAGTACACATTCTGCAAAACCACTTCTTAGCTGTTCCTTTATTTTACCCCATCTCCCCAGGCCGCCCCAACACTCATTCTGCCACAACTGGATAATGGAAAGAAGCTTAACAGGGAGGTAGCAACCATCTCCCTCTGACTAAATGAAGTCCTGGCATTAAGCTGCGCTCCTCAGAAGGAAATGACAAGCATTTTGGCAAATGAACTTTTTTATTTTCTATTAGCAGCAACAAGATATCCACTGTTGATGACAGCAAAAGTTCACAAAGATAAGCTTTTACGCTGTGTTTTTAAAGCTCTTGGGAAAATCCAGCTCTACGCTTACAAAAAGCCAATTTGGTCAAAAATGCTGTTAGAGGGGTTTGGAGGTTTGGTTTTAAATTTCCATATTAAGTGATGGGGTTTGGTCTTTTCAGAGAAGGAAAGAGTCACCACACTTTATCACAATTTCTAGGAAGCAGGCATGCACATTAGGTACGGTGTCCCACTGTCGTCCATCATCTGTCCCGTGCTGGGGTGGGGAGGTGACCATACTATTAACCGATCCCCCTCTGCGGTTGATTAAGCCCACAGCATCCTCTGGGGCTGCTGATGTACATTTCATGGAACCAACTTTCTTCTTACTAAACCCTCTGCTCAATGCAGTTTTTTCTCAGGGCCCCAAGCAACACCACCACATCCTCAGGAATTCAGGTAAAATACAAACCCTCTGGGGATCAGTACGCACACTGCCCAAAAACCTCCTACTGCATATCTACAGGAGTGCACAGTCACAAAGCGCTGGCAGACACATGCCAGGAAGCACTCCATAAGGTCCACTGAGCTCGGGCATCACATCAGACTTCTGAAGACAGGAGAGCCAGAAAATGTCCCACATAAGGAGTTAACACCATGGCTTGAAACTATCAACCAGAAAATTCACCAGAATCAGCTTACTCCATTCCCACAGTATTCAGAGTCTGTCTACATGTTACCGTAATATTTTTTTTTTGAGACGGAGTTTCGCTCTTGTTGTCCAGGCTGGAGCGCAGCGGCACATTCTCTCCGCTCATCACAACCTCTGCCTCCTGGATTCTCCTGCCTCAGCCTCCGGAGTAGCTGGGATTATAGGCGTGTCACCATACCCAGCTAATTTTGTGTTTTTAGAAGAGATGGGGTTTCTCCATGTTGGTCAGGCTGGTCTCAAACTCCCGACCTCAGGTAATCCGTCCGCCTCAGCCTCCCAAAGTGCTGGGATTGGTACAGGGGTTGAGCCACTGCGCCCAGCCATGTTACTATAATTTGAAACCTGATTCTAAGAACATCTTTGTACCTAGGCCATTTCACAACTGACACCCTTGCATACAGTATCAGTTCCCTCCTGGGCACCTACTGCTGTTTATAACCAGCTGGTTAGGATTCAGGATCCTTTCCTGGTGGTTGCTGGCATGCCTTTTCTGCCCCCTCATGCAGACTTTGGAGCTATCTCTATGTAGGTAAAAGGAAAGGCCTCACTCTGTCTTATGTCAGATACTGATAAGCTGCCTTAAGATTTTCTTTTCATGGGAGTGGGAGAACAGGTTAGGAGAATAAGAGAATGATATTCTAGGAAGCCCAGGGTCTCTTTGGACCCTGTGTTCAGAGTGTTGAATTCACCATCTCTCCCCACAGCCAAAGAGGACAACTTAACAGTTTGCCATCCAGTAAGTTGCAATACGTCAGTATTAATCCACACCCCCGGATCACAGCAGCTAGAAGGAAGCAATACTAACACGCAGGTGGAAAAGAATGCCTACAATGAAGGGGGCACAGCTGTGCCTATTGGAACACCTAACTGCCACTCAGGGAGGCATGTGCACCCCAGGTTACCGTGGAGAACTCTGAGAATTTAAACCATGGCCTGGTGATCCTCCTGGACATGCAGCTAGTAAGTGGCTGAGGGACAACCAGTGGTCAGCTGGCGCCCTGACTGTTATTAAAACGGTGCATTTTCTAGGAGGCAGGCCACTGCAGAGGTCTCTTGGGGTCATGAGATGACTCTGACATGAAATAACAAACACACACAATCAGATACGGGTCCGCAAAGCTGTTTCTCACCCTGCCCCCAAAAAATGTTTAAACATTCAGAGTGTAGAACTTTCAAGCTACCAAAAGAAAATGTTTTGCCTTAAATGACGCAGAAAAGCAGAAGAAACTTTGACAAAAGACTCCTAAAACCCAAAATATACTACAAACACCCTAGCCAGGAGAAACAGGTCAAGCAATGGAAGTGCAACCAAGCGCTGCTAGGCTGTGAACAATGACCTTGAAACTGCTGTTTCCTTATGAGGCCCAGCAAATTAGCCCTTCCCCCAGGGGGGGAGAGGATGTGGAGCTCATGGGTTTGCTATTTTCCCTTTCATTAGTACCATTCCAGGTACCGGTAAGAGAAAGAGAAGGAATTTGGGAAGATGTTAAGAAGTAAAAATCTAAACTATTATTTATGTTTGCTCTCTGTTGGAAGATCATTGTAACTAAGAGTTAAAATATACTTGGCAGAGACTATGCTAAAAAGCCCTTTAAAAGAACGGCCATACAAGGATCCCCAAACTCTGCTTAATCAGTACCAACACCACAGGAGATTCATCGGACACACTTGTCCTCCTGGGCCCCAGTGGCTTCCTAAGGTAAAATGGAAAGACGTAAATGAATCCAGGAGAGCATATGTGACAGTTGAGAGAAAGTTGATCAGTATTAACCTTCAATTCGGAGACCCTAAGCCTCGTGCCATCTCTTTATGAATATGAGAGAGCACTCTGGGACCTTTTCCAACTGGGAGGAAGGAAGCACAATTATTCATCCCCGTTGGCTAGGAGACCTGACGAGCTCCACTTTTAAAAGCAAAACAGACCGGCCACCACCCAGGCCCTCCAGCTTCCAGGAAGCAGAGACCCCTGAGCAAAGAAGGGTCTGGAAGTAAATGAGGTTAAAATGAAGGAGAGACTGGGACAATCCCACACTATCCTGTGAATGACCATGATGCTGGTCCCAGATTTGTGGGAACAACACACTAATTGGTCCCAGTCCAAAAGCAAGTGAACAGGCTGCCCAGGATCATCAGGTCCCTGGGGAAGAGGGTCACCTTACACTGTTAAGACAGCATTCACAGGGCACCCTGCAGATACTCCTTAATTGCCTGGAAAGAGACCTGTCCAAGGCGGCTTTCCTAGCTTCTTGGCTGTAAGCCAAGAAGTAGCCTTAACTTCTGTACCCACGGGGGAGAGATGAGGGCAAGTCCCAAAGCAATCACTTCACAAAATAAATCTCAGAGACAAATCTGGAATGTTACTGCACAGATAGCTGAAGTCCCAGCTGGCAGCCCCTACACCTATTTGGGGCTGGGAGGATGATTAAGGCTTTAAATCTCAATTACACTTATGGAACTCTAAATGACTGGGTGTCTTTGGGGTTTTGTTAATGCAAACCTAAGTGTGGGATGCAGAACTACAGAGACAAACATCCACCAAGCACCCCCCCACTTCCTCCAAAGAGTGGTCAAGTCCCACAGCACAGCCCTAAGAGACAAGGGCTGGGCTGGATCCGGCCAACATTACAAGGACAACCAACTGGTCCCATTCCTTAGTCTTGTGCTTTTAAAGGGCAGACGATGTGCCAGCTATTTTACAGCTCCAGCACACTAACTCTGTAAACAATAATGGCCGCAGCCTGCACACTGCGCACTGGAATGGATTCCTCAACTTGGCCTCATCACTTATGCAGCTGATGAAACAAACACTGACAGCTTTTTTGCATTTGTAAAGGCCCCCACAGCAGCTGTGGTGATCCCACCATAGAGCAATGAATTAAGCCTGAAACCCAGCTGGGTCTGAACAGAAGCCTTTTTTGCACAATACAGCAAGACTATCATTGTTAACCTAGGCATTATTGGGAAATATTCTGCATTACATTATAGGGCAGTTCTAACTCAATTCTTAAAATTAACTCTAATAAGCAATTTTAGTAGGAGGGATGTGGCGTTAGCTTTTGAAAGGCACAAGTATGTGTATAGGTTATAGGTACACCACACAAAAGCAGCCTGGCAGAACACAGATTTCCAGTTAAACAATGCAAAGTTTAAAATATTAACTCCTTCTTATTCATTCTCTCTCTCTCACACACACACACACACACACGCCCCTCCCTTCTAAACTGAGATGGGTGTCTAACCTAATAAATTCTTGGCTACTTGGCCACTGCAGAGAAAAATATTGAATATAGCTGTCAGGGCTCCTGTTTGTAAGCCAAACTAATGACCGGAGCACAGGAGTCAATTTGGAACAGAAAGGCATACCAGAAAAACTGGAGTGTGAGAAGCATGATTAATACCATTAGTAAAGAATTTTTTGACAATGACCTTGAGCCACTATGAAATAAATAAGATTCCAAATACCGATTATTACCATTAGTAAAGAATTTTGACAATGAACCTGAGCACTATGTAATAAACAAGATTCCAAATATCAACAGACACGCTGATATTTACAGGCTTCTTATCACCAGGAAGTTCTAGGAAGGCAAAGACACCCACGCCAAGACATGTGCTCCTAGAGAACTGGAACATGCACTCTCTGCTTCACAAAATGCTTCCCAACATCACTAGGCCACGTGACATTTGCAACCCCCCACTATCCACTTCTCTTCTGTTGCCTTACACTTTTTCTAACAATTAAAAATTGCCTTAAATGAGGCGGGCATGGTAAAGCGCACCTGTACTCCCAGCTACTTGGGAGGTTGAGGTGGGAGGACCACTTGAGCCCAGGGAGGCTGAGGCTGTAATGAGCTGTGTTCACATCACTGCACTCCAGTCTGGGTGACAGACAAGACCCCGCATCTAAAAAATAAAAATTGCCTGACTCTAGTAAGGACCAATCTCGACAATTTCACACCAACTTGGAGAAAATAAATCTAGTAAATTCAGAGAAATCTAAAGAATACAGCAACATCCCTCCTCCTTAAAAGAACTCCCAGTTCTTAATGGAGTTCATGACGAAGGGTAGTTTTTCAAAGAAAAATTAAAACCATTTTTGGTGCAGCAGGCTTGGAAGGAGCAAGAAAATCAGGGAGAATTTCTAGGTCATTCTACTCCCCATAGTCCTCTGCCAAAGAATGCCGACAGAGGTAACCACAAGAAAGTCAAAACCAAAGGTTAAGGGAGGAAATCTGAAGTCCCACCACCAAGCCACTGGAGCCTATGACGCTAGCACAAGCACGTGTGAACGACGTTTTCAGTCTGCAAAGGGGTAGACGAAATGAGACCACTCTTGGCCACCCACAGTGACACGGAGAGTGGCAGGCAGTAAGGAAAATGAGGACCCCCACTACACACACACCCCCCCAAAGGGAAAGCTAGAGCCCCAGAAGGAGAGGGCACAGCCTAGGACTCTGCTGAACAGAGCACATCAGGTTCAGAGGCATAAACTGAAACACAGCTTACTGACAGAAAATAAATTTAGTAGTAATGTGTATATGCATGCTTTTCTAACAAGGTATTCCAAGAGAAATGCAAACAATCCACACAAAAACCTGCACATAAATGTTCATGGCAGAATTATTCACAATAGCCAAACAGCAGAAACAACTCCAGTGTCCAGCAGCTGATGACTGGACACACAGAGCATGGTACATCCACACAATGGAATGTTATTCTGCCACAAAAAGGAATGAAGTACCGATACACACTTCAGCGTGAATTTTAGAACACAATTTTAAGCTGGGCATGGTGGCTCAGGCCGGTAATCCCAACACTTTGGGAGGCTGAGGCCAGTGGGTCACCGGAGGTCAAGAGTTTGAGACCAGCCTGGCCAACATAGTGAAACCCCATCTCTACTAAAAACACAAAAAATTAGCTGGGCATTGTGGTACATGCCTGTAATCCCAGCTGCCACAGAGGCTGAGGCAAGAGAATCGCCTGAACCCAGGAGGCGGAGGCTGCGGTGAGCCGAGATCACACCATTGCACCCTAGCCTGGGCAAAAGGAGCAAAACTCTATCTCAAAGAAAAAAAAGAGAGAAACATAATTTTAAAAGACACAAGTCACAAAAGTCCACATATTACTTCATTCATATGAAATATCCAGAATAAGCAAATCCACAAAGACAGAAAATGATTCGTAGGTGTCAGAGGCTGAAAGAACGGGAATGAAGATCACTTAAGGCCAGGAGCTTATTTACTTTTTTTTTTTTTTTTTTTTTGAGACAGAGTCTCGCTCTGTTGCCAGAATGGAGTACAGTGGTGTAATCCCGGCTCATTGCAACCTCTGCCTCCCAACTTCAAGCAATTCTCCTGCCTCAGCCTCCTGAGTAGCTGGGATTAAAGTCATGCCCAGCTCATTTTTTTTTTTTTTAGTAGAGACAGTGTTTCATTATGTTGGTCAGGCTGGTCTCAAACTAGAAGCGAAGAGTTTAAGACCAACCAAGAAACACAGTGAGATCCCACCTCTACAAAAATTTAAAATTAAAAAATTTTCCCCCAGCAAGAATACGGGCAAAAAAAAAAGCTGAGATTCTTCATTTATACATACCTTTCCATGTTAACTGCCTACTCAGAAAGTTCCTTAGTTTTAAAACCATCCCTGAACTTACACATAAGGTATACAATCCCTGAATCTGTAAGTAAGGTATACAATATAGGGTAGGAAGGAGTAAGAAGGGAGTCCAAAAGTAAATTCAGTATTCCTTATCAGCCAGGTGTGGTGGCTCACACCTGTAATCCCAGCACTTTGGGAGGCTGAAGTGGGTGGATTACCTGAGGTCGGGAGTTCAAGACCAGCCTGAAAAACATAGTGAAACCCTGTCTCTACTAAAATTACAGAAATTAACAGAACGTGGTAGCAGGCATCTGTAATCCCAGCTACTCAGGAGGCTGAGGCAGGAGAATTGCTAGAACCCAGGAAGTGAAGTGGAGGTTGCAGTGAGCCGAGATCACACCACTGCCTGGGGAACACAGCAATGTCCCAAAACAAAAATAGAAACAAAAACAGTATTCCTTAACAACTTTAGAAATGTTTTAACACTCAGCAAGGAGGATTATTTGCTGTTGATGGCAGAAAAGAAAGCAACCAGGAACCACATTCCTTAGAGGAGAAAACACCATCCAAGGCCTTCATGGACTGTATATAATGCCTGTCCCGAAAAGCAAGCTGTTAATGCCTGAGCAAGGTGACATCATCCTTTCTTTATTGGGATGACCTCCATGTATAAAGGGAGTAGTAATAGGACTCTTCTTACCATTAAGGCCTTCATTTGTATTAAACAACTGTAAGCAAACAATGTCTGGCTGTAAAAGCTTTGCAAGTCAAAGATAATGGCCTTCCTTGGTAAACTGACTGTTCTTTATAATCATCACTATTTATACTCCCAAGAGGCTTTTGCCTAATGCTCCAATAAATTCTGGAAAGAAATAACATGACGACTTCAGCAAGTCTCATAGAAGAAGGCAAGGGGGAAAAAAGGCTACTTGAGTAGAAATGTGTTTCATCCTGGGGTATGTCAGTGTTGGGACAGCGATCACATCGCTTAATTAGAGCAAGGAGTACAGTTAGAAGAAAGAAAAAAACACCACCGCTTTTTAGCTTCAGCTATTTCCAAGTGACATCTATCCTCCCTACCTTCCAGTGCTTTCCAGCTTACCAGGGCCAAAAGAAAACCCATTTTAATAGCATCATTAGAGTTTTGATTTATCACAAGTACAGAAGAGTGAGCAGTACTGCACTCCTTATCTCATCCAGACAAGAACTCTGTAGAACATGAAGCCTTACAAGTTCTTATTTGTACCAGGAGTTTCTGCAGAACTAATTGATGATGTTTATATTGAGCTGGTGTTTATATTGAAACAAGTATTTCCCGACCTCTTCAACTATGAGACTTGGCCCATGGCTTAGATGTGCCCAGAGCCCAGACTCTGGGACAATGAGGCAAGCCAAATTATGTTCTTTATTTAAAGGTTTCCTTTCACTCTGTCAGCCACCTTTTAGATTCCAGCTAAGTTTAAACCACAATGGTTTGGAGTCCTAACAGTAGTTCTGAGGATTACGATACAGAATGAATATTTGAAAACACTTTTAAAGACACAGAATGCTGAATCATGCAGTAACACCCTCCAATTGCTCCCGTCAAAGTAACTCAAGTTCAGAAGTTCACTATTAAATCCAGACCCTCCCTAGCCCCCTGCACTGTGGAAAAAAGTGATAAACTGCATTGGTATTTAAATAGAAATCTGATCTCTGACACTAGAAGATGTAATCATCACTGGGGATTACTTTCATGAATCTTTAAAATTCTTTCAGATTAAAAGTTCTGTCAGAGTGTCAATACCAATACTATTTAGCAAAAACTTGCCTTTAACTAAGTTAAAGTTTTAGGTCAAGACTTCAAACCAAAAGCAAAACAATACTTCCCGGCCCAAACACTGCTGCACTGAGATGAATGAACAACTCTCTGCTGTCCATATATTTTAATCTGACTGTCCCTTTTTTGTTATTTGGAAAGCGAACTTGAGTCAGATCTAAGTAAAAATTATTTGCTCCTGGAATGACAGCTCATCATGGCTTTAACTCCTTTTTGAGAATGAGGGGGCTTCGTAGCAATAGTAAAAAAAAAAAGAGAGAGAATGAGGGACAACATACATAAATAAATATATAAAATTAACCCCCTTGAAAAAAATGTAACCAGCTAGGAGGCATAGTGAGGAGGCTGAACAGTGATTAAAACCGAATGTTAAACAAAATTCCACTAACATAACCTCATCCCCCACAACACACCCATCTAACCTGTCCTAAGTGCAGAGGAACGAGCCCTAGCAAACAGTTTATGATCTTCAAAAGATTAAGGAGCCAAGCCTACCATTCCTTTGGCATCTCTCAAAGCCAGAGGATTTGCCACTCCAAATCATCAGTTTGAGAAGGAGACGTGGCACTGTGTATAGGCCCAGCCTGGTGGTGTCACAGCGCTGGCAAGGCAAGACCAGGCAACTAAGCCTTTCAAGGCAGATGAAAACCATGTGCTACCAATTTGACTGGGGCTCCAGACCATGACTCCTTATTAAATGCCTTCCATTCACATCAGCCCTTTCATCCTCCAACATCAAGACAATATTACAAGCTGAAAATAGAACAAACAGAGCTTTAGTGCTCTGGGCAGCATAAGAATGGAAAAGGAGGCAATTTAGGTAAAACCAAGTGTTAGGTTCCACCTCATCTCTAAGGGTACATCTTGCCTGGAAAATAAAAGGCAGGCAAAGTAGTTCATTCAAAAGTATGCAAAAAAGTAATGCTGCTTCTTAGTCACCCTGTGAATACTACCCTCATCCTCACAAACCAGGGAAGGCAGAAGGAAGATAAAAATCCCATCAATCCAAAAGTTTGTCTGGGTGTAAAGAGACTCGCACTGCATTTTTCCGTAAGTTAGGAAGAAAAACCAAGTCTTGGTGAGAAGGAAAAGTGCTAAGCACCCTTCTTATTTCCATCCTCTTCCTCGAACAACTGAGATACACTATAATCAGCACAGATGACCCAGAAACACAGTTTCCTCTTCAATCTTGCACTTGGAGAATTACAGCCACAATGACCTACAGAACTTAAAATAACATGGTCTAAATAGTCACAGTTTATAAAGCACTTCACACTTAACATTTGATTCAGTCTCCCACAAAATGACCTTGAGAGGCCAATAATGAAGGCACAATTCTCCCCATTTCAAAGATGAAACTGAGACCTGGAGCAGCATCTACCCAAGATGACAGAGCAGAGACACTCACCTTCAGTCTGACTTCAAAGCCATGGCTCTCCTCCCAGCTTTTTGCATCCCTGTAAATGCACCTCAGACAAGGGCAATGTCATATTTTCAAACTCCCAACACAGGGCCAGAACATGGTAAGCAACCAAAATATGCCAGCTGTATTTAACTGAACAGTCTTCCAAGCCACAGTCCAAAGGGATCTTTGCAAACATATAAAGCCCACCTCACAAACAAGGCTAAGATCACATATGGGAACAATGTGATTATGGGTCACCTTTATTACTTAAGTATCTCTGTCCTCACAACAAAAAGCATTTCATACATATAAAGAATATCACTGTACAATTACCCAAGGCTCTCCCTTTCCCCTTCCCTACCGGAGCTGTTCTGACTAATACGTTGTGTTCTTAGAGCAATTTTGTTTTACAAAGTGCTTTCACATATCTTATCTCATTTAGTTCTAAATGCCCTGAGAGAGGACACAAGAAAATAGAAACTTAAATAAAACTCCACTGACATCTTTACTACTCATTACAAATGCCTGTAGTGGTTTTTAAAAGCCAACAAACAAATAAACCCACTGGCCTAACACGCACTACCTGTGGGACCATAAATTAGTATAGCCTCTTTCCAAGAAAGCAAGGAGCTAGCAATGATCAAAACGTAAACACAGGCACTTCTGAGTCAGTAATTTCACACTGAAGAATTTAGAGTCGAGTGCAAATACATATATGCAAAGCGGGCTGCACGCATCATTTTGTACAATGGCCCCAAAGCTGTGAAAAAGCCGTCCCAAAGAGATGAGTCAAGAAAATGGTGATATCTGTCAACCAACTGCCTTGAGGCCATTAAAAATCATTGTCTTTGATTACCATGACAAGTTATAAATGCAAACAGCAGGTATTAAAAATATAGCACTTAAAGAGTATGAACCCACATATATAAAACTGAATCTACAAGTGGAGGAATGCCCGGTATGAGATTTCAATGATTTCTATCTTTTGAGTATTTGTCTAATTTGAATCACTTCTTAACCAAAAAAGGCCATCTGCACAAAAGTAAAATGCTATTGGCTTAATTAGGTATGGGGATTACACGTGGATTTTATTTTTCCATGAAAATCAATCAATTACTGTAGTTACCATGGATAGCTAAGAATCCCCCCTGAAACGAAGAAGTATTTCCAAAGGCAGTAACAGAGAGGGCCTTCTACTGTATCAGGTCCCGGATTTCATGCCCCAGCTGTCTCTGATAAAATGTGCAACCACAAGCAGGTCACTTAACAACAGTACTAGAAACCTGAGGAACTCTCAACTATAAAATTATAGTATCCAACACTGTGATCAGTTAAGTCTATCTTTTCCCACTAGATGCATACCAATTCCCTCCCACTACTAAGTAACACTTGAAATACTCCACCAAAAGTTTGAACTCAAATATTCCTCAAATGTATACTATGTATTAGACATTAACATTGACCTATACGGACATAAATTCAGCCCCTACTCTTGTGGGGTTAATAGGGTGAGAGACATGTAAGCAAATAACTCCAGCACCTAAACATCAAGTGTGAGACCAGCCAACAGGGAGAAATAGCTGGCTCTGCCAGACTAAGTCAACAGGGTGGCAGGCTTCAGACAGACACCACCGTGAGCTCCTCAGGTAATCCATTCACCAAGCAAGTAGTCGAGTAAGGCGCTGGGCTCAGCTGAAGCCCAGGAGGCGTGAAATGGATCGGTGGCAGGATAAGCCCAGAGTAGAGCAAGGGCTTTTTATGCCATGCTGAGGACAAACTTGGTTTACACTCGATCCTGAGAGAGCCGCTGAAGGATTGCGATCAGATCACGATCAGATTTGTAAATTCAAGGACTACATCTTCTTACTTAAACATCTTTGCACAGATTCAGTGCACTCCAATCTTAATTCTCAATCTATCCCTCTTTCCATTTCACCACCCAGGTGTATTTGGGAGTCAAGTGTTGGCTGATACAGATGGTGATTACATCACCTTCTAATCCATAAAGCCTTGTTCAGTATCCCAAAGTGCATCTGTTACTTGCTATCCACTTGCTTTATTAAGAATCAAAGTGCGGAATTCATTTGATTCATTTATATCTGAGTCAGCTAGGAAGGCGGCCGGCAGGCCTGATGTCTCCAGGTTGGTGATTTCCAACTGTGTAATAATACCTTGAGCATTTGTGCAGCAGTATGCAGTTTACAAAGTGCTTTCACATCAAAAATTCCCCTGCTTCTCCCAGCAACAAGCCTGTGAAGTGCATGAAATGAGTTGTCCAGATGAGGAAATAGCTCAGCAAGGTTGTATAGCTTGCCTGATGTCACACAGCCAGTTTAACGCAGGGCCAAACTTGAACTAGATTCACATGCCCAACCCTGTCCATTACCACAGAGGTACCCCATATAGTCACAATCCCGTCCAAATCTGAGGTTTTCGTTACTGAGGTCCATTTAGTAGCAGTAATAAGGCACATACACAAAGTAGACAAGTCTGCTGCTTAACAGAATAAGCATTCATTCAGCCCCCCTCCTGCAAACCTATAGAAAGACTAAATGCAAGAAACACATGCTCACTCCTAATCCCTTCTCATTTCCTCCTGGCACCTGTTTCTGCCCCCACAGGCACCAAACACTCTAACAGCTGGCCGAAATGAGAACCAAGAGATAATACACTACCACTGCAGACCAAGCTCTCACCAAAATGGTGGTTAGCAAATAATGGAAACAGAAACACCCAGATTTTAAGAGATCAATAAAATGGGCGCCAAAAGATCTCCCACATTCTCATGATAGATTCAGTCACTTAAGATACCTGGGCTGGTCCAGGCACGGTGATTCAGGCCTGTAATCCCAGCACTTTAGGAGGCTGACGTGGGCAGGTCACGAGGTCAGGAGTTGAGAGCAGCCTGACCAACATGGTAAAACCCCGTCTCTACTAAAAATACAAAAATTAGCTGGGCGTGGTGGCATGCGCCTGTAATCCCAGCTACTCAAGAGACTGGGGCAGGAGAATCGCTTGAACCCAGGAGGCAGAGGTTGCATTGAGCTGAGATCGCGCCACTGCACTCCAGCCTGGGAGACAGAGCAAGACTCCGTGTAAAAAAATAAAAAATAAAAAAAGATACCTGGGCTGCTGTCCAGGTAAACCAGGTCTCCAGGTAGATAAGAGTCACACAACGCATCCTTTTCACTCCTTCTCTACTCCCCACTCAAAAAAAAGTTACTATTAAGAATTCCTGCCAGGTGCAGTGGCTCACACCTGTAATCCCAGCACTTTGGGAGGCCGAGGCGGGTGGATCACCTGAAGTCAGGAGTTCCAGAACAGCCTGGCCAACCTGGTGAAACCCCATCTCTACTAAAAATACAAAAATTAGCTGGGCGTGGTGGTGGGCACCTATAATCCCAGTTACTTGGGAGGCTGAGAGACATCGTCTCAAAAAAAAAAAGAATTCCTAGTTGACCATTGTGTATGAAGGATGACCCTCGCTGGGAGTATGGAGGGGCAAAACTGTGCCTATGTGGTTTTTTTTTTCTTTTTTTTGAGACAGAGTCTTGCTCTGTCACCCAGGCTGGAGTGCAGTAGCGCAATCTCAGCTCACTGCAACCTCTGCCGCCAGGGTTCAAGAGATTCTCCTGTCTCACCCTCCAGAGTAGCTGAGATTACAGATGCCTACCACCATACCTGGATTTTTTGTATTTTTAGTAGGGAGGAGTTTCACGACATTGGCCAGGCTGGTCTCCTGACCTCTTCCACCAGCCTCTGCCTCTCAAAGTGCTGAGATTACAGGCATGAGCCACGGCGCCCGGCCCTGTGGCTATGTATTTTGTTAACCTTCTAGGACCCCAGTACATAAACATTGCTGTTGATAATACTTCAGTGCTCACTGGCCTTTCTCTTCATGGGTGATGGAGCTTGACAGACTTACAAAATTAGAACTTAAAATCCAATTGAGACCTTTTAGGCAGCACCAGCTCTCAAGAATAGCTCTCAACAACTTCTAGCAGTAGGGTTCCTCTTTCTCTAACACCAGCATCTGTCCTATGATTATGTAAGTAATTATGTATAATGTTTCCATTACTCACAACACCTCATTAACACATCTGGACAGCCTTTGTTTAATGGATGGCCCAGCCTCTGGTAAGGACTCAGGGCAAATGATTTCCCCCAGTGCTCCATGGTCCCCTAGGCCTCAAAGTCAGGGGCAAAGATACAAGTACAAGAAAAAGTCAACAACCCTGGGAAATCAAACCGGTTCCTGGAAGTCTGGACAACTGCAACCCACGCTGGGCCTCAGATACACCCAAGAATGTGGTGGGGGCACCTGTAAGACTAAAGAGCATAAACCATCCAGTCCCAAGGGACACGGGATCTCAGCTCTTCTTCCAGTGATGACTCAAGGAGACAGCCAGCTGGGGATAAGGGGGTAGCTCCACCAACTGGTGCTTCAAAAAACAACAAACACAAGCACACATGTGAGACTGACAACGCTGCCCTCGCCTCCCCAGCTTTCTCAGGTGAAAAGCCTCTCCAAAGGTGGCCAAGAGCCCCTTTGTGACCTTTTCTTCTCCCCTTTTGGGACTCCACTGATCATTCATTTTACTTCTATTTATTCTGAACTCAAAAGTGGGGAGCGAATACAGAAAACTAACCATCTGGCTAGTTTTTCACCTTACTTCTCTCATCTGTAAAATGGACTCAAAAACTCCTTTTCTCCGGCAAACTCAAAGTGGGTGGTTATTTCAGAACTGACTGAGTCCTCTCTTCACAATGCCATTAAGAGAAGTGGGTGTTATGTGGCCATCTGGAGGTGTTTTCTACAATCCATGTTTTTCTAGGACATTTCTTCAAATGGAAAAAAGAGACCCACAGGTGGGCAGCACCCTTACAACAATCGTGAAATCTGCAGCAAGACAAACTGTGCTAAAAGTGGAAAGACACAGAGACCCAGAGTGGTCGTGGAGCTGTGGCTGCTCACACAGGAACTACCTAGACCTTGCCCTCTGAGACAATGTACATGGGCTCTTTCCTACAGCCTAAGAGGGCTGGAAAGACAAAAGCCACCTGCAAGAATTGACAGGGAGCCAGGCACAGTGGCTCACGCCTGTAATCCCCGCACTTTAGGAGGCCAAGGCAGGCAGATCATGAGGTTAAGAGTTCAAGACCAGCCTGGCCAACATGGCGAAACCCTATCTCTATACAAAAATTAGCTGGGCATGGTGATACCTGCCTGTAATCTCAGCTACTTGGGAGGCTGAGGCAGAAGAATCGCTTGAACCCAGGAGCCAGAAGTTGCAGAGATCATACCACTGCACTCGAGCCTGAGTGACAGACTCTGTCTTGGGGGACTGGAGGAGAATGAAGTGACAGGAACAGCAAGTCCTGGAAACAGGATTCTTCCACCAAGAGCAAAATGACAGGTCAGCTCCACTTTTAATAATTTTTTGCTGAATCAGAATTGAATTTTCAAAATCCTTATTAAAAAAACCTGATACTTCCAGAAGAGTATAGGATTGTCTGAAGTCAAGAAAGATTAAAACCTAGAAGAATAATGAAAACAAAATCTTGCTCACTCTAATTTTCTACAAAAATGTAGACAGACATCATAGAGTTCCCACCTCCTGGAACAAAAGACGCCTCCAAGGGTGAGGCAAGTATGGAAAAGGTTTGTGGACAAAGGAATCAGAAAATAAAGGCTGGGGCCTGGAAAAGCAATTGAGGCTTGTCTTAGGGAGTCACAGAAATAAAGAGTATACAGCAATCTGGAAGACAGAAAGAAACAAAAGATAATTGAGCACATGAAAAAACGGATTCAATTGGTCTCATTTTTTTTAAGGTTATTTTTAATTTTTTAATTTTTATTTTTTCGAGACAGAGTTTTGTTCTTTTTGCACAGGCTGGAGTGCAATAGCACTGACAGCTCACCACAACTTCCACCTCCCGGGTCCAAGCGATTCTCCTGCCTCAGCCTCCCGAGTATCTGGAATGAAGGCATGCACCACCACACCTGGCTAATTTTGTATTTTTAGTAGAAACGAGGTTTCCGCATGTTGGTCAGGCTGACCTCAAACTCCCAACCTCAGGTGATCTGCCCGCCTTGGCCTCCCAAAGTGCTAAGATTACAGGCATGAGCCACTGCGCCTGCCCCCTGGTCTCATTTTTATTAACAGGTAAGGCTTAAGGATTTGAAATGGAACAGACCTTCCACAATATCTCCTAAATAAAACAATATATAATTAAATTTGCCAGATCACAAAATACAAGCTTCTGAACTCCATGAATTAGGTGCAGCATCACTAATCTTTCTGCTCCCTGCCATGCAGTGAAAGGCACAATTATTTTAACTCCAAAAGTAATGCAATCACCTCAGTAGGACTACTCTACACTGATCCACACTTTACCTAAGCTACATAGCATGAAACAGACAGGGAGTCCCGTTTAGCATTCGGGGATTAAGGCTAAACACTGAAGCACTCTATGAGGGATGACAAGAACCAGAAATCGGTAAGTTAATGGAAACAAGTTTGTTAGACAAGAAAAAATTTAAAAAAAAAAAGGATATTCCTTAACATTTAACAGACAAAGACAAATATACTTTTAACACCAGGTTTTCCTGACACCAGACCATGGATCTTACTTCTCCTGTTATTCCACATTATGCTGTTTTGTTTGTTGGGAAAGTCTGGGTATAACTGAAGTTTGGTTCTTAAAAGGGAATCGCTTGCAAAGCAATGCATGTGGACAGTCCTTACAGATCTTCCCAAAATCTTATAAATGTCTGGCCCACATCTAATTTAACACCTGTTTTTCTTAGTAATTGACTTTATCAAGTCTTCTTCAAAACATTCAAATTAAAAGTTTTCACTGAAACTCTTTTCCACACTCGTTTCAAGGTTGACGTAATATTTAACTGTAATTACAACAATAAGCCCAACTGGAATAACCAGATTTGGGAACAAACAACTGACACTTAACTTAGCAAGACTTCTGGGTGAAAGCCAAAGGGGACAGAGGCACATCCCAGAGCTGCCCAGGAGCTTTGTCCTGGCGTTATCAGCCAGAACGTTCTGGAGCGAACAGGGCAAGTAGATTGGGTAGGTAAATGGTGATTAGGGGCTCAGCACAGTGGCACGTGCCTGCGGTCCCAGCTACTACGGAGGCTGAGGTGGGAGGATCGCTTAAGCCCAGGAGTTCTTGACTGTAGTACGCTATACCAATCAGGTGTCTGCACTAAGTTCAGCATCAATACGGTGACCTCCCAGAAGTAGGGGACCACCAGGTTGCCTAAGGAGGAGTGAACCAGCCCAGGCTGGAAACGGAGCAGGTCAAAACTCCCCTGCTGGTCAGTAGTGAGACTGCCTGTGAACAGCCACTGCACTCTAGCCTGGGCAACACAGCGAGACTCGGTCTTTAAAAAAAAAAATTTTTTTAATGGAAAAGAAAAGGTGGTTAGGAGAGCTGCTACTACATTAATCCTGGGGGGAGATGTGGACCAGTAACATCAGGATGATTACAGCAATGCAGCCAGAATTCAAAGGTCAGGAATGTGAGTCCTCACGCCATCATGAGCAAAGGCACTAGCTTAAAAAGGCTCTCCAGCTTAGCCTTCACCAAGTGTCTTAATGGACTATGCTTAGTATGACATTCCCATGTCTTCTCTGAAATGAAAACAAAAAAGACAACAGTTCCATTTTTTAATGTAATTGAATTACATTAATATACTCCAATTATATACTCCAAAAGATTTTCCTGTTCCTGAAGAAGGAAAGTTAAAACAACCTTCGGAGCAGGATATACACAATACATATACACACATTATTTATATATATATAGATATACATATACATATACACACGCACACACACACACATAATACATATATATATACACACATACATTATATATATATATATATATAGACACTGGGATTACTGGCACTTGGAAATGCGTCAATAGCCTTCAGCCCAGCAACAGGCACTGGTTTAACCCACTGTGAGCAAACAGCCACTGTATATGCCAAGTACCAAATAATTCTACTTCCTATTTGGTCCAGTGGCTACAGGGACACACGAGTTAAATATTAGCCTACAGTAAAATAATTACCTGAATAATAAACCAAGTTGGATTACTTTTCGACATAATTTATTTTTTCTTTCAAATTTTAGTGACACTTTGAACTCGATTGTACCTTCCTTCCCTATTGTCCCTAAACAATTAACAGGAGCTCAAATGCCACTGCCCTGCACTTAACACAGAGCAAGATTTTCCACTACTAGAAACAAGTAGCAAGAAAGCCACGTAAAGATCCCAGGAAAGAAAAACTACAGCAATAACATGACGTGCAAATTTCCCCACCACTCCACCAACTGTGAAATAACCTGAACAATTTGTCTAAAAGGACAAGTTTTAAAGCAAAACAACCTCAAAAATCCAACCACTATATTTGTGTTCTTCTTTTCTCTTTACAATTTTATGTAGTTGTAATTATAATAAATCCTACTATTGAACCCTATAGCCAAAACTTCTTCCAATTTTTAAATCATATACTTTTAAATTATACAATTAAGATACTTAAAACTGACAGCCTAGTGGTACAAATTCTGCTTGCGCTGTCCTAGAAAAATCAAACTGGCAATTTGTTTTCATGTTAACTACATGAATTATTATCTTCACATGGCAGAGATTTTCTATTTCAAACTGATACCTGCTAGAAAGCAAAGATCAAATAGTAGTGAAGCCCCAGTATCGTATCTGTTATTCTCCCTAGGAATAACTAAGCAGTGGAATGATGGAAATGGCAGAAAATATCCATAGAGCAAAACATGCAACTGTTTTTATCGGTCGAAGTGGATTGGGGCTTTCAAAGGCAAATGTTTTCAGTTATTTAAGGTATTGCAGTGGCAGTCGTGCCCAACACAATTAAGACAGGATTACATTGCAATTTATGACTTTCTCAAGGACATCATTTATTATGAAATACAACAATCATTTCTCCCAAAGCCTACCATCGACAATCACACCCCCAATTCTGCTTTGCTAAGGTAATAAACTAAATGGCAACTCAGCAGGCATCCCTGGCTTTTGAGACCAATTATGGGAAACGTGCTGCCTTCAACCAGCTCAAGTAAAAATGCCATCTTACATATAAAGAGGCATACTGCTTTACACCTTCCGTGCACATGATCTTTTCAGTGACTTAGTTAAGTGGCAATGGCAGGTATTTTTCCATTTTACAAAGAGAAAACAGAATGCCAGCCTCTGGTTACCTTGCTCAGAAGAACTAAGCCCAGACCACCTTCAGACTTAAAGGAGTCCTGTGCTCTCCTCAGTACATGATTCAATTACAAGTCTTCCTTGGTCCAGCCCCCAAAATTACACTCAGTAGGCACAGAGTCGGCATAGCAAAGGAGAGCCCCCCACCATGGTACCGCAAAGCTTCCAGAAAGACCAACAGTTGCTGCTCGGCAGCATCACCATGAAGGGCATCCGGCCACATCCTGCCAAAGCATCCCCCAACACGACTTCAAGTGACAAAGTGGCCAAATCCACAATGCGGTCCCTCCAACAAAGCAGAGCTTTCCCTGAATACTTTCATTTCTTTCCACAAGCACCGGAGGTGGGGCACATGTACCACGCTAGTAATGCAACACCATCAGGAGACCTGGAACAGAGGAAGTGAAAACATTCCTGCAGAAAGGAGGCGCCTCCTCCCCGCTCCCCACTTCCCAAGTGGCATCAGAACAGGGTCCAGTGACACTCCTTTGGGGACCAACGGCTCCCCAGTGCTCACCTGGTAGAAAGCGCGACGCTCCGGAGCGGAAGGCAGAGGCCGAGCGCATCTTCCTCCTCTTCCTCCACCCACGCCGCAGCCCGGCTCCGCGGCAGCCCCCGCCCCGCACCCTCCTCCCCCGGCAGCCCCGCCGCGCCTGGAACCTCCCGCCCGACTTTTGACGTCACGGAGGAGGAGGGGAAGGTTCCACCCGGGCCCGTCCCTTTGTGACGTCACAATGACAACAGAGCGCGGCCGGGAGCGTCCGGGAACCGAGGGCCGCTGGGGGCGGAGGGAGGGAAGAAGGGCTGGGGTGACAGCGCGCGGCGGGGGAAGAACCCGGGGGCGGGAGGGGGTGCGCTGACGTCTCGCCAGCTTAACCTGTTGCTCTTGAGACTGCGTCGGAGCCCGCAGGCAGGGCCGCGGGAAGCCGGCCGGGCCGCCGCCATGCTCGGCCGTGCGCACGATGGGGGGCGCCCGCTGCAGCTGTGCGCCGCGCGCCCCCTCCCCGGCACGCCCACGCCCCCGCCCCGCGCGCTCTCCCCTCCCCGCGCCCCGCAGGCCGCGCCGCGCCCGCGCCCCACCCACCCGCCTGCCTGCTTGCCTGCCTACGAGCCGGCCCGGGTAGCCCGGTGCCGCCTGCCTGCGAGCTGGCCCGAGTAGGGTAGCCCGGTGCCCGCCTCGCGCGCCCGCCCGGAGTCTGCCCCCTACAGGCCGCGCGCGCGCGCCCGCCGGCCCAGCCCCGGCCCAGCCGGCCGCGACCCCGGCGCGCAGTCCCCTCCGCAGCCAGCTCGAGCACGTCGCTAACACCTCTGTTCCCGGAGCATTAACTCGTGCCGTGCCTCCCGCGGCCGCCGCCAGCCACGGTCTTGCAGCCGGACGCCCGGACTCGACAGGATCCGCTGACCGCCCGCAATTAAAAAAATCCACCCAACGCTGTTCTCCACCTCTAGACGGTCCGGAATGGGAGGCGGGGTGGGGTTCTCGTCCAAGTTCTACCCCATTTGCTTTGTGGCTGCATCCGAAACGGACGCCCCGGGAAGGCGTCCACGCTCCGAGGGCAAGGTTGCCGCCGTGCAGTTTCTACAGCCGGAGTTTGAACTAGTCCTTTGCATTCTACCCAGCCCTCTGCAATGCGGATGTATTTTAATTCTTAAATTCTTTATGAACAGCTTTCTAAGTTGGACTTGATTATCTAACCTTGCATTTCTTTCACAGTTGAAGTTGACGTGTCTAAGATAAGAATCAGCTCTCTTGAAGAAGCATTCAGCTTTTCCATTAAATATATTTTTTACAAAACCACTGCCCCGAAGGTCATCTCTCATTACACACACCACAATGATCAAAAAGGGAAAATATTAACACCAATCTGTCTACTCAACTTAAATAAAACTTTCCTCTTACGCTAAGGTATGTTCATTTGGCCTTTTTTGAAAAAATGAGTTCTTTAAAGCAGGCAGCTAATCACAGATCACTGGAGTGCATATTTGGTTAATCCCTCGGTCCCCCTCTTTCCTCCCTCCCCTCAAACTTAAAAAAAAAAGGCACCACACACAAAACAAAAACACTCCCCCATGCCAATCAAAACGTAGCTGTACTATGCACAAATTTAACTATTCCAAACCATTTAAATCTCTGAATAATCACGGAATTTCAGAAGCCTAGTTAACAAGGAGAAATGACTTGTACTTACATATGCATTCACATACACACTTAAAAACATTAGCCATAGTGTGTGTCCTTTTCCCCCTAGAACTGGAAATCATGAATTTTTTAAACAAAACCAGCCTCATTATTAAATTAAAGTCAAACCCAACAAATGCATTCGCTGTAACATGATTCCCAACTGGTTTATGTTGCAAACCAGATAAGCCAAAATGACCACAGACATTAAATTTAATGTGCCAGTGCAAAGAGAAGATCGCCATAATCGGACCCTCGATTGCAACTTAAAGGGCTTCCAACACACATGCGTTACACGATTTTTCCAAATAACATCAATAATAATAACAGGCTCATTTGCATGCAAAGTGCAATACGGGGCCAAATCCGCTTGAGAATGCAGTTTAGTTACATTACCGCAGCCCCCGCCACCTCAAGCTCCACCAAAATCCCTTGCCTTTCATATAAAACTAGATTATGGTTGTGTCATTCGAGGTCAATTTATTCACTTGAGATATCTCTACACCAATCTGTTTTTCAACCAAACTAGGCAGACACCACTTTGCTTGAAAAGCCCTCTTTCAGAAAAGAAAGAAACAGCCTTATCGGACGCTGTGTTTAAAGCCCTTCAGCTGCAGAATTATCTATAAACTTGACATTCACAGCCATTGCTTAAAACTGCAAGTCAAAGGATATGTTGTTAGGAGCACTTACGTATTTCTTCTGAATGATATTCCTCTTGGGTCTTTCCTTGCTCATTCTGAGATCCAAATGCTGATTGCAAAAGGGGACAATTGCTTCATGAATTTAAAGCCGTCAGAAATTTGCAAAAAAATATCCTGGTGGTTTTTATTGTTGCTGGTGGTGGTTGATCTTGTAATCCAACTTTTCTTCCTCTTCCCCCAAAGCCAGATTCGCCTTGAAATAAATCCGAAATTGGGAAGGAAAAAAAAGAGCCAAGACGAACGAAGCAAACAAAAAAAAATTCACTTTAGTAAAACACTCATAATGGAAAATTTCCCCCGAAACACATACACACACACACAAAAAAAACCGACGCCCTTCACTCCCCCCCCTTTTTCCTCCAAAAACTACATCAGCGAAACGTGAAGGTCCTTAGTGTCTGATCCGTAGTTACATCTTGGAAAAGAAAAGGGAAAGATAAATTAAAAATGTTGGAAGTCACGTTTGTGCTGCAGCAGCAGTGCGAGCAGAAGAGTCAACTCCAGCGGCGGCGGCGGCGGCGGCGGCAGCACCACAGCGAGGGCTCGCCGAGTCTCTTTCCAAGCCCCCTAACCAATGAGAGAGAGGCTATCCAGCCCAACTTTAAATGGACTCTGCTTTTATACAAGTTAGGGCTCCTCGGGTAATTCCCCCGCCGGGCGCCAGCCGAAAACTCCCACCGCTCGGCCGCCAGGCGCCCGCTTAGCCCGGTGCCGACCGCCCCTGGCCCACGCCAGGGCACCCCCGCAGCCTGGCCAACCAGACACCCGAGCGGCCTCGACGAACACCTCCCAGGCAAGCCCTGGGCGTCGCTCCCACGCCGAGCCCAGGCGTGGAATTGAGAGAGGCTCCCTAGCTCAATGCATGGCACGCTCCGTCGCTCCACCTCACCCCCTTTCCCCTGCCTGCGGCTCACCCCACGGCCGCCCCACGCCAGCACTCGCCACTGCCCTCGCGTCTACCTGCAGCCGGGCTGCTGGGTACGAGTGCCCCAAGACGCCCGGCCCCGGGGGAGAGCCGCCTATTCCCGGGGCACCTTAGAATGGTCCCCTTGATCTTCTGGAAGTTGTAGTCCCCCGACTACAAAATGGCTATGGCCACGGAAGCTGGGAACTACAATTCCCAGCCTGCCCCGCAAAGTCTGTCACTCAACTCCCCCCTCCCTCCTCTCGCCCCCCTCCCCCCTCACCGGCCGTGCCAACAAACGCTTGGACGTGTCCCGCGTGCGACACTGCTAGAGGCTGGCTCGGGATTGGCCCGCGGAGCGTGTGGTCCGCGAGCGAGGAACTCCCCCACGCCGGCCCCACTCCGCCCCCCGGGCCCCGGCCCCCCTTCCCTGGCGGCCGCCGGCCCCCTCCCGCGCGCCCTGCCCCCACCCGCGGCGCGAACCGCCTGTGGAATCGAGGAATCGCGCGCGCCGCCCGGAGCCGCGGGGGAGGGACTAGGCTTCCCCCGGGGAAGGCCTCGGAGCGTGGCGGCGAGGGGGGGCGGTGTCAGGGAGGGGTTGGAGCCCGTCCTAAGGAAAACTGGGCCACGCACCAAGAGGAATCCTCGGTGCGAACTAGTTGATCGGCGGCGCCTGCTGCTCGTGCATTGCAGCCGGTGTCACCTCAGGACAGCGCCTCGCGTCTGTGTACAGAGCGTGCTGCGGGCGCCTGGGGTAGTCCCAGGTCACCCCTCTCCGCGCCCCGCAGCAGCGCACGCCTGCACGAGCGGGGTGGGCGGTGGCCGGGGTCGCCGCGTGGAAGGGCCACGCCCCCCCCCCCACGCGCGGGCTCGCCACGTGGCCCCGCGGTCGCAAAAGCGCCTCCTCCCGACCCGCAAGGAGGACGTCCCCTGGTGGCCCGGGGAGTGAAGCCCCGGCTGCTGCCTCCCGAGAAAAAAGCTGTGTTTAAAGAGACTGGGCGGGATCTTTGCTTTGCCAGGCGGATTTTGTGATAAAATACCATAAAATGTTGAGGTAAAAATGAGTGGAATATGGAGACCGAGCCGCACAGACACATAACTGTAAGGAAGCATCTCGAACACCAAGTGCCAGGAATATCAAGTGCCCGGGCCACGCGAGAGCCTACTTTTTACCTGCCTCCAGCCCCCTGTCGTGCTCGTTTAATCGCTGAAATAAATGAAGTAGCAGGCCCTGGCATACCGCTTTGGGCCTTCGCCTTATTAACAACTTTGTCAAGTCTCACATCGCCATTCTGCCTTGTTAATTTCCTTGTTTTTCGCTGTGGTTTTAGAGAAGCAGCGTTTTCCATTCTCGGGCTAGCCTCGGAATTAAACGTGGCAGAAGCGCTCCCACGAACGCACACCCGTATATTTTATTCCACCCATTCCCTAGACTTCAAAAGTCTCGTGTCACACAGCTGTTTACTTACAGCAGTATTTGAAGAAATATTCATGGTGTCTAGAAAGGTCTCAGAAACGGAAGGTGGGAGACCAGACCTGGTTTCAAATGGCAACCAAGGGCCTCTCTGAGCTTGTCAGTTTCCTCATCTGCAAATTAGTGGTGATCAAACCTGTGGGGAGGATTATAGGATAAATAACTAACCCAGCTTAAAGCTAGGCACGTTATTGGAAGCTTTCGGTAAACGAAATAAAAGGTTTTTCGGAAGGGTTTTTAGTTATTTTACCTTACCAAAAAATCTGAAATGAAATAATTTTGTCTCGTGTTCACTTCACAATCGGAAAAATAAATGACCTTTTGTGCCCTGAATACTGCAAAACTTGTTCGCTGGTGCCACTTCCTGGGAAGGATCCAATGAGGCAGACTCCAGTAGGGCCACCCACGGTGTTTTCAAAAGACTTTCTGATCATTAGGACTGGCATACTGGGAATCTCCACGTCTCCACGTTGTTAAGATTTTAAACAGCTTTCTGTAAGTTTAACGCAGATCTCTCATTCCCCCAGGCAAATATTAATGAACAAAGGTGGGTTTCTTTTCGGTTCCCCTAACTAGCCCTGGAGCCTGGACTTTTCAGTCCTGGGCCGGCGAACTCCCCTTCCAGACTACCAGCTCCAGGTCACCTGGTGTGAGAAACCATTGTGTGAAGTTGAGGCCTCAGGGCAGGGGAAAGGAAGGAATTTGCTCATTTCCAAAAGATTTGAATAATATTAGTGTTGTTTTCCCTGAAAGGGAAAAAGATTGGCCTTCTTAGCGGTTGAAAGTTTTTCCTGTTGTGGAAATAGACTACTCCTAATGAACTTCCTCCCCGTACCATCTTGGCAAGGCTTTCCTTGCTTTTTCCTCCTCTTTTTCATTTTCTGTAAGTCAAATGCACACTTTCTCCTGATGATTTTCACATCTCAAAGCCTTGACCTCTTCGATTGGAGGGTCAGGGGTGAGAACATGTCTAGGTATGTTGATTCTGTTAGACTCTATGCCAGCACTGTCCTCATTCCTAACGACACAGGAAACTCAAAAGTCCTTTGTAAAGAAGCACACAGCTCAGTAAAGGCAAAGTTTGCCAGGTGCGGTGGCTCACGCCTGTAATCCCAACACTTTGGGAGGCTGAGGTGGGCAGATCACGAGGCCAATAGATCGAGACCATACTGGCCAACATGGTAAAACCCTGTCTCTACTAGAAATACAAAAATTAGCCGGGCATGGTGGTGCCTGCCTGTAGTCCCAGCTACTGGGGAGGCAAGAGAATTGCTTGAACCCACAAGTCAGAGGCAGCAAAGATATCATGCCACTGGACTCTAGCTGGCAACAAAGCAAGACTCCATCTCAGAAAAAAGGCAGAGTTTACAATGGATTGTGATACCTCCAAAAAGGACTATATCAACAATGTAGAAAAGAAGGTAAAAAGAACACATGGCTGAGATGACTAGGTGTGAAGGTGTTTTGAAGTATGTGGAGGGGTTCACATACATACTTAAGAAAAGTGCGTATTTCACCCCTTTGTATTGCATCCTGTTTGCTTATATTCTCCACTTTTAACGATTCCAGTTCTCTCTAAATAAAAACGAAACTACCTAAAGTCAGAGATGATGTTGTTTACTTCTCATACCCTCCAAAGCTCCAAAAACTTCATCACATTTGAAAGATGTCCAGTAAATGCTTACTGTTGAATATTTCACCAAAACTGTAATGCCCAACTGTTTAGACTGTTGCCTGACCTTTAGTCTCCCACCATCAACTCTCATTCCGTTCTGGAACTTTGCTAGTTTTCCTCTTGCATTATCTAACTCCAATGTAGTAGTATATATTCTTCAAGACCCCAACTGCAGGCCTATTTCCAATTCAGCCTGGCTGCTTGGCCTGCTCATTCCTGGATTTTCATTGCTCTGGTCATTTCGGCCACTTTTTTTGAGCTTTAAAATTTAGTCCCGAGGCTGAGTGTGGTGACTTACATCTATAATCCCAGCACTTTGGGAGGCCAAGGCAGAAGGATAACCTGAGCTCCAGAGCTTAAAATCAGCCTGGGTAACATGGTGAAACCTTGTCTCTACCAAAAAATATATATATAGATAGATAGATAGATTTATATTTATATACAAAAATTAGCTGGACATGGTGGTCCGGGCATGGTAGTGCTTGTAGTTCCAGTTACTTGGGAAGCTTAGGTGGGAGGATGGCCTGAACCCAGGAGGCTGAGGTTGCAGTGAGTGGACATTGCACCACTGCACTCCAACCTGGGTGACAGAGAGATCCTGTCAAAAAAAAAAAAAGAAAAAAAAAGTGCTCTCTGTTGTATTGTTTCCTGATCATGTCATGTGTATATCTTGTATCTCTCTTTTTTTTTTTTTTTACTTTTTTTTTTTTTTTTTTGGTAGAGACGGAGTTTCACCATGTTGGCCAGGATGGTCTCGATCTCTTGACCTCGTGATCCACCTGCCTCGGCCTCCCAAAGTGCTGGGATTACAGGCATGAGCCACCGCGCCCAGCCTGTATCTCTTAATTAAATCGAAATGTGATGGGGCTATGATTTGTCTCATATTGAGGCAGCCATTGGCAATGAGGGAATCAGATGTTTCTAATATTAACTCTCTGAGAGACCTTATGCCATTCATTTGCGTCATCTGGGCCTCAAGTCCACCATGTATAAAATGAGCAGGTTAGGATGGGTGTGGGTGGTGGCTCACACCTCTAATCCTAGCACTTTGGGAACCCAATGCAGGAGGATTGCTTAAGCCCAGGAGCTCAAGACCAGCCTGGGTAAGATAGCATGACCTCGTGTCTACAAACACAAAATAAAAAATTAGAGGGTTAAATTCAATTATGCCCAAAGACATTTCTACACCCAATATTCTCTAGTCCTGCCTTGACCTTTGTACTCTGCTACTTGTATCCCTCAGTGCTGGCCCCTAAGTAAACTCAAATCCACAGTCATTCAGTGACAGTTACTAGGTTAAGGTTCTTTCCACTTGTATGTTATTAATTTCCAAAAAGACCTTATATTTATCTGTGCTACCTAATGATAGCTTTTATTAGTATAACTTCAATAGTGTTTAAAGCACACTATCATAATAATTTCGTTTAAACCATAAAACAACTTAGATCAAGACAGGTATTACTGTCCTCACTCTTCCAATGTGAAAATGAAAAACTGTTATTTGCTCAAAATCATACAACCAGTTGGGTGGACAACCAGGGGTCAAACTCAGGATTCCTGGCTCCATATACCCCATGCAGACCATCTCCCTGGTTTTTCAAAATGGGATTCAAGACACATGATTCCATGAAACATTACTAGGTAGGGCTGAAAAGAAAGTAATTCCTTGATGAACTAAATTTGGAGACTACTACCTTATAATAAAGATAACCTGCTTACTTTGCTGTAGTGTTTTTAGAAATCTCCAAAGGGGCATACAGCTTTACAAATTGATTTGATCACAGGAATCTTTTTTTTAAGAAAGGGCTGGGCTAGGCGCAGTGGCTCATGCCTGTAATCCCAGCACTTTGGGGAGGCTGAGGTGGGTGGAGACATGAAGTTAGGAGTTTGAGACCAGCCTGGCCAACGTGGTGAAACCCCATCTCTACTAAAAATACAAAAAATTAGCTGGGAGCAGTGGTGCACGCCTGTAATCTCAGCTACTCAGGAGTCTGAGGCAGGAGAATTGCTTGAGCCTGGGAGATGGAGGTTGCAGTGAGCCAAGATTGTACCACTGTACTCAAGTCTAGGCGAGTGCAAGACTCCGTCTCAAAAACAAAAACAAAAACAGACCTTTTAAGTCCAGCCACCAGGCCCCATTGATTTTCCTAAATTGCCTCAGAACACCAAGAAAAAATGAAAGAAAGAGCTGGTTACCCCAGAACAGTCTTAGAGACATGCTTCACCCAATATGATGAATTTATACTTCTAATTTTACATAGGTCTATCTTCGTATTCGAGAGAGTAAGGAGACGGGTGTAAAAATAATATTTGAGTGACATCAGGTTTATAAATAACTATGAACCAGTGTACTCAGAGGGTGGGGGCTTCCATTGAAAGAACGTGGAACAGCTATTTCGAGCCAACTGAGATTTGCAAGAGTATTTTAAAACACACTAGGAGGTAAACTCCGATGTAAACAGCCCTCTTAAGAGTGAGTGATGTCAAGGAGACATTAGTTCTTTTTGTTATTCAGTGCTTCCTGTCCCTGAATTACAGTCTTATTTGTCAAGCCTCAATAAAATGCCACAGCACAAACCAAATACAATAAAATGATGCTTTCAACCCAGCTGGTTATCTGTGGACCTCGTTTATACAAGTCACTGAAAGTCGCTGGTACTTTGGATTGTGTAAAAATTTTGGACCATCATTACTATTCTGCTTAGATTGTGTCTTGTGTTATTGAAAGAGAGCTGGCCCTGTTTCAGAAACTCTGGTAAGGCAGCCAAGACGGGAAACCTGCAGTTCCTAAGAATAGAAGCTACTGTTTATAATAATACTGTACTCTGTGTTGGGGGAAAAAAATCAACTTATCAGTGATCAACTAATCCACAGGGGATCATTATGAGGAAACTGAGGCATAGGGATTATAGGGCTCCTGTGAGCAGGCAGGGAAAGAGGGGGAGGTGCGGTATGAATCAGAATGCCTTCAGTTGCAAGTGAATGGAGCCCAAATGAAAATGGCTTATGGAAAAAAAAAGGAGGAGGGGCTTGGCTCACCTAACTGGAAACCCACAGTCCGAGTTTCAGGGCTACGAAGGATGTCATCGTCCTTCCTTCATTCCTTCCTTCTCTTTCTCTCTCCATTCATCTCAGCATTTCCTTTCTTCCAGGGACGAGAGCTCCAAAGAAAATTCCTTTGGCCAGGCACGGTGGATAACACCTGTAATCCCAACACTTTGGGAGGCAGGTGGATCACTCAAACCCAGGAGTTTGAGACCAGCCTGGCCAACAGGGCAAAACTCCTCTCTACTAAAAATTCAAAAATTACCCAGGCACGGTGGTGCGCACCTGTAATCTCAGTTTACTAAGGAGGCTGAGGTGGGAGGATCGCTTGCGCCAAGAGATAGAGGTTACACTCCAGCATGGGCAACAGAGCGAGATTGTCTCAAAAAACAAAAAAAAAAGAGGCCGGGCGCAGTGGCTCACGCCTGTAATTCCAGCACTTTGGGAGGCCAAGCCAGGTGGATCACAAGGTCAGGAGTTCAAGATCAACCTGACCAAGATGGTGAAACCCCATCTCTTAAAAAAAAAAAAAAAAAAAAAAAGGAAAACTCCTTTCCCACCCATGGACATGGGGGTTGGAGCAGATTTTGTTATCCAAAGGAGAGGGGAGACAAACACTCCAGAGAGCAAAAAAGAAAAAAAAAGAAAGTACAGTCTACCACAGAAGTTACTAGTCCTTCCCTCTGTCAGGACCACAGAAGTGAGCAGGAGAGAAGAAAAGAACCTTTCACCATCAGAATCCTAGAGACTCACTGGATTATAGACCATTCCGCCTCAGGGCTACTCTTTCATTTATCCCAGCTTGCACTTGGAGGTTTTCACAGACATGATGCCTGCGAAAATACTGGTCTCCATATAAACACTTTTGCCCATAGTTTCTATGTATGAATCTATAGAATTTGCTAAACAAAAACAGAGCTTATCTCCTGCCAAATTGGGACATCTGCAATTTATATTCTGTTTTCTGAAATCTCAAGGTTTCCACAACCCAAGATTCACCTACACCTTTACAGAAACCTAGTATCATCTCCCTTTCTGCTCCTACATACCGACACACAGAGGGAAACAGAAAAGATTCAAACCTGGGCAGTTACATTGTGACTGAAACTTAGCGGATTATTAATTTCCTGCTTTTGGTCTTTCTCTCAGTTGTCAAACATTCATTAAAAAAACATTTGGCCAGGTAATCGCAGCACTTTGGGAGGCGAAGCTCGGCGGATCACCAGGTCAGGAGTTTGAGACCAGCCTGACCAACATGGTGAAACCTGTCTCTACAAAAAATACAAAAATTAGCTGGGTGTGGTGGCACGTACCTGTAAGTCCAGCTACTCGGGAGGCTGAGGCAGGAGAATCACTTGAAGCTAGGAGGCAGAGGTTGTAGTGAGCCGAGATCATGCTATTACACTCCAGCCTGGGCAACAGAGCAAGACTATCTCAAAAAAAAAAAAAAAAAAAAAAAGGAAGAAGAAGAAGTAGGGAAGAGTAGGGAAGATACTGAGAGAAAAAGGGAACCTACAGGCTCCACTAAACGAAGGTTGGCCAGCAGCTGCTCTGCCCTTGAGTCTCACAAGTTACCTTAGAGGCCCTGTTTCTTATAACTTCAACCCCTGTCTATCCATCCCTCAGTTCCGAGACTCACAGATGCAAAGGATCTAGGTCATTCTCTTTCCACCCAGGAGAAGGGGGATAAGACTTTTTTTTTTTTTTTGCTGCCCTCGCAACCCACCAGTGAGCAATGCAGAACTGTTACTGCCTTAAGCCCAGAAGTCCTCAGATACGGAAGCAACTTGGCTGGGAGGAGGGGAAAGAGGGACTGAATCTAAGCCAAGTCCAGGGAACCCAGGACAAAGAAAGGAAACCCAGGTTGTCAGGCTCTGGCCTTTATTATTAAAAAATAACAGTGTCTGTATGTGTCCATGTGTACACCATTTGAAAGCCGAGGGTTCTCAAACAGTGTATGGTGCCTAGAAAACTTTGGCATTTATGATTCTAGACAAATACAAAGAGAAAGCTATAAAATCAGTGTGGTTATTTAATACAGTATTGCTTACTGGGAAGATTATACTGGAAATCTAGACTCGAGGTTTTTATCTCAGCTTTTTGTGACATCACTAGGCCTCACTTTCTTCATTTGTGAAAAAAGGGGATTGACCTAGATAGACCCTAACACTCTTCCAAATCTAATAGATTATGAATGTGATATCATTTTAGGTGAGTAACTGTGTGTGTGTGTGTGTGTGTGTGTGTGTGTGTATTAGTCTCCGCCTCCCAGGTTCAAGCGATCCTCTCACCTCAGCCTCCCAAGTAGCTGGGACTAGAGGTGTGCACCATCACACCCAGCTAATTTTTGCATTTTTAGTAAAGATGGGGTTTCTCCATGTTGGCCAGCTGGTCTTGAACTCCTGAACTTGAGCTCAAGGGATCCACCTGCCAAGGCCTCCTAAAGTGCTAGAATTACAGGTATGAGCCCCCTCGCCAGGCCTATTCCCATAGCCTTTGCTATCATCTCTTGTTATAATGCTGGGCTTGCTAGGCCTCAGGGACAGGCAGCAGGAAACAGTATCTTTCTGACCTTCTGCCCTCCTTTCCCTTGCCCAAAGGCAAGACACTAATCTCCTGCTTTTTTAAATATATTTTTTTGTTCTGAGACAAGGTCTCACTGTGTTGCCCAGGCTGGAGTGCAGTTGTGCAGTCACAGCTCCCTGCAACCTCTAACTCCTGGGCTCAAGCAATCCTCTCACCTTGGCCTCCCAAAATGCTAGGATGACTGGCGTGAGCCACCTCACCAGGGCTTTCCCCACCCCTCATCTTTCTGATTGTGGGTCTTAAAGGGTCCACCACACATCCTGGGGGGAAGGAATGCTGGCTTCATGAAGCTTCCATAAAAATCCAAGAGGGGCCTGGCAAAGTGGTTTACACCTATAATCCCAACACTCTGGTAGGCCGAGGCGGGAGGATCACTTGAAGCCAGGAGTTTGAAAGTAGCCTGGACAACAGAGCAAGACCCACTCTTTTTTAAAAAAAATAAAGAAAGGCCAGGCACAATGGCTTACACCTGTAATCCCAGCACTTTGGGAGGCCAAGGCAGGCGGATCACCTGAGGTCGGGAGTTCGGGAGCAGCCTGACCAACGTGAAGAAACCCTGTCTCTACTAAAAATACAAAATTAACTGGGCATAGTGGCACATGCCTGTAATCCCAGCTACTTGGAAGGTTGAGGCAGGAGAATCGCTTGAACCCAGGAGGCAGAGTTGCCTCACTGCATTCCAGCCTCAGCAACAAGAGTGAAACTCCCTCTCAAAAAACAAAACAAAACAAGAGGACTGAGTTTAGAGAGCTGCTGTGTAGCGGGCGAAGAGGAGGTTCCTGGAGGGTGGCCTGTCTGGGGAGTGCACAGATGCTTCACTCTCCCCCATGCCTCACCCCACACATTTCTCCATCTGCATCCTTTGAAATATCCTTTATAATAAGCCGGTAAATATAAGTTTTCCCTGAGTTCTGTGAGCCCTTCTAGCAAATTCATCAAACCTAAAGAGAGGGTCATGGGAACCTCAACTTGAAGCTGGTTGGACAGAGTTTCCACAGTCCCAGACTTACAAATGGTGTCTGGGATGAGGGGGACAGTCTTGGGGACTGAGCTTTCAACCTGTGGGATCTGAGGCCATCCCCAGGTGGATAGTGTTGAAATTAAATCAAAGGACACTCAGCTGGTGTCTGCTGCTTGGTTTATAGGGAAAACCTCTATGTATTTTGTCCCAGAAACCTTCTGTGTTGATGACTATTGTGATGGTATGTGAGTAGTAGAAAAACAGTTGCCAAGTTTTTCCACAAATAATGACCATATTCAAAACATTACGACCGGGCACGGTGGCTCACGCCTGCAGTCCCAGCACTTTGGAAGGCCGAGGCGGGCAGATCACCCGAGACCAAGAGTTCAAGACCAGCATGACCAACATGGTAAAACCTTGTCTCTACTAAAAATACAGAAATTGCTGGGCGTGGTGGTACACGCCACCTGTAGTCCCAGCTACTTAGGAGGCTGAGGCAGGAGAATTGCTTGAACCCAGGAGGTGGAGGTTGCAGTGAGCCGAGATCGCTCCATTGTACTCTAGCCTAGGCAACAGAGCAAAAAGAAAAAAAACGATGTTAAACTTAGCCAGGCACGGTAGTCCCAGCTACTTAGGAGCTGAGGCAGGAGGACTGATCAGTTGAGCCCAGAACTTTGAGGTTGTAGTGAGCTATGATTGCACCACTGCACTCCAGCCTGGGCAACAGAGCGAGACCCTATCTCTAAAAAAAAAAAAAAGAAACCTCAAAAGAGACAGACAGACAGACAGATATAAATAGGACACATTGGTCAGCTATGCCTTTGACACTCTGAGTGTTTGAATTTATGTTTTTGAAGATGAGACCAGGGGCCCAGTTGACAGAGTTTGTATCTCTGAAGCATCCTTTGACCCAAAATGTATCCCCTCTCTTATCCTAGAAGGCAAGAAAAACCAGAAGGAAGGAGCCACATTTCTGGAAGTTACTGTAGAGCAGATCCTTGGAGCTTGGAAATTTCGCAAGTCGTCTCAGTATGCCTGGGACTGTCCCAGATTTTCCCAGGCAGATGTAAGAGTCATATTCACATTATTTCCACTCTACATCTCCCCACTTACCCAGCAAAGTACCTGTCCCATAGGAGATGAATGCTTGTTAAATAAGTAAATGGGCCAGAGGGGGTGGCAAATGCCTGTAATCTCAGCACTTTGGGAGGCCAAGGTAGGAGGATCACTTGAACCCAGGAGTTTAACACCAGCCTGGGCAACATAGTGAGACCCCATGTCTTAAAAAACCAAAAACAATAGGGCTGGGCGCGGTGGCTCACGCCTATAATCCCAGCACTTTGGGAGGCCAAGGCGGGTGAATCACGAGGTCAAGAGATCGAGACCATCCTGGTCAACATGGTGAAACCCCATCTCTAATAAAAACACAAAAATTAGCTGGGCATCGTGGCACACGCCTGTAGTCCGAGCTACTCGGGAGGCTGAGGCTGGAGAATAGCTTGAACCCAGGATGCGGAGGTTGCAGTGAACCGAGATCGTGCCATTGCACTCCAGCCTGGGTAACAAGAGCCAAACTCCGTCTCAAGAAAAAAAAAAACAAAAACGAAAAACAGGCATGGTGGCTCAAGCCTGTAGTCCCAGCTATTCAGGGGGCTAAACTCGGAGGATTACTTGAGCCTAGAATGTCAAGGCTGCAGAGAGCCACAATTGTGCCATCGTACTCCAGCCTGGATGACAGAGCAAGACCCAGTTGCAAAAAATAAATACATACACACATAAATACATAAACTGACATGTCACACTGTACCATTTACCATTTTGTTCAAAAATCATTCCCTGGGCCGGGTGCAGTGGCTCACGCCTGTAATCCCAACACTTTGGGAGGCAGAGGCGGGTGGATCATGAGGTCCAGACATCAAGACCACCCTGGCCAACACGGTGAAACCCCGTCTCTACTAAAAATACAAAGATTAGCTGGGTGTGGTGGTGTGCGCCTGCAATTCTAGCTACTCGGGAGGCTGAGCTGAGATTGCCCAATTGCACTCCAGCCTGGGTGACAGAGCGAGACTCCGTCTCAAAAAAAAAAAATCATTCCCCGTATCTGAGGTACCCTTTCAAATAGGCCAGTTACCAGCAAGGAGTTGCAATTATTGAGGAAGTGAAAATGTTTGACAAGTGGCGCTTAAAATATCTCCATTTTGCTTTCCAGCCAGAACTCTTTTTGTGAACTATCGAAATAAGAGAGGAGGAAATAAAAAACTTTTATGTTAGCCAGGCGTGTCAGCATGCACCTGTAGTTCTAGCTATTCAGAAGGTTGAACCAGAGGGTCCCTTGAGCCCAAGAGTTGAAATCCAGCCTCAGCAACAGAACCTAAAAAAAAAAAAAACAAAACCTCGGCCAGGGGCAGTGGCTCATATCTGTAATCACAGCACTTTGGGAGTCAGAGGTAGGTGGATCACCTGAGGTCAGGAGCTCGAGACCAGCCTGACCAACATAGTGAAACCCTGTCTCTACTAAAAATACAAAAAATTAGCTAGGCATAGTGGCAGCCACCTGTAATCCCAGCTACTTGGGAGGTTGAGGCAGGAGACTCGCTTGAACCTTGGAGGTGGACGTTGCAGTGAGCCGAGATCGTGCCATTGTACTCCAGCCTGGGCGACAGAGCATGACTCTCCAGCTCAAGCCAAGGTATTTCATTTTGCTGATTTAGTAGATGAGTCTATTCTTCCTTCCCTCCCTCCCTCCCTTCCTTCCTTCCTTCTTCCCTCCCTCCCTGCCTCCCTCTTTCTCTCTTCTTTCTAGAGATGGGGTCTCACTATGTTGACCAGGCTGGAGTACAGTGGCTATTCACAGGTGCAATCCCACTACTGATCAGCAAGGGAGGTTTGACCTGCTCCGTTTCCGACCTGGGCCAGTTCACCCGTCCTTAGGTGACCTTGTGGTCCCCCGCTCCCAGGAGGTCACCATATTGATGCCGAACTTAGTGACGGCATAGCGAAGTACAGCCCAGAACTCCTGGACTCAGGCGATCCTCCAGCCTGGGCCTCCCGAGTAGCTGGGACTACAGGCAGGCGCCATTGTGCCCAGCTATATTGTATTTTAAAATAACAATTCAAATTTTTATAACACTTAATGATAGATATATTTACTGGGAAGAACAACAAAAAAAATTTTTATAACACTTGACAATAATTTGAAAAGCCAAACATGAGCCATGCATGGTAGCCCATGTCTGCAGTCCCAGCTACACAGGAGACTGAGACAAGAGGATCGCCTGAGGCCAAGTTGGGCAACCTAGAGAAAGCCTGTCTCTAAAACTATTTTTTGTTAAAATGAGGGCTCTGAATGAAGAGACCCCAAAAAGGCTTTGTGTGAGCAATATGGCTGTTTAATCACCTGGGTGCGGGTGGGCTGAGGCCGAAAAGGGCGTCAGCGGAGGGCAGAGGGGATAGGAGTTGGTGTTATAGGTTTGGGGTGAACGGTGAAAAGTTAGAGAAGTTACAGTTGGCGGTTTTTTGCAAGCTGGGAGGGGGTCCTAGGATGTAGAGTCAGGAGGTTGGGCCACGGTCAAAGTCCAAAGGCCTTGTCAGTTGAGGCCAGAATAAGAAACAATAGAAGAATGTCTCAGGTTAGTTAGGAACGCGGGGGTTGATCATTCTTCCTTCCAGCTACTTCAGGTTTTTCTAATTCCGTAAAGCCCTTCTGAGGTGTATGTGCAGGTCCCGGGGTTCTCCATGTCATCCGAAGCTCTGTCAGACCTTACATTTTTGTTTGTTTGTTTTTAGACAAGATCTCACTGTCACCCAAGCTGGAGTGCACTGGTATGGTCACAGGTCACTGCAGCCTGGATCTCCTGGGCTCCAGTGATCCTCGTACCTCACCATCCAGAGTCGCTGGGACTACAGGTGCGAGCCACCATGCACAGCTAATTTTTTTGTTTGTTTTTGAGATGGAGTCTCGCTCTGTCACCCAAGCTGGAGCACAGTGGCAGAATCTCGGTTCACAGCAACCTCTGCCTCCAGGGTTTAAGCTTTTCTGCTGCCTCAGCCTCCCAAGTAAATGGGATTACAGGCATGCGCCACCACGCCTGGTTAATTTTTATATTTTTAGCAGAGACTGGGTTTTGCCATGTTGCCCAGACTGGTCTTGAACTCCTGACCTCAAGCGATCCACCAGCCTCAGACCCCCAAAGTGCTGGGATTACAGGTGTGATCCACTGTACCAGGCCTGTAAAAAAGTTTTTTAAAAACAAAGAGCCTACTTTTGGTTTGCTAGGAACTTTCTGGAATTACACTGAAAGCCCTCGTTCCAGAAGTCTCAGTGCTGGGCATACCAGTAGAGTTGGTCACCCTAGCTTAGAAAGACGTTTGAGACCTCAAGTCACATGAGGGCAGAGCCTTTGTTCCATTCTTCTTTTTTTTTTTTTTGAGACAGAGTCTTTCTCTGTTACTCAGGCTGGAGTGCAGTGACTTGATCTCAGCTCACTGCAACCTCTGCTTTCCAGGTTCAAGCGATTCTCCTGCCTCAGCCTCCTGAGTAGCTGGGATTACAGGTGCATACTACCACATCCAGCTAATTTTTGTATTTTTAGTAGAGATGGGGTTTAACCAGGTTGGCCAGGCTGGTCTCAAACTCCTGACCTCAGGTGATCCACCTGCCTCAGCCTCCCAAAGTGCTGGGATTACAAGCATGAGCCACCATGCCAGGCCTCTTTGTTCCATTCATGACTGTGCATCCAATGAAGGGCAGAACAAGCCCTCAATAAATATATCCAGAATGACTGAATCAATCAATGTCCTCTGAAATAAGGCTGCTCTCTTCATACCCATTCCTCTGAACACTTGGAAACAAGGGCACATACATTACAGGTACCAGGTGCCATCTGTGCCATGCATTCGGAGTCTGATTCAAAGTGCTGAGATTATAGACAGGAGCCACCACATCCGGCCCCTGCATCTGATCTCTGATCCACCAAGACCTTCTCCACCTGAGTTACCTTTCCAGGACTCCCAGGAAGTTCTTTCAATTCTTGATCAGGCTTAACCAAAAGCATAAATCCCAGTGTAGACCTGGAGGCGAATCCTGAAAAGCTGCAATTTGAAAGCCAGCTGTAGTGGAGAATCAGGGGGGTGGCACAACGTCCAAAATCCAAGGTTAATAGGCTGTGAATTGCCACTTTCTTTGCTCATTGTCTGTGCTTCAGCGGTTCCTTTAACCTACTGTCATTCAGCTTGGGGGAGGAGAAGAAAGTGGGAATGGCACCAGCTGCAAGGAGAGACTGACAACAATGCTGTCCCCTCCCCTCGCCCCCACCATCCCACCCGGCTTGTCCCCCCCAAAGCACCAAGCATTCAGTTATACAGTAGATATTTATACAGCCTACCCAGTGCAAATTCAAATTTATTTTCAAGTCATTAGGGCCAATTACTCACCTTTGGGCCCTGTAATATCGTTTGTTTCGTGCCAAACCGAACGCTTTTCCTGTAGCAAATATGATAAATCCTGCATGGTGCCGTTCAATCATGTTTAAACCAATTCAGGTTGTTGTAAGAATTGGGTTGTATGAATGGATGGACTGAGTCATGAAATGTAGACCTCATGGACGATTCTTTTAATTCGAGAATATTCAGTCCTATTGAGGAGAATTGGCTTACTCAGAAGGTCCTACTATGAATAACAGGACTATTTATTTCCCTTAACTTGTCCAAGATTTGAAAGAATGCAAATATTTTTTGCCTTTATTGTGGCCATTAAGGACTCAATTTGCTTTCTTCTCAAGCTTTCAAAGGTATATTGAATTCAGCCAGGCCCGGGGGCTCACGCCTGTAATCCCAGCACTTTGGGAGGCCAAGCAAGGTGGATCACCTGAGCTCAGGAGTTCAAGCCCAGCCTGACCAACATGGTAAAACCCTGTCTCTACTAAAATACAAAATTAGGCAGGCATGGTGGTGCATTTCTGTAATCCCACCTACTTGGGCGTCTGAGGCAGGAGAATAGCTTGAATCTGGGAGGTAGAGGTTGCAGTTAGCCGAGATCATGCCATTGCACTCCAGCATGGTGAACAGAGTGAGACTCCATCTCAACAAAAAAACAAAACAAACAAACCAAAAAAAAAAACACTGGGCGCAGTGGCTCATGCCTGTAATCCCCGCACTTTGGAGGCTGAGGCAGGCAGATCACAAGGTCAAGAGATCGAGACCATCCTGGCCAAGATAGTGAAACCCCCTCTACTAAAAATACAAAAATTAGCTGGGCGGGGTGGCATGTGCCTGTAGTCCCAGCTACTCGGGAGGCTGAGACAGGAGAATGGCTTGAACCAGGGAGATAGAGGTTGCAGTGAGCTGAGATTGGGCCACTAAGCTCCAGTCTGGGCAATAGAGTGAGACTCTGTCTCAAAAAGAGAAAAAAAAAATATTGAATTGCACTCTATGTGTAATGCTGGGACAGAATTTGAAGAGGTGAGGTTAAAAGACAATAACAGCCAGCTGTGGTGGCTCACACCTGTAATCTCAGCACTTTGGGAGGCTGAGGCAGGTGGGCGATTACCTGAGATTGGAAGTTCGAGACCTGCCTGACCAACATGGGGAAACCCTGTCTCCACTAAAAATACAAAATTAGCCAGGCGTGGAGGCGCATGCCTGTAACCCAGTACTCAGGAGGCTGAGGCAGGAGAATCACTTGAACCCAGGAGGCAGAGGTTGCAGTGAGCCAAGATCATGCCATTGCACTCCAGCCTGGGCAACAAGACCGAAACTCCGTCTCAAAAAAAAAAAAAAAATTAGCTGGGCGTGGTAGTGCTTGCCTGTAATCCCAGCTACTCAGGAGGCTGAGGCAGGAGAATCGCTTGAAACTTTTATTTGCTGTAAATGCAAATTACTGGGCTCTACCCCAGGCCTTCTTGAATGACAAACTGAGGAGTGGCACCCAGAGATGCGTGTCTTAACAAGGCGGCCAAGGGACTGTGATGCTCCTTCAGGTTTCAGAATTCATTCAGGTTTATGTAGATGTTTTAATTCCCTGTTCTTTGGGGAGTGATGTGGAAGGACCGCAAGGAAGCTGTAAACCGATTTTGGCCTGGCAGCTCCTTTTTTTTTTCTTTTGAGACGGAGTCTCACTCAGCTGCCTAGGCTGGAGTGCAGTGGCATGATCTCACTGCAACCACCGTCTCCTGGGTTCAAGCGATCCTCCCGTCTGAGCCTCCCGAGTAGCTGGGATTACAGACACCCACTATCATGCCTGATAATTTTTGTATTTTAATAGAGATGGGTTTTTTTAACATGTTGGTCATGCTGTTCTTTAACTCCTGACCTCAGGTGATCCGTCCACCTTTTTTAAAAAAACTTTTTGTGGACAACGGGGTCTTGCTATGTTGCCCAGGCAGGTCTCAGACTCCCGAGCTCAAGTCATCCTCCTGCTTCTGCCTCCCTAAGT
The DNA here is from genome assembly GCA_036589455.1 of Ateles fusciceps. Classification (NCBI taxonomy): domain Eukaryota; kingdom Metazoa; phylum Chordata; class Mammalia; order Primates; family Atelidae; genus Ateles; species Ateles fusciceps. The sequence goes on from JAZHEH010000093.1 coordinate 3,848,030, forward strand.
CCTGGGATCACAGGCGTGAGCTACTGCCCCCAGCTCTGGGGGCTCTTTTCTGTTTTTCCTCTCTACCTCCAATAACTTGTGTACAAGGCCCTCAGTCTTCCTTTCATCTGCCGTGCCCACAGACAACAGTAACAAGGTGCAGACTAAAGGGAAACAGTTCCAAGTGAATCTGGCATTCAGGGCTCCCCTAACACCCCATTCTCCACTCCAGCCCTTTCCCCACTTCAAGGGCACCTTTGTCTCCAGGCTGAGGCTCCTGGAATATGCACAGGTCTTGCTCCAGGCCACTCAGTCCCCGTTGTTTTGCCCTCCTCTCCCTTTCTCCATTGTTCTGTGCCAGTTTAAACCTCACTGTTAAATTTGAAAGTCCTGCTCAAGCCCTGCCCTTTTAGGAAGCTTTCTCAACCCGCTAGATCTTTCACTGCCTCTTTTCTGAATTCTACGGTATTTCTTTTTTTTTTTTTCCAAGGAGTCTTTCTCTGTTGCCCAGGCTGGAGTGCAATGGCTCACTGCAACCTCCCACTCCCAGGTTCCAGCAATTCTCCTGTCTCAGCCTCTCAGTCCAGTCGCTAGGACTACAGGCGTGCGACACCACACGCGGCTATGAATTCCATGGTATTTCTTAATCTAATCTAAACTAGTTATTTGTACATAATCATAGGCCACCTTGTGCTGTTATTTAATTTCTCTTGAGGGTCTACTTTCGTTCCTTATAGGTGAAGGTCATTTTTGACATGACCTTTTTTTTTTTTTTTTTTTTTTTTGAGAATGAGTTTTGCTCTTGTAGCCCAGGCTGATCCACCCACCTCGGCCTCCCAAAGTGCTGGAATTACAGGCGTGAGCCACCATGCCTGGCCTTTTTACATGACTTGTTGCTCCCTTCAATATCAAGATCAGACATCAGACACGGGCTGGGCGCCATGGCTCATGCCTACAGCCCCTACACTTTGGGGTGACTAAGCGGATGGCTTGAACCCAGAAGTTCGAGACCAGCCTGGGCAACATGGTGAAACCCTGTCACTTTTCTTTTAAAGAGAGATCACAGGCCTGGTGCAGTAGCTCACACCGGTAATCCCAGCACTTTGGGAGGCCAAGGCGGGCGGATCACCTAAGGTTGGGAGTTTGAGACCAGCCTGACCAACATGGAGAAACCCCCATCTCTACTAAACAAACAAAATTAGCCGGGTGTGGTGGCACATGCCTGTAATCCCAGCTTCTTGGGAAGCTGAGGCAGGATAATTGTTTAAACCTGGAAGGCAGGCCGGGCGTGGTGGCTCACGCCTGTAATCCAAGCACTTTGGAGGCCATGGTGAAACCCCGTCTTTTAAAAACAAAAAATAATTTTTTTTTTTTTTAAAGACGGGGTTTCACCATGTTGGTCAGGCTGGTCTTGAACTCCCGACCTCAGGTGATCCACCCACCTTGGCCTTGGATTACAGGTGTGAACCACCGCGCCAGGCACAAAAAATAATTTAAAAAAAAAAAGAAAAAAAAAACCTGGAAGGCAGAGATTGCGGTGAGCTAAGCTGAGATCGTGCCATTGCACTTCAGCCTGGACAAGAGCGAAACTCCGTCTGAAAAATAAGCAAATAAAATAAAAAAAGTAAATAAAATATAAACAAGAGTGAGCTTGGGCAGCTCAGAAAATCCTGTTCCTGTTGAGAGAAATAGGGAAGTTAGGACGGGAAACTGGTTTTTGGAGGGGAAACTGGGCTTGAAAGATGATTATTTCACTTTTGGACACATGTTACATTTTCTGTATCGAGCTGATAGGTTTGGTTTCTATAGTTGGTTCCTTCTTCCCCTAAAACTTAGTTTCAGTGCATAGAGAGGAAAAACAAAACAAAACCCAGGCCCAGTTGTGTGTCTTTCCCAAGACCTCAGTGCATCTCTTAACACGACCCGAAATTACCCCAGAGCCTGAGGGATCGATAGATAGATGGCTGAGTTGTTCCAGATTTTAAAGGGACAAGCATCAATGGTGAAGAAGTGTTCCCAGGGCTGTCCCACCCAGCCTTCCATTTTTGTCATCACTGGCTGCAGGTGAAGGGAGATGGGAACCTCGCTTGCTTGGCTACACTTTTGTTGTTCCAAGGAGTTCTTATTCCAAGAATCAGGGCTTCCTGATGGACCTGTCTGACTAGAATCACGGCTCTCTCATCCTGAACCATCTCGGCTCAGCTTCCAAAAGAAAAAGCTTTCTAAATAGATGCTGCTGTCTGGGGACAGGCACTAAGGTTTCTGCAGCCTCTTAATCTTCCAGTCACTTTAAGTGAAGTTCTACTCCAGCTGGTGGCTGAGGCTACCTGTAAGAGAGAACACAGGTCTGTCTGTGTCTCCCCGAGCTCCGGAGTACAGACAGCCCCGTGGTGCAGGGTCAAGACAGGGCAGAACAGCCCGGCCTGACTCCTCTCCATGGGACTGGAGCAGGTTGAAATGGGGCCAGCTGACTTCTCCAGCTCCCAGCAAACTTTTTTTTTTTTTTTTGAGACAGAGTTTCACTCCGTGGCCCAGGCTGGAGTACAGTGGCACGATCTCATCTCACTGCAACCTCCACTTCCTGGGTTCAAGCGATTTTCCTGCCTCAGCCTCCTGAGTAGCTGGGACTACAGGCGCAAGCCACCATGCCCACTAATTTTTTGTATTTTTAGTAGAGACAGGGTTTCACCGTGTTAGCCAGGATGGTCTCAATCTCCTGCCATCCTGATCTACCCACCTCAGCCTCCCAAAGTGCTAGGATTACAAGTGTGACTCAGCGGCCCCAGCAAACTTATTGAAGCCACCAGACACATGACCTCCTTGACGCTTCAGAGTCTCCCTAACTGATGCAGTCTCCCTGACTGATCCATAATACATTTAACTCGGGTTTCTTGGGGTCAAGCTAACCTTACCTGAGGAACTTGCTTAGCAGGATTGAAGCATTGTAGAAAAATAAAATTCAAAGGCTCGGTGTGGTGGGTCATGACTGTAATCCCAGCACTTTGGGAGGCCGAGGAGGGCGGATCACCTGAGGTTGGGAGATCAAGACCAGCCTGACCAACATGGAAAAACCGCGACTCTAAAGAAAATTCATAATTCTTCTAGGAATAAAAATTACTGGCCAGGCCCGATGGCTCACGCCTGTAATCCCAGCACTTTGGGAGGCTGAGGCAGGTGGATCACAAGGTCAAGAGATCGAGACCATCCTGCCCACCACAGTGAAACCCTGTCTCTACTAAAAATACAAAAATTAGCTGGGCGTGGTGGCACGCACCTGTAGTCCCAGCTATTTGGGAGGCTGAGGCAGGAGAATCGCTTGAATCCTGGAGGCAGAGTTTGCAGTGAGCCAAGATCACGGCACTGCACTCCAGCCTGGTGATAGAGCGAGACGCCATCTCCAAAAAAAAAAGAATAAAAATTACTTTCTTATGTTGGTATTTGACAGAATGAAGGGCATCTGCTCTGAAGTCAAGGAGGATCCCTGGGTTGAATTTGGTGGTTCACATTTGTAATCCTAGCACTTTGGGAGACTGAGGCAGGAGGATCACTTGAGTCTAGGAGTTCATGACCAGCCTGGGGAATGTAGCAAAACCCCATCTTTATATAATACAGTAATAATAATAATAATGAAAAGAGGAAACTTGGGGTCTCTCTTGACTCTTCCCTACCCATACTCGCCTAGCACCAACAGCCAGTCACCTGATTCTTCTTTTTATAAAGCACCTTTCAAACCCATCCACTTCTCTCTTTCTTTAGCCTAAAGCTTAATTAGCCTAGATTTTCTTTTTTTTTTTTTAAGGCGGGGTTTCACCATGTTGGCCAGGATGGTCTCGATCTCCTGACCTCGTGATCCGCCCGCCTCGGCCTCCCAAAGTGCTAGGATTACAGGTGTGAGCCACCGTGTCCGGCCTGTTACAGAGCTTCTTACTTCCAATTGTTATTTCTTTGTGTGGTATAAATACTCCCATCGCAGTCAATTTCAAATTACCAATGTGTTGTCAACCAGCTCACAACATTTCTAACAATTTAACAACTGGTTCTTATAAATGATATGAGCTATTTTCAGCTCACACTGAACTTAGAATGTACTCAGCAAAAAGAGATGAATGATGACACTTAAGGAAGATGAATCTAGTCTAAGTGTTCAGTTTAAACTTTAAATCCCAAAGTGCTGGGATTACAGGTGTGAGCCACTGTGCCCAGCTGAGCTTATCTGTTAAAAGGGAAGAAGAAGCCTGGCACAGTGGCTCACGCCTGTAATCCCAGCACTTTGGGAGGCCGAGGTGGGCAAATCACAGGGTCAGAGTTTGAGACTAGCCTGGCCAACATGGTGAAACCCCATCTCTACTAAAAATACAAAAATTGGGGGGCGGGGCTTGAAAAAAACAAAAACAAAATAAATAAAAATACAAAAATTAGCCTGGTGTGGTGGTGGTCGGTAACTGTAGTCCCAGCTACTGGGGATGCTGAGGCAGGGGAATCACTTGAACCCAGGAGGCGGAGGTTGCAGTGAGCCAAGCTCGTGCCACTGTACTCCAGTCTGAGTAACACAGCGAGACTCTGTCTCAAAAAAACAGAAAAACAAAGGAGCTACAAATTTCAAATTCCCTCTCTTCAAGTTGAAGAGTTCCTGGATATGGTATGCTCAGATAAAGAAAATAATTCCCAAATCAAAACATGTAAAGAGCATGGTGAAGAAGATTGCTAAGAAGGTGGAGACGGGTGAGGATCTAAAATAGACCTTCAGGAAAATCTGATGCAGGAAAGTATGAAAATATAGAGGCCCCATCAGAGAACAGAGGGTTTGACTTCATCTGACTCTGTCTCCTCTGCTTGTATTTGCTTAATAAATCTTTGCATGTGAACCAGAAAACATACAAAAATCTATACTTAAAGAGAAAGGACTGGGCTATAATATAATGAAATGACTCCATCGTGTGAGGTATATACCCTGGTTCTTTGTCACCGTCAAGAAAGAATTCATGACACAGGCACACACAAGAAGTAGGTTTAGGAGTGGAAAGTTTAATAGCCAAAAAGGAAGAAAGAGAGAAAAGGCTTCTTCGTGCTGAGAAAGCAGGTTGTCCAAGAGAGGGTCTCCCCTGGATAATTTTTTAAAAGTTTTTAGCAGAGTTGAGGTTTCACTATGTTGGCCAGGCTGGTCTTGAACTCCTGACTTCAAGTGATGTTCCAGCCTTGGCTTCCCAAAGTGCTGGGATTACAGGCGTGAGCCACCAGACTTAGCCAAGAGCAGGTATTCAACTCTGAAAATGAGGCCAGGCGCAGTGGCTCAATGCCTGTAATCCCAGCACTTTGGGAGGCCAAGGCTGGAACATCACTTGAAGTCAGGAGTTCAAGACCAGCCTGACCAACATGGTTAAATCCTGTCTCTACTAAAAATACAAAAATTAGCTGGGTGTGGTGGTGCACGCCGGTAATCCCAGCTACTCAGGAGGCTGAGGCAGGAGAATCGCTTGAACCCAGGAGGCAGATGTTGCAATGAGCTTAGATAGCGCCACTGCGCTCCAGCCTGAGTGAAAGAACAAGATTCAATTGCAAAAAAAAAAAAAAAGAAAAAGAAAGAAAGAAAACAAGCTCATAGTACAGTGCTTGGCATAACAATAAAAACTAACATTATTTGAGTACATACTGTGTGCCTGGCTCTTTTCTTGAGATACAGTTTTGCTTTTATTACCCAGATTGGAGTGCAATGGTGTGATCTCGGCTCACCGCAACCCCCCCACTCCCGAGTTCAAGCGATTTTCCTGCCTCAGCCTCTCGAGTAGCTGGGATTACAGGCGTGTATTACCACGCCCGGCTAATTTTGTTTTTTTAGTAGGGATGGGGTTTCTCCATGTTGGCCAGGCTGGTCTTGAACTCCTGACCTCGTGATCCACTGACCTCGGCCTCCCAAAGTGCTGGGATTATAGGCGTGAGCCACCATGCCTGGCCTGTGCCTGGCTTTTTATTTTAATTGATCCTGACCATAAACTTATGAGGTAGGTACTACTGTCTCCATTTTACAAATGAGTTAGAGAAAGCACAGATGCTTCCTCTGCATAAATTTTTTATTCTCTAATCTCCATCTCAATAAATGTCACCATCATCTACTCAATTGCTCAAGACATTCACCTGGGAGTCATCCTTCATTCCTCTTTTTTCTCAGTCCCCCAGCAGCCAATCCAACATCAGGTCCTGTTGTCTGTACCAAAAAGATGCACCTGGGATCCCAATTTGTCCACTTCATGTCTATTGCTATCTTTCTTTTTTTTTTTTTTTAAATAGAGACAGGGGTTTCACCATGTTGGTCAGGCTGGTCTCAAACTCCCAACCTCAGGTGATCCACCCATGTCCGCCTCCCAAAGTGCTGGGATTACAAGCATGAGCCACCATGCCCCGCCTGCTGTCATCTATTTTAAACCACCATTACCTTACATCTAGATTACTGCTGGTTTTCTCCCCACTACTCTACTCTTCAACCTATGGTCAGAGTGGTCTTTTTAAAATGTAAGCCATGTGTCTTCAATATAGAAGCTGAAGAAAATAAATAAAAACATAAGCCAGCTGATGATATTTCTATGCATGAAATTCTCCCATAACTTCTCCTAGCATTGAGACCCCAGTTTTCTCTCCCCTGGCATTACCAGAAAGGGGTCCCTATCCAGACTCCCAGAGAGAGTTCTTGGATCTCATGAAATAATTCTGGGCAGGGCGTGGTGGCTCACGCCTGTAATCCCAGCACTTTGGGAGGCTGAGGCAGGCAGATCAGGAGGTCAGGAGTTCGAGACCAGCCTGGCCAACATGGTGAAACCCGTCTCTACTAAAAATACAGAAAATTAGCCGAGCCTGTTGGTACATGCCTGTAATGTTGCTTTGGCATTTCTGAACTGTCATGGTCCTGGTGGGAGTGTGGCCATGAGATGACCAGAGGTCACTCTTGTCATCATCTTGGTTTTGGCTGGCTTCTGTTTTTTTGTTTTTTTTTTTTGAGACAGGGTCTCACTGTCAGCTGGTCTGGAGTGCAGTGGTGCGATCTTGGCTCACTGCAATGTCTGCCTCCCGGATTCAAGCCATTCTCCTACCTCAGCCTCCCGAGTAGCTGGGATTACAAGTGCACGCCACTACACCCAGCTAATGTTTTGTATTTTAATAGAGACGGAGTTTCACTATGTTGGCCAGGCTGGTCTCGAACTCCTGGCCTCATGATTGGCCTGCCTCAGCCTCCCAATGTGCTGAGATAACAGGGATGAACCACCTGGCCCTTGGCTGGCTTCTTTACTGCAACCTGTATTATCAGCAAGGTCTTTATGACCTCTAACTTGTGTCCACCTCCCATCTCATCCTGTGACTTAGAATGCCTAACTGTCTGGGAATGCAGCCCAGTAGGTCTCAGCCTTATTTTACCCAGCCCCTATTCCAGATGGAGGTGGTTCCAATGTCCGTAACATTGCCTCTTCCTTCCCAGCTAATAAGTTCCAGTCTCCCAAATCACCTTGCTGCGTACATCAGGTCATCCTCCTGCATTGGCACCCCTCATTCCTGAGAATGGCTCTTCTGATTTTCCCACATCTGAGATATTCCTACAGGTCTTAGCATGAATGTCATCTTCTCAGCAAGACCTCTGACGTCTATCCCAATTCTTATCACCTTACTGTGTTCATTTTCTTCATACCACCTGTATCTTACTCATTTGTGTCCTGCTGGTCTCCTTCACCAGAATATAAATTCCCATGCATGTAGAATCCTTGTTGTCATGTGGACTGCTGTAAACCCAGGGCCTAGAATAAGTGCATGGCACATCGCAGGCCAATTAAAAACTTCTGTAAGTTACTAAATCAATGAAGGAAGTTAAGTGGTCAAAGACTCCAGTCTAGGCTTCAGAGCTGAGCCCTTTGGTTAAATGAACAACCTTTGGGTAAGAAGCTCCTCTTCCACCTGGGGATAGTGACTCAGCACTTTAGGAGGCTGAGGCGGGTAGATCACCTGAGGTCAGGAGCTCGAGACCAGTCTGGCCAACATGTCGAATCCCCATCTCTACTAAAAATACAAAAATTAGCCGGACGTGGTGGCACATACCTGTAGACCCAGCTGCTCAGGAGGCTGAAGCAGGAGAATCGCTTGAAAACAGGAGGTGGAGGCTGCAGTGAGTCAAGATCACGCCACTGCACTCCAGCCTGGGTGACAGAGACAGATTCCGTCTGTAAAAACAGGCGGGGCGCGGTGGCTCTCCTCTGTAATCCCAGCCTTTGGGAGGTGGAGGCAGGCGGATCACAAGGTCAGGCATTCGAGACCAGGATGGCCAACATGGCAAAACGCTGTCTTTACTAAAAATACAAAAATTAGCAAGGTATGGTGGCGGGCGTCTGTAATCCCAGCTACTCGGAAAGCTGAGGCAGAAGAATCGCTTGAATCTCAGAGTCGGAGATTGTAGTCAGCTGAGATCGTGCCACTGCACTCCAGCCTGGCAACAGAGTGAGACTCCCTCACATAAAAAGCACAAAAAACAACAACAACCAAAAAACAAGCTCCTCTTTCCTTCATTTGGAGGAGAGAGTATCCGAAGTTTCTAATGTTTGATGCCCTTCCCTTTCACCTTAAGCGTAAAGGAAAGTTTTCTTTTTTTTTTCTTTCTTTTTTTTTTTTTTAAAGATGGGGTTTCACCATGATGGCCAGGCTGGCCTTGAACTCCTGACTTCAGGTGATCCAGCCACCTCGGCCTCCCAAAGTGCTAGGATTACAGGAATGAGCCACCGCCCAGCAGGAAAGTTAAGTACTGACAGGAGGCCCACCAACAATAGCAGCATTTCAGAGAAGCACACTCCATTGGATGGATAGAAACAATTCTACTGAGAATTAAAAATCGAACACGGCTAAAATAAAGTGCTTGAGGGTGAGGCTGGGAGGGAGGTGGACGGTTTGTCCTGCGAAGGTTTAAGATGAAAGGAATAGTTTAGGAATTAGATAGTGGTCACTGTTATTCTGGTAGAAATCTAGATGCTCTGCCTGTGGGCAAAAGGAGATAACCCACTAAAGAAGGCAAAGGAGAGGAAAGAGAAAAAAGAGAGAGTGGGGCTTTTCTCTCCTTTGGATAGTTTATTTTCTGTTGTTTGTCATACCTTTGCTAGTCTAGGAGTCTTTTCCTTTCTTTGGGTTTACATTGTTAGGACATTTTTAGAAAGATTTTTAAGAACTTCCTCATTCCAACCGCAACTCTTTGAATTTTTCCTTCAAATGCAAATAAAAGCATTTACCATTTGGATATACTGTAATTAAAAAGAGGAAAAGCAGTTTCCTGAACCTAAAACAACTTCCTTTTTTTCTGTGTGTGGGCTCAGAGTCATTTAAAGGCTCACAGATCATTGAGAGCTGGGTGGGTAATGGAGGGTGCTGGTGACGGTGGTGGAGGGGATCCTGAATTCAGTCAGAGAAATTCAGACACCAAATCCCACTCGATTAGACATTGAGCAACTGTTCATGGTAAAATGTTAAGTACTTAATATTTTATTTCCAAGGCAGGTCATCTTGCATCTTACCCTAAAGCTATTTGCTCTTAGAACAAATGTGCATATGCTTATTAGGTTTAACAATCCATGGCTCGCAGTTAGTAAAGGGTCAGGCTTAGCCCGACTCCCTGAATGAACAAGCCTCATTTGCACTTGTGATGACAAAAACCTTAGTTCTCAAACCAAAAGAAGGAATGAGGGCCAGAGGGATAAGTGAAAGTGCTGACTCAGTCCTTGTTTTTTCCTTTTCCCTTTTCTTCTCTTTCCTTTTAAAAAAAAAAATTTTTTTTTTTTTTTGAGACTGGGTCTTGCTCTGTAGCCCAGGCTGGAGTGCAGTAGTGAGATCACAGCTCACTGCAGCCTTAATTTCTCTGGCTCCAGTGATCCTCCTGCCTCAGCCTCCTGGGTAGGTTTGTTGGTTGGTTTGTTTTGAGACTGAGTCTCACTCTGTTGCCAGGCTGGAGTGCAGTGGAGCGATCTCGGTTCATTGCAACTTCTGCCTCCCAGGTTCAAGGTGATTCTCCTGCCTCAGCCCCCTGAGTAGCTGGGACTACGGGCGGGCGTCACCATGCCCAACTAACTTGTATGGTCGGGGTTTCACAATATTGGCCAGGATGGTCTTGATTTCTTGACCTCATGATCCGCCCGCCTGGGCCTCCCAAAGTGCTGGATTACAGGCGTGAGCCACCGCACCCGGCCTAGGTGGAACCGTTACAGGACTCCAAGAGTGGGGTCTTGGATCTCATGCAAGAAAGAACTCAAGACTAGTCCCTAGAGGAAAGTGAAAGCAAACTTACTCAGAAAGTAGAGGACTAAAAGAATGGCTCCTCTATAGACCCAGCAGCCCCAGGGTTGACCATTTTTATGGTTATTTTTTGATTATGTGCTAAACAAACAAAGGGTAGATTATTCATGCCTCCCCTATTTAGATCATATAGGGTATCTTCCTTTCATAGTCATGGCATTTGTAAACTGTCATGGCGATGGTGGGAGTGTAGCAGTGAGGACCACCAGAAATCACTCTCATGGCCATCTTGGTTTTGGTGGGTTCTAGGAGGCTTCTTTACTGCAAACTATTTTATCAGCAGAGTCTTTATGACCTGTACCTTGTGTCGACCTCCTATCTCATGTTGTGATTAAGAATGCCTTGACCTCCTGGGAATGCAGCCCAGCAGGTCTCAGCCTTGTTTTACCCAGCCCCTACTCAAGATGGAGTTACTCTGGTTCAAATGCCTCCGACAGGACTAAAGGCATGCACCACCATGCCCCACTAATTTTTGTATATTTTGTATAGATGGGGTCTTACTATTTTGCCCAGGCTGGTCTTCAACTACTGGGCTCGAGCAATCCTACTGCCTTGGCCTCCCAAAGTGCTGGGAATACAGGCATGAGCCACTGCACCTGACCTAATTCTTTTTTTTTTTTTCCTCAGGTGTTTTATTTTCCTGCAGCTCTGTGAGTGTGGAATATTTCCCCCTCCTGTTTAGGAGTAATCCAGACAGTTCCAGAACCTAACTAAGCTTAGGTGAAGAACTTGTAGCAGTGGCCTTCCTTCTTTACCCGTCTCTATATATGTGGCTTTTGTTGATTACTTGAGTGGATAAACTCCCAGAAAGGGAAATAGCTTAGTGGCAAATTAGTGTTCTTTTCCCAATTCTGCTGACTTTCACTTGCTCAGAGGGAATTTGATTCATTTTCCTTAATCAGTACTAACTTTGAATTCCTTCTCTTTTTCTCTTAGGAATAAAAAAAGTTGGTTTTCATGGGCCAAGAGCTGAATCACAGGTTTAGTGGGAGCTGTATGACGCATTGACTAACTAGGCCACTTTTCCTCTGCTCTTCCAACCACATTGTGAGGGCCCTTCTGTGGGGGTGCCAGGTGGAAATTCTGGGGTGAATGATCTGTTCTAGCTGATGAAATGCTTTGTCATTGCTGTCATCATTGGCTAGGCTGAAGACATGTCTTCAGTAATAAGGCATGACTGTAATTCCTCATCCTCTGGCTATTATTAATCATGATTCATTTCACAAAAGAGGAAATAAAAGCCTCTGCAGATCCAAAGCACATCTAAACTGGAAGGATTTCAGATTTGAGCATATGAGGCCTTTCCCTCATACAAGGGGAAGTAAGAATGTTCATCCATTTTCTATTACTTTATTTATTTATTTATTTTATAAAGACAGGGTTTCACCATGTTGGTCAGACTGGTCTTGAACTCCCAACCTCAGGTGATCCACCCGCCTTGGCCTCCAAAGTGCTTGGATGACAGGCGTGAGCCACCATGCCCGGCCAAGAATGTTCATCCAGGGACAAAAGATATTTTAAGGTGTGACTTTGCTGGGAACCACATGGCTACCCCCATGAACCGCAGGTACACCTCTGGAGGGCCTTCCGGAATTAGAAAACCTGTAATGGCTGTAAAATCATAGAAAGAGGAAGAAATGCCCCTGCCTAGTACTTAACTATGAGACATTCTCTATTGTTTCTTATTCCAGTCTCAACTGATGAGGCCGTTGGACTTTGTAACCGACATTGGCCAACCTAGTGACACTACACCCTAAGAGCCCCCTCTCAGGTTGGCCAACCTCGTGACTCTACACCCTACAAGTCCCTCCCAGCTTGCAAAAAACGGCCAACTGTGACTTTTGTAACTTTCCACTGCCTTCCCACAACCTATAAAACCAACTCCTATCCCACCGCCCTTGGCTGACTCCATTTTCAGTCTCAGCCCACCTGCACCCAGGTGAATAAACAGCCATGTCGCGCCAGGCGCGGTGGCGTGTGGCTATAGTCCCAGCTACTCAGGAGGCTGAGGCTGGAGGATCGCCTGAGTCCAGGAGTTCTGGGCTGTAGTGTGCTATGCCAATCGGGTGTCCGCACTAAGTTCGCCATCAATATGGTGACCTCCCCAGGAGTGGGGGACTACCAGGTTGCCTAAGGAGGGATGAACCGGCCCAGGTCGGAAACGGAGCAGGTCAAAACTCCTGTGCTGATCAGTAGTGGATCTTGCCTGTGAATAGCCACTGCACTCCAGCCTGGTCAACATCTTGAGATCCCGTCTTTAAAAAAATAAATAAATAAAAAACAAAACAAAACAAATAAAACAGCCATGTCACTCACACAAAGCCTGTTTGGGGGGTCTTTTCATTTAGCATGTGCATTTGAACAGATCTTCCTTCAGCTAAGGGGAGATAGCCAGGTTGGCCTCCTACATGAAGAAGGTCTTATTCATAATCATCAAAAAATGAATCCACTCTTTTCTGACTCTCTATTGACAATCTGGATTGATTTAACAGTCTACAGAGAAATGAAGACATGCCCAAGTGCCTTAAGCTATATACCTAGCCCTAACCTACCCTGGAGTGATTTGATGATTATTCACCCATGCTAATGGATAACTACCAGGACTGCATAGCTGGGAGGAGTCTTAGAGGACATGTCACCCATCTCCTCAGTTAAAAGAGAAGAGGTAGGATGGGCATGGTGGCTCACACCTGTAATTCCAGCACTTTGGGAGGCTGAGGTGGGTGGATCACTTGAGATCAGGAGTCCAAGGCCAGCCTGACCAACAGGGTGAAACCCTATTTCTACTAAAAATACAAATAAATTAGCCAAGCATGGTGGTGTCCACCTGTAATCCCAGCTACTCAGTAGAGTGAGGCAGGAGAATCGCTTGAACCCAGAAAGCAGAGGTTGCAGTGAGCCGAGATTGCGCCATTGTACTCCAGCCTGCACAACAGAGAGCCTCCATCTCAAAAAAAAAAAAGAGACAAAAACAAGGTTGATAAGGTTTACAGGACACTGCTACTTACCTACTTGACCTCAAAATTGAGGCTAGAGCTCAGGCCTTTTGGCTCTTAACCTTGTGTTCTTTGTATTGCAAAAGAACATGAGCTGGGTGTGGGCTCTAGAGAGTTCAAGTGTCACCCTGGAGCTCAGTAAACAGGTGTGCAATCACGTGGTTAAGATGTTATGTGATTAAGAGGGCAGACTTTTGGGAATCAGAGGACCCGGGTTCAAATGTGGATTTTGTCATTTCTTCTTCTTCTTTTTTTTTTTTTTTGAGACAGAGTTTCACTCTTGTTGCCCAGGCTGGAGTGCAATGGTGCGATCTTGACTCAGTGCAACCTTCCCCTCCTGGGTTCAAGTGATTCTCCTGCCTCCGCCTCCCTAATAGCTGGGATTACAGGCATGCACCACCATATCTGGATAATTTTTGTATTTTTAGTAGAGACAGGGTTTCATCATGTTGACCAGGATGGTCTCGAACTCCTGACCTCGTGATCTGCCCACCTCGGCCTCCCAAAGTGCCGGGATTACAGGTGTGAACCACTGTGCCCGGCCTGGGCCAAGTTCTTAAAGTTCTTCCTTCCCTTAGCACAACTGAGGCCACCTCCAAATGGCTAGGAACCCAAATCTGGGACAAAGCCGGTTAACGAAACCGCCTTTGCAAAATTTTGACAGACAGTGAAGGAGATGTAACTTAACTGACTCCATCTTGCTTCTAACCTCCAAGCTGTCGTTGTTCATTCCTGGGCGTAGGCTGAATTCACTTTGGGAGAAACATATAGTTTAAACAAAGAAGGTAACAGCCCTTTCCCAAAGCAGACCTCTCTCTTGCCTGGGGACTAGATTGCCTTTGTAGGACTAACATTAGCCACAAGATTAGAAGTTATGGTTTAGGAGTCATGCAGCTGGAGGCTACAAGATCCTGACCCTCTCTAAATTGCTCCTAAAATCAGTGCTTGAGGTATTTTGCTGACCTTTCCACTTGATGGATCAGCTAGTCCCACCTAGATCAATAAACTGGGTCATCTGATCTTGTGACCCCCACTCAGGAACTGACTGAGAGCAAGAAGACAGCTCCGACTCCCTATGATTTCATCTCTGACCAATCAGCACTCCTGGCTCACAGGCATCCCCCCAGCCACCAAGTTATCCTTAAAAACTCTGCTACCTGGTCAGGCACAGTGGCTGACGCCTGTAATACCAGCGCTTTGGGAGGCCAAGGCGGGCAGATCACCTGAGGTTGGGAGTTCGAGACCAGCCTGACCAACATGGAGAAACCCCGTCTCTACTAAAAATACAAAAAAATTAGCTGGGCGTGGTGGCAGGTGCCTGTTATCCCAGCTACTCAGGAGGCTGAGGCAGGAGAATCTCCTGAACCTGGGAGGCAGAGCTTGCAGTGAGCCAAGATCGCACCATTGCACTTCAGCCTGGGCAACAAGAGGGAAACTCTGTCTAAAAAAAAAAACAAAAACAAAAAACAAAACTCTGCTCCCTGAGTCAGGGAGACTGATTTGAGTAATAATAAAACTCCAGTCTCAGCCTCTTGTGGTCTCTCACGCCTGCAATCCCAGCACTTTGAGAGGTTGAGGCAGGTGGATCACGAAGTGAGGAGTTTGAGACCAGCCTGGCCAAGATGGTGAAACCCCCTCTCTACTAAAAATACAAAACTTAGTTGGGCGCAGTTGAGGGAGCCTGTAATTTCAGTTACTTGGGAGGCTGAGGCTGGAAACTCGCTTGAACCCAGGAGGCTGAGATTGCAGTGAGCTGAGATCGCGCCACTGCACTCCAGCCTGGGCGACAGAGCAAGACTCCATCTCAAAAGAAAAACAAAAACAAAAATAAATACTCCACAACCAGCTCTTTGTGAATTACTCTTTTTCTATTGCACTTCCACTGTCTTAATGATCAGCTCTGTCTAGGCAGCAGGCAAGGTGAACCCCTTGGCCAGTCACATTACTACTCTTCTCTCCCCACACCTTCTCATTTCTCTTTTCTTCTTGTCCTTTCTCTTCCTTCTCTCTCCTCCTCCTCTCCCTTTTCTGCCTTTCCTTTCTCCTCTCTTTTGTTCTCCCATCTTCTTCAGTTGCTACTAATAATCCAGTACTGGGGATTCTAGAAAATGCTCCAATGTGTTCTTTTTCCTGATATTTGTCAAAAGTAAATTTTGTTGGCCAAGCATGGTGGCTCCTGCCTGTAATCCCAGCACTTTGGAAAGTGGAGCAAGACGAGGACTGACTGGGGCCATGAGTTAGAGACCATCCTGGGAAAGATATCACGATCCCATTCCTACAAAAATAAAACTTTTTTTTTGGCTGGGCATGGTGGCTCATGCCTGTAATCCCAGCACTTTGGAAGAGCGAGGTGGGTGGATCACCTGAGGTCAGGAGTTTGAGACCAGCCTGGCCAACATGGTGAAAACTTGTCTCTGGAAAAAAAAAAAAATGTTTTATATTAGCCAGCCATGGTGGTGCTGCATGTGTATAGTCCCAGCTACTCAAGAAGCTGAGGTGGGAGGATCACTTGAGCCCAGGAGGTCAAGTTTGCATTGAGCTGTATTTATGCCAGTGCATTCCAGCCTGGGAAACAGAGCCAGAGCCTGTATCAAAAAAGGAAGAAAAAAAAAGGCTGCAAATCTGTGGAACTTTGTTGTGGCTGCCCTAGCAAACTAATACAGTTGCCTTGACAATTTAACCTTGACCAGTGGTCAGAAGGGCCTAATGCTGAGTTGCTTTCTTGTAATGGGGATAGCCTGGGAGATTGAGGCTGCAGTGAGCTGAGATCTTGCCACTGCACTCCAGCCTGGGCAACAGAGCAAGTTCCTGTCTTAAAACAAAACAAAGACTCCCTGTGGGGCTGATGGCCTCTACTTGTCCCCTCTAGGGTCCTCCTCAACTTGAGGTCATGCCTTACATATCAACTCGTATGAATAGCTGAGCAAGGAGGTGGGTCTACAAGGGCTGGGCAGGATGTTTCTGTCCTGTAAAAATTCCTCTAGTAGGCATCCCTTGCTCCAGGGCTTCCTTGGGTTGGTATAGACTCTGTCACATCTTCATCTGGGTCTGAAAACTCTCCCTGTTCAATCCTTTATAACGAAACTCTGATAGAGGTTTTATTACGCCTATTTACTGTTGAAGACACTAAGGCTCAGAAAAGTTGTGAGATTTGCCTGAGGTAACCCAGATACTAAGAAGTGGAGCCAGGATTTGAACCAAGACAGCCTGACTCCAGTGTTTGTACCCTCTCGGCTGCTGCGCTCAGTGTGCAGTGCAGGGGTGAGGCATAGTGGCCCTGCTCTCGCCTCTGAAGCCCCACAAGCCAGTGGCATCTTCATCAATACACTAATTCTGTCAGATCCAGTGTGGTGTGCAGGACAGAGAAACTAGAATTCCTTCTTGCTTTTTCCTTGAGATGGAGTTTCACTCTTGTTGCGCAGGCTGGAGTGCAATGGCGTGATCTGGACTCACTGCAATCCCTGCCTTCAGAGTTCAAGAGTGAGTCCCCTGCTCAGCCTCCCAAGTAGCTTGGATTACAGGCGCTCACCACCATGCCCAACTAATTTTGTATTTTTAGTAGAGACGGGATTTCACCATGTTGTTCAGGCTGGTCTTGAACTCCTGACCTCAGGTGATCTGCCTGCCTCAGTCTCCCAAAGTACTGGGATTACAGGCATGTGCCACTGCACCCAGCCTAGAATTCCTTCTTTTATACTACAAACACTTCTCTAATCTCCTACTCTGATTGACCTCTTTCCTTGGTTTTAGGCAAAGAGCTAACTTGAATAAAAGTAAGAATTAGAATAATTATTATAAATTTGCAATAATATAAACTTAGCTCGCAGATCGTACGAGAACGCTCATGATACCTACCTTTTCATCTGCACGCATGCACACATTTTCCTGCTTAATATTTGTTCTTACATCTGCCTTGCAAAGAACTGTCTCCCCTTGTGAGTGTTCTTGCGGGTCTGTCCTCCTGCTGACCCTGAATTTCAAGGAGGAGGCAGATGCTCAGCTGCTGCTCAGCCCTCTGGCTATACTTTGAGCCTCAGAAAGACAAGCAGGTACATGATTTTCTGCCACATTACAAATAGGGAAACATTAAGGAGTTGCTTGAGTTGTGTGTGTTATGCAGCATGGCTATACGGGCTTGATTGTCTTCCCGTGGTTTGGCTCAAAGGAAATTACAAATGTTATTAAGCATTTGCTGTATTTGTCTCATGGGAATTTCATTTAGACCCTTGATATATAAATGCTGGTTGTGGCCTGCAAGAATGGTAGCACCATTTATTAGTGATTTACTGTGATAGGCACCATGCGAGGCACTTTGTAGTCACCTGTGCTTTCGAGTAGGCAGGATTGTCTCATTTTATTTAGGAGCAGATGGGGACAGTGGTTACACAACTGGCTTAAGTTCACACAACTAGATAGCAGCAGAATTAGGATTCAAACTTAACTCTTTTTTTTTTTTTTTTTTTTAGATTTTCTTGAGACAGAGTCTTGCTCTATAGCCCAGGCTGGAGTGCAATGGCGTAATCTCGGCTCATTGCAACCCCCACTTCCCAGGTTCAAGCGATTCTCCTGCCTCAGCCTCCTGAGTAGCTGGGACTACAGGTGCTTGCCGCCATGCCCAGCTAGTTTTTGTATTTTTAGAAGAGACAGGATTTCACCATGATGGTCAGGCTGGTCTCAAACTCCTGACCTCATGATCTGCCCGTCTCAGCCTACCAAAGTGCTGGGATTACAGATGTGAGCCACTGAGCCCGACATTTTTTTTTTTTTTTTTTGAGACAGAGTTTCCCTCTTGTTGCCCAGGCTGGAGTTCAATAGCGTGGTCTCAGCTCACTGCAACCTCTGCCTCTGGTTAAAAGTGATTTTCCTGCCTCAGCCTCCCCAGTAGCTGGAATTACAGGCTCCTGCCTCCATGCCCGGCTAATTTTTGTATTTTTAGTGGAGATGGGGTTTCATTATACTGGCCAGGCTAGTCTGGAACTCCTGACTTTGTGATCTGCCCGCCTTGACCTCCCAAAGTGCTGGGATTATAGGTGTGAGCCATTGCACCCGGCCTCAAACTTAACTCTTTCTGACTCCAAAGCCTGTTCGATGTGTCTTGCTATATTGCTGTGGGAAGAAATGGGGTTATGACACTCTGAACTTTAATGTTTTCAAATGGATATTAAAACTATGTATTAACTGTTGGGTCCTAACAATTGAGGAGGTAGACATCCTCCATCCTAAAACATTCTTCCCCTTTTACTGCCCTTTGTACTCCAGCTACCTCAGAAAAAATGAGTCTCCACTTCGGCACATCCTATTTCCCTGGCATACTTCACTTGGGCTCCTATGCCCACCATGTCACAGAAATGAGCACAGAGCAATGGCAATGCTCTCGTCACTGTCACCAATGACCTCCAGATTGTAAAATCCATTGTACTCCCCCACCACCTTCATCTCAGGTTTTTATGAATATTTGATCTACCTCAGCCTCTCAAATAGCTGGGATTACAGGTGCATACTGCCATGCCAAATATATTTTTGTATTTTTAGTAGAGAAGGGGTTTAACTAGGTTGGTTGGCTAGGCTGGTCTCGAACTCCTGACCTTGAACGCCTGCCTTGGCCTCCAAAAGTGCTAGGAATCTCTTTTCTTTTTGTTTCGTTTCTTTTTTTGAGACGGAGTCTCGCTCTGTTGCCCAGGCTGGAGTGCAGTGGTGCGATCTTGGCTCACTGCAACCTCCACCTCCTGGGTTCAAGCGATTCTCCTGCCTCAGCCTCCTGAGTAGCTGGGATTACAGGCATTATCATGCCTGGCTAATTTTTGTATTTTTAGTAGAGACAGGATTTCACCATGTTGGTCAGACTGCTCTTGAACTCCTGACCTGGTGATCTGCCCACCTCGGCCTCTGCAAGTGCTGGATTACAGCCTTGAGCCACCACTCTCCTTTTGAAAAGAATCACCTCCTTTGGTTTCGGTACACCACACACTCTCTTTTTTCCCTTTCCTTCTCTGGCTGCTCCTCAGTCTCCCTCATGCTGGTGGCACGTATTATCAGCTGTTTATGCCAAAGCCACTCCCTCTGTCTTCCTTAGAAATAAAATCCCATTTAATTCAGGGCAGCAAAGTGTTACAATACTTTCTTTTCTGGACTTACTTGGAGTTGGGGTGCAAATATGTCATAGTTCTGGCCAGTCAAGAAGTCAGTTGAATGCCGGCTTCTAGGAAAGCTTTTCTGAATAAAATGGGACTGACAGCCGGGCGGATTCCTTAGTCCAGAAGTTTGAAACTAGCCTGGGCAATACGGCAAAATCTCGCCTCTACGAAAAATACAAAATAATTAGCCTGGCGTAGTGGTGCATGCCTGCAGTCCCAGTCATCCAGGAGGCTGAGGTGGGAGGATTGCTTGGAATAGGAAGATTGAGGCTGCAGTTAGTAGAGATCACACCACTGCACTACAGCCTGAGCAACAGAGTCAGAACCTGTCTCAAAAACAAAAACAAAAACGAAAAACTAAGTGGTGGGGGTTAGGGGTGACTGGCTCCATGCACCTCCTCCTTCTTTGAATAGTGTTCAGGGTGCAACTGTCAGAGGCATTTGAACCAGAGCAACTCCATCTTAATAGGGGATAGGTAAAATAGGCTAAACTTACTGGGCTGCATTCCCAGACATTTAAGGCATTCTAAGTCACAGGATGAGATAGGAGGTCCGCACAAGACACAGGTCATAAAGATCTTGCTGCTAAAACAGGTTGCAGTAATGAAGCTGGCTCTAACCCACGGAAAACCAAGATGTCCATGAGAGTGACCTCAGGCATACACATTTATCAGAATCTATTTACCCTGGCCGGGCGTGGTGGCTCACGCCTGTAATCCCAGCACTTTGGGAGGCCGAGGCGGGAGGATCACGAGGTCAGGAGATCGAGATCATCCTGGCCAACATGGTGAAACTCCATCTCTACTAAAAAATACAAAAATTAGCTGGGCGTGGTGGCGTGTGCCTGTAGTCCCAGCTACTTGGGAGGCTGAGGCAGGAGAATTGCTTGAACCGGGGAGGCAGAGATTGCAGTGAGCCGAGATCGCGCCACTGCACTCTAGCCTGGCGCCTGGCAACAGAGCAAGACTCTCTCAAAAAAAAAAAAGAATCTATTTACCCTTCCAGACTTATTTCCCACCAACTCATTCCTCCCTTTAGTTGTTCTACTAACAGCAAACTTTTTAGAAATTTCTCTTTCTCTCTCTTTTTTATTGGTGACAGGGTCTTGCTCAGTTTCCCCGACTGAAATGCAATGATGCGATCTTGGCTCATTGCAGCCTTGAACTCCAGGCTCAAGAGATCCTCCCACCTCAGCCTCCCGAGTAGCCAGAACCATGCCTAGCTAATTAAACATATATATATACATATGTATATACATATGTATATGTATGTGTGTGTGTGTATATATGTGTATGCGTGTGTATATATATATACATATATATATATATACTTTTGTAGAGACAAGGATCTCACTGTGTTACCCAGGCTGGCCTCAAACTACTGGGCTCAAGTGATCTTCTTGCCTCAACTGCCTGAAGTGCTAGGATTATAGGCATGAGCCACTGTGTCCTGCTGCAAACTTCTTGTAATCCCTCTGGGAACATATTATTTAAAGTCTTGGGTGGCTTTGCCCATGCAGGTTTTCATTCTCAGGCACCAGCTCCTCCCAGAAACCTTCTTCAAACTTCCCCCACCCTATTTCCATAAAATTTCGTGTGTCCATCTGATAAACAATCGCCCTGACCATAGAAATCAGTGAGATTCTTCAAACTATATGTCTCTGTAGGTCAGAGGAGGTGCCACACTCATTGTTATGACCCCAGACTTAGCAAGGTGTGTAGCACGATAGACACTCACAAATGTTTATTAAACTCAACCAACACCGGGTGCGGTGGCTCATGTCTGTAATCCCAGCACTCTGGAAGGCTGAGGTGGGCAGATCGCCTGAGGTCAGGAGTTCAAGACCAGCCTGACCAACATGGAGAAACCTGTCTCTCCTAAAAACACAAAATTAGCCAGGCGTGGTGGCACATGCCTGTAATCCCAGCTACTTGGGTGGCTGAGGCAGGAGAATCGCTGAAACCCGGGAGGTGGGGGTTGTGGTGAACCGAGATTGTGCCATGACACTCCAGCCTGGGTGACAGAGCAAGAGCCTGTCTCAAAAAAAAAAGAAAAGAAAAGAAAAAAAAATGCAAGGTTCTTCTTAAGCCTAGAGACTGCCCCATTAGAGGTCTCTTCCATGCATGTCCATGTCTGTGAAGAGAATCGTGCTTATGTTTCTGGGCATTTCTAATTGATTTACAACATGACTCAGTCCTAGAGAACATGCATCCAGATGGGGAACATCACAAATTAGTAAGGGGGTTCCACTATTTGTGATCATTATTACAAAGGAACTATTTCTTCTAGTACTTCTTGGAAAGTCATTGTTTACAGCAGGGGAGATCTTATTACAAAATTCCCCACTTTTTGGTCTCCACTCTGTCAATAACAGGAGCTAAAACATAAAAGATTAACTTAACCTAACTACTGACAAAAAAGCACCTAAAATCCCTTCTTCCCTAAAACCTATCATACTATCAATTTCTAGAATATGTTTACTATTTTGTGACTTTAAGAGCTACAGCAGCAAGAATACATAAAATAAGTACACAGTCTACGTGCCAAAAATTATTACAGTCCTCATTTCATTTCATTTCATTTCATTTATTTATTTATTTATTGAGATAGAGTTTCACTCTTGTTGCCCAGGCTGGAGTGCAATGGCATGATCTCTGCTCACTGCAACCTCTGCCTCCCAGGTACAAGCGATTCTCCTGCCTCAGCCTCCCGAGTAGCTGGGACTACAGGTGCGCGCCACCGTGCCCAGCTAATTTTTGTATTTTTAGTAGAGACAGAGTTCCACCATGTTGGCCAGGATGGTCTCGATCTCTTCACTTCTGGTTCTGCCCGCCTCGGCCTCCCAAAGTGCTGGGACTATAGGGGTGAGCCACCGTGCCCGGCCTGTACCAGTTATTTTTCTTTGAAAACTTTTTTGCGTGTGGTAATTTGCATGATCAAGACTATGCTGGTTATAGCCTTTTGAATTCTGCTTTTTTTATTATTGTTGCTTCACATTTTATTATAAACATTTTCCAATATTCTCAGAAATTCTTTCTTAGCATATTTTTAAATGAAATTGCTTGTTAGTGCACTGTATTGCTATAGGGTTACCCACAATTCCCGTTTTGCCTCTGTTGGAGAGGGTTCTTCGGATAGAGAACTTTTATTGAAAAGTCCTGCACAAACTAGAATGAATTGGTCACCTCACTTTAATAAAACTTTATAATTGGATAATTATGTTGTTTCTATTTTTTAACTTTATAAACAGCACTAATATGAATATTTTTTAGCCATAATGGCCTTCAAAATTAGTTTATAGTAACTATTGTCCTACAAGTTCTGGAGGGAAAAGACCCTATCTTTTGGCCTAGATTTTCCTATTTAACCCACAGGTCCTGAAGAACTGATGTAGATGATCAATTGACTGTTTAATGTTGTTGTGAGTTAAAATATGTTCACCCCAAAAACATGTTGAAATCTTAACTCCTGGTGCCTGCCAATTGGACCTTATTTGAAAATAAAGTATTTGCAAATGTAGTTAAGGTGTGTTCAGGCCAGGCGCAGTAGCTCATGCCTGTAATTCTAGCACTTTGGGAGGCCGAGGCAGGTGGATTACCTGAGCTCAGGAGTTGGAGACCAGACTTGGCAACATGGTGAAACCCCCGTCTCTACTAAAAATACAAATATTAGCCAGGCATAGTGGTGCATGCCTGTAGTCCCAGATACTCAGGAGGTTGAGGCATGAGATCAATTGAACCTGGGAGCGGAGATTGCAATGAGACGAGATTGTGCCACTGCACTCCAGCCTGGGTGACACAGCCAGACTCTGTCTCAAAAAACAAACAAACAAGCCGGGCGCGGTGGCTCACGCCTGTAATCCCAGCACTTTGGGAGGCCGAGGCGGGCGGATCACGAGGTCAAGAGATCGAGACCATCCTGGTCAACATGGTGAAACCCCGTCTCTACTAAAAATACAAAAAAATTAGCTGGGCATGGTGGCGCGCGCCTGTAGTCCCAGCTACTCGGGAGGCTGAGGCAGAAGAATGCTTGAACCCGGGCAGCGGAGGTTGCAGTGAGCCAAGGTCGCGCCACTGCACTCCAGCCTGGCGCCTGGTGACTGAGTGAGACTCTGTCTCAAAACAAACAAACAAACAAACAAACAAACAAAAAAAGTGTGGTGGTGTGTGCCTATAGTCTCAGCTCCTTGGGAGCTGAAGGCATGAAAATTGTTGGAACCTGTTAGGCAGAGGCTACAGTGAGCCAAGATCGTGCCACTGCATTCTAGCTTGGGCAACAGATCGAGACTCTGTCTCCAAAATAAAATAAAAGATATGTTCAGGTGATTTAGGGTGGACTCCCTAAATCTAATACGTACGGTGTTATTTATTTTATTTTATTGCATTTTAAGTTTTGGAGTACATGTGAAGAACATGCAAGATTGTTGCATAGGTACACACATGGCAGTGTGATTTGCTGTCTTCATCCCCATCACCTATATCTGGTATTTCTCCCCATGCTATCTCTCCCCCAACTCCCCACCCGCAGCTGTCCCTCCCCTAATTCCCCCGACAGACCCCAGTGTGTGATGCTCCCCTCCCTGTGTCCATGTGTTCTCATTGTTCAACACCTGCCTATGAGTGAGAACATGTGGTGTTTGATTTTCTGTTCTTGTGTCAGTTTGCTGAGAATGATGGTTTCCAGGTTCATCCATGTCCCTACAAAGGACACGAACCACGAACTCATCGTTTTTTATGGCTGCATAGTATTTCATGGTGTATATGTGCCACATTTTCTCTGTCCAGTCTATCATCAATGGGCATTTGGGTTGGTTCCAGGTCTTTGCTATTGTAAACCGTGCTGCAATGAATATTCGTGTGCATGTGTCCTTGTAGTAGAATGATTTATAATCCTTTGGATATATACCCAGTAATGGGATTGCGGGGTCAAATGGAATTTCTATTTCTAGGTCCTTGAGGAATTGCCACACTGTCTTCCACAATGGTTGAACTAATTTACACTCCCACCAACAGTGTAAAAGTGTTCCTATTTCTCCACATCCTCTCCAGCATCTGTTGTCTCCAGATTTTTTAATGATCGCCATTCTAACAGGCATGAGATGGTATCTCAATGTAGTTTTGATTTGCATTTCTCTAATGACCAGTGATGATAAGCATTTTTTAATATGTTTGTTGGCCTCATATATGTCTTCTTTCGTAAAGTGTCTGGTCATATGCTTTGCCTACTTTTGAAAGGGCTTGTTTGTGTTTTTCTTGTAAATCTGTTTTACTTCTTTGTAGATTCTGGATATTAGCCCTTTGTCAGATGGGTAGTCTGCAAAAATTTTTTCCCATTCTGTTGGTTGCTGATTCACTCTAATGACTGTTTCTTTTGCTGTATAGAGCTGTGGAGTTTGATTAGGTCCCATTTGTTTATTAGAGTTCTTGTTGCCAGTGCTTTTGGTGTTTTGGTCATGAAGTCCTTGCCTATGCCTGTGTCCTGAATGGTTTTGCCTAGATTTTCTTCTAGAGTTTTTATGGTGTTAGGTCTTATGTTTAAGTCTTTAATCCATCTGGAGTTAATTTTAGTGTAAGGTTCAGGAAGGGGTCCAGTTTCTGCTTTCTGCACATGGATAGCCAGTTTTCCCAACACCATTTATTAAACAGGGAATCCTTTCTCCATTGCTTGTTTTTGTCAGGTTTGTCAAAGATCAGATAGTTGTAGATGTGTTGTGTTGCCTCTGAGGCCTCTGTTCTGTTCCATTGGTCTATATCTCTGTTTTGGTACCAGTACCGTGCTGTTTTGATTACTATAGACTTGTAGTATAGTTTGAAGTCCCGTAGTGTGATGCCTCTAGGTATTTGTTCTTTTTGCTTAGAATTGACTTGGCTATGTGGGCTCTCTTTTGGTTCCATATGAAGTTTAAGGTGGTTTTTTCCAGTTCTGTGAAGAAGGTCATTGGTAGCTTGATGGGGATAGTGTTGAATCTGTAAATTACTTTGGGCACTATGGCCATTTTCACAATATTGATTCTTCCTAACCATGAGCATGAAATGTTTCTCCATCTGTTTGTGTCCTCTGTTATTTCCTTGAGCAGTGGTTTGTAGTTCTCCTTGAAGAGGTCCTTTACATCCTTTGTTAGTTGTATTCCTAGGTATTTTATTCTCTTTGTAGCAATTGTGAATGAGCGTTCACTCATGATTTGGCTGTCTTTAAGTCTGTTATTGATGTATAGAAATGCTTGTGATTTCTGCACATTGATTTTATATCCTGAGACTTCGCTGAAGTTGCTTATCAGTTTCAGGAGATTTTGGGCTGAGACGATGGGGTCTTCTAAATATACAGTCATGTTGTTTGCAAATAGAGACAATTTGACTTCCTCCTTTCTTAATTGAATACCCTTTATTTCTTTTTCTTGGCTGATTGCTCTGGCTAGAACTTCCAATACTATATTGAATAGGAGTGGTGAGAGAGGGCATCCTTGTCTAGTGCCAGATTTCAGAGGGAATGCTTCCAGTTTTTGCCCATTCAGTATAATACTGGCTGTTGGTTTGTCATAAATAGCTTTTAATATTTTGAGATAAGTTCCATCAATATCTAGTTTATTGAGGGTTTTTAGCATAAAGGACTGTTGAATTTTGTCAAAGGCCTTCTCTGCATCAGTTGAGATAATCATGTGGTTTTTGTCCTTGGTTCTGTTTATGTGGTGAATTACGTTTATAGACTTGCGTATGTTTAACCAGCCTTGCATCCCCCAGGATGAAGCCTACTTGATCATGGTGGATAAGCTTTTTGATGTGCTATTGCAATCGGTTTGCCAGTATTTTATTGAAGATTTTTGTATCTATGTTCATCATGGATATTGGCCTGAAGTTTTCTTTTCTTGTTGAGTCTCTGCTGGGTTTTGGTGTCAGGATGATGTTGGTCTCATAAAATGATTTGGGAAGGATTCCCCTCGTTTTGGAATGTTTGGAATAGTTTCAGAAGGAATGGTACCAACTCCTCCTCTTTGTATGTCTGGTAGAATTTGATTGTGAACCCATCTGGACCTGGGCTTTTTTGGGTGGTAGGCTCTTAATTGCTGCCTCAACTTCTGCCCTTGTTACTGGTGTATTCAGGGTTTCGACTTCTTCCTGGTTTAGCCTTGAGAGGATGCAAGTGTCCAGGAATTTATCCATTTCTTCCAGGTTTACTAGTTTATGTGCATAGAGTTGTTTGTAATAATCTCTGATGATGGTTTGTATTTCTGTGGAATCTGTGGTAATATCCCCTTTATCATTTTTTATTGCATCAATTGGATTATTCTCTCTTATCTTTTTTATTAATCTGGATAGTGGTCTATTTTGTTGATCTTTTCAAAAAACCAGCTCCTGGATTTATTGTTTTTTTTGATGGATTTTTTTGTGTCTCTATCTCCTTCAGTTCTGCTCTGATCTTAGTTATTTCTTGTCTTCTGCTAGGATTTGAGTTTTTTGATCTTGCTCCTCTAGCTCTTTCAATTTTGACGATAGGGTGTCTATTTTAGATCTTTCCTTGCTTCTCATGTGGGCATTTGTTGCTATGTTTTTTCCTCTAGACACTGCTTTAAATGTGTCCCAGAGATTCTGGTACGTTGTGTGTTCGTTCTTGTTGGTTTCAAAGAACATCTTTATTTCTGCCCTCATTTCATTGTTTATCCAGTCAACATTCAAGAGCCAGTTGTTCAGTTTCCATGAAGCTGTGCGTTTCTGAGTTAGTTTCTGAATTCTGAGTTCTAACTTGATTGCACTGTGGTCTGAGAGACTGTTTGTTATGATTTCTGTCTTTTGCATTAGCTGAGGAGTGATTTACTTCCAATTATGTGGTCAGTTTTAGAGTAGGTGTGATGTGGTGCTGAGAAGAATGTATATTCTGTGGATTTGGGGGTAGAGAGTTCTTTTTTATTTTAATTTTTTAAGACAGGGTTTCACCATGTTGGCCAGGCTGGTCTTGAACTTGTAACCTCAGGTGATCTGCCCTTCTCGGCCTCCCAAAGTGCTGAGATTACAGGCATGAGCCACCACGCCCAGCCTGGGGGTGGAGTTCTGTAAATGTCTATTAGGTTTGCTTGGTCCAGGTCTGAATTCAAGTCCTGGAATCATTGTTAATTTTCTGTCTCGTTGATCTGTCTAACATTGACAATGGGGTGTTAAAGCCTCCCACTATTATTGTGTGGGAGTCTAAGTCTCTTTGTAAGTCATTATGAACTTGCTTTATGTATCTGGGTGCTTCCGTATTGGGTGCATATATATTTAGGATTGTTAGCTCCTCTTGTTGCATTGATCCTTTTACCATTATGTAATGTCCTTCTTTGTCTCTTTTGATCTTTGTAGGTTGAAAGTCTATTTTATCAGAGATGAGAATTGCAACTTCTGCTTTTTTTTGCTCTCCATTTGCTTGGTAAATCTT
The DNA here is from genome assembly GCA_036589455.1 of Ateles fusciceps. Classification (NCBI taxonomy): domain Eukaryota; kingdom Metazoa; phylum Chordata; class Mammalia; order Primates; family Atelidae; genus Ateles; species Ateles fusciceps. Next base: position 3,875,853 of record JAZHEH010000093.1, read on the forward strand.
CCTCCATCCTTTTATTTTGAGCCTTTGTGTATCCTTGCATGTGAGATGGGTTCCTGGATACAGCACACCGATGGGTTTTGGCTTTTTATCCAATTTGCCAGTCTGTGTCTTTTGATTGGGGCATTTAGCCTATTTACATTTAGGTTAATATTGTTATGTGTGAATTTGATCCTGTTTTTTGATGCTAGCTGGCTGTTTTGCCCGTTAGTTGATGCAGTTTCTTCATTGTGTCGATGTTCTTTATCATTTGGTATGTTTTTGGAGTGGCTGGTACTGGTTGTTCCTTTCTATGTTTAGTGCTTCTTTCAGGAGCTCTTGTAAAGCAGGCCTGGTGGTGATCAAATCTCTGAGTAATTGCTTGTTTGTAAAGGATTTTATTTCTCCTTCACTTATGAAGCTTAGTTTGGCTGGATATGAAATTCTGGGTTGAAAGCTCTTTTCTTTAAGGATGTCGAATATTGGCCCCCACTCTCTTCTGGCCTGTAGGGTTTCTGCTGAGAGATCTGCTGTGAGTCTGATGGGCTTCCCTTTGTGGATAACCTGACCTTTCTCTCTGGCTGCCCTTAGCATTTTCTCCTTCATTTCCACCCTGGTGAATCTCACGATTATGTGCCTTGGGATTGCTCTTCTTGAAGAATATCTTTGTGGTGTTCTCTGTATTTCTTGGACTTGAATATTGGCCTGCCCTGCTAGGTTGGGGAAGTTTTCCTGGATAATATCCTGAAGGGTATTTTCCAGCTTGGATTCATTCTCTCCGTCACATTCAGGTACACCTATCAAACGTAGATTAGGTCTTTTCACGTAGTCCTATATTTCTTGGAGACTTTGTTCATTCCTTTTTACCCTTTTTCGCTATCTTGCCTTCTCGTTTTATTTCATTGAGTTGATCTTTGACCTCTGATATCCTTTCTTCTGCTTGGTCAATTTGGCTGTTGAAACTTGCGTATGCTTCACGAAGTTCTCGTGTTGTGTTTTTCAGCTCCATCAATTCACTTATATTCCTCTCTAAGCTGTTTATTCTCATTAGCATTTCGTCAAACCTTTTTTCAAGGTTCTTAGTTTCTTTGCATTGGGTTAGAACATGTTCTTTAGCTCAGAGAATTTTCTTTTTTTTTTTTTTTTTTGAGACAGAGTCTTTCTCTATCACCAGGCTGGAGTGCAGGGGCGCAATCTCGGCTCACTGCAACCTCCGCCTCATGGGTTTTAGCGATTCTCCACCTCAGTCTCCCAAGCAGCTGGGACTACAGGCGCACGCCACCATGCCCGGCTATTTTTTGTATTTTTTAGTAGAGACGGGGTTTCACCATGTTGGCCAGGATGGTCTTGATCTCTTGACCTCGTGATCCACCCGCCTCAGCCTCCCAAAGTGCTGGGATTACAGGCATGAGCCACTGCGCCTGGCCTGCTCAAAGAATTTTCTTATTACCCGCCTTCTGAAGTCTGTTTCTGTCAATTCATCAGACTCATTCTCCATCCAGCCTTGTTTCCTTGCTGGTGAGGAGTTGTGATCCCTTGGAGGAGGAGAGGCATTCTGGTTTTGGGTGTTTTCATCCTTTTTGCACTGGTTTCTATCTTTGTGAATTTATCCACCTGTCATCTTTGTAGTTGTTGACTTTCAGACAGGGTTTCTGAGTGGATGTTTAGTTTGTTGATTATGAAGTCATTTCTTTCTGTTTCTTAGTTTTCCTTTTAACATTCATGCCCCTCTGCTGTAGGACTGCTGAGGTCCACTCCAGGCCCTGCTTGCCTGGGGATCACCTGCAGCGGCTGCAGAACAGTAAGTGTTGCTGCCAGTTTTTTCTTCTGCTATCTTTGTCCCAGAAGGATACCTGCCAGATGTCAGTCTGAGCTCTTCTTTATGAGGTGACTCTTTGGATATACGGGGGTCAGGGGAGCTGCTTGAGGAGACAGTCTGTCCTTTATAGGAGCTCAAGTGCTGAGCTGCGAACTCCATTGTTCATTCAGAGCTGCTGGGCAGGTATGGTTAAGTCTGCTGCAGCAGAACTCATAAACACTTTTTTTTCCCCCAGGTGCTCTGTCCTGGGGAGTTAGGGCTTTATTTATAAGTTTCTGTCATGCTGCTGCCTTTTTTCAGGGCTGCCCTGCCCAGTGAGGAGGCAGCCTAGTCACAGTCTGCCTGCAGAGGCTTTGCTGAGCTGCTGTGGGCTCTGCCTAGCTGCTGTGTGAACTTCCCTGTAGTCCTGTTTTCACGGGTGTGGTTAGAACTGCCTCGGCAATGGTGGCCCACCTCTCTAATGGCGGACTATCTCTGTAATGGCGGGCTGCCTCAGCAATGACGGACTACTTCAGTAGTGGTGGACTGCCTCGGTAATGGTGGACACCCCTCCCCCACTGTCCTGGGTTCAGCTGTGCTTGCTGTGAAACTCTCAATCCAGAGTGTTTTAGATTGCTGTTTTTTGTGGGTGTGGGACCAGCTGAGCCTGATTACCTGGCTCCCTGCCTCAGATCCCATTTTTTTTTTGGTTGAACGGGGCGACTCTTTCTCCCAGGTGTTCCAGTCACCTGTTGAAAAGGTGCTGGGATCTGTGTGATTTCCCGTGCAGTGACTCACTGTGCCAGCTGAAATGGCCACGCTGAGATTCGTGGCGCTTTTTGCCCAGGAATCTCCTGGCCTGGCTCCCTGTTTCAGTTCACTTTTTATCAGTCGAATGGGTGACTCTGTCTCCCAGGAGCTCCAATCGCCAGCTAAAACGGCGCCCGGACCCGTGTATTTTGTGAGAAGACCCACCACGCTGGCCAAAACAGCCACGCTAGCGACCCGTGGGGCTCCTCCACCTGGGAATCTCCTGGTCTGTGGGCAATAAAAATCCGTCTGGAAATGCGGCATCCACTCACCCTCTGCACTTTCGCTGGGAGCTGCTCCTAATCAGCCATCTTGGATCCGTCTCACCTATGGTGTTCTTATAGAAGGAGGAGAAGACACATGCAGACAGACACGGAGATAAGAGGGCCACGTGAAGCCATAGACACAGAGAGCAAAGAGGCCGTGTGAGGATGGAAGCAGAGGTTGGAGTGGGCAGCTGTAATGCAGGGAAAATCAAGGATTGCCAGCAACTGCTAGAAGCTAGGAGAGAGGGTGTGGCCCTGCTGGCTCCTCAGTTTGGAACTTCCGGATTCCACAACAGTTGAGAGAGGTTTCTTTTTTCTTTTTTTTTTTTTTTGAGACGGGGTCTCGCTCTGTTGCCCAGGCTGGAGTGTGGAGTACAGTGGAGCTGTTTTGACTCACTGCAATCTCTGCCTCCTGGGTTCAAGTGATTTTCTTGCCTCAGCCTCCTAAGTAGCTAGGACTACAGGCACCAGCCACCACGCCCAGCTAATTTTTTTTTTTTGTATTTTTAGTAAAGACGGGGTTTCACTGTGTCAGCCAGGATGGTCTCCATCTCCTGACCTCGTGATCTGCCCACCTCCTCCTCCCAAAGTACTGGGATTACAGGCGTGAGCCACCGAGCCTAGCCAGAAGTTTCTATTGTTTGAAGCCACCCAGTTTGTGGTAGTTGGTTGTGGCAGCCCTAAGAAAGGTGTCCTTGGTGAACATGGAAGAGTAATGCCATCAGCCCGGCAACATTCATGTGGCTGTGTGTACACAGAAGGCTTCCAAATTAGTTGGTATTTTCCATTCCCTCTTTTGCTTCTAGCCTTTGTTTTAAGATGTACTTCATTTCTGCCCTTATTTTGGAAGTGGCTCTTCTTGAAATGAGGACAAAAACTAATCAAATTCTCTTACTAGACTTTTTAATATTCTAAAATGATGTATGACTTTTTTCTTCTGGATGCTTCTTCACAGTGAGTATGATGACTCCTTAAATATTGCTAGTCATGTGCTTTTGTATTTCATGGGTGGCCATAAATTGACAGGTCCTAGGGGTATTCGTCATATTCCAGAAGCTTTTCTTAAAGTAGCTGTGACAGACATACCTATCCAGATCAATTCTTTTATTTTATTTTGCAATGTTTTATTTTATTTTTTTAGAGATGGGGTATCTCTATGTTGTCCAGGCTGGTCTCTGACTCCTGGGCTCAAGTGATCCTCCCATCTCAACCTCCCAAGGTGCTAGGTTTATAGGCGTGAACCACTGTGATCCCAACTTATCCAGGTCAATTCTATCAGCATCCTCTTGCTTTCCCTGACTGCATTTGAGGTTCCTCTTGCTTTATTCCATATCCTCTTGGCTATAGAACCTTGGCTATAGAAAGTAATATAAGGCTGGGCGCAGTAGCTCACGCCTGTAATCTCAGTACTGTGGGAGGCTGAGGCCGGTGGATCACCTGAGATCCGGAGGTCGAGACCAGCCTGACCAGCATGGAGAAACCCCATCTTTACTAACAACATGCCTGTAATCCTAGCTAATCGAGAGGCTGAGGCAGGAGAATTGCTTGAACCCAGAAGGTGAAGGTTGCTGTGAGCTGAGATGGTGCCACTGCACTCCAGCCTGGGCGACGGAGCAAGACTGTCTCAAAAAAAAAAAAAGTAATATTTTGGGTCTGTCTTTAAGACTTTGGTGAAAACACGTTAGAGAAGCAGACAAAGGGGACTATTTTCCTTCATGCTTGTTCCCTAGGTTTTTTTTAGTTCTTTTTTTTTCTTTCCTTTCCTTTTATTTTTTTCTTTTTATTTATTTATTTATTTATTTATTTTTAAAGACGGGTTTCACCATGTTGGTCAGGCTGGTCTTGAACTCCCAACCTCAGTGATCCGCCCACCTTGGCCTCCAAAGTGCTTGGATTACAGGCATGAGCACCACGCCCGGCCTTATTTTTTTCTTTTACAGAGACAAGGTTTCACCATGTTGGCCAGGCTTGTCTCAAACTCCTGACCTCAGGTGATCCGTCCACCTCGGCCTTCCAAAGTGCTCAGATTACAGGCATGAGCCACCACGCCCAGGCTTTTTTTTTTTTTTTTTTTTTTTTTTTTGAGAGAAAGTCTTCGTCTGTCACCCAGGCTAGAGTGCAGTGGTGCTATCTTGGCTCACTGCAAACTCTGCCTTCTGGGTTCAAGCAGTTCTCCTGCCTCAGCCTCCCAAGTAGCTGGGACTACAGGTGCTTGGCACCAAGCCTGGCTAATTTTTGCATTTGTAGTCAAGACTGGGTTTGACCATGTTTGGTTTGTTCACTTGTGATATGGAGCCTTGCTCTGTTGCCCGGGCTGGAGTGCAGTGGCATGATCTCGGCTCACTGCAACCTCTGCTTCCCAGGTTCAAGCGATTCTCCTGCCTCAGCCTCCTGAGTAGCTGGGACTACAGGTGCTAGTTTTTGTATTTTTAGTTGAGATGGGGTTTCACTATGTTGGCCAGGCTGGTCTCAAACTCCTGTCCTTGTGATTCACCCACCTCAGGCTCCCAAAGTGCTGGGATTACAGGTGTGAGCCACCATGCCCAGTGGAAAGATTTGGCTGGAGACTTTGCCAAGGGGCACCTGTGAATTGGGCAGGTTCAATACCTGTCCTCACAAAGCTCTGAATGTGGTTCAGGAGGCAGACATCACACATGTAGTCACAACGGTGAGTCATGTATGTCAATGCTGGTAAGTGCTTTGAAGAGAAATGCTATTGACAGAGAATAATAGAGATCTCATCTCAAAGGGGGCCAGAGATGGTGAAAGTAAGAAAGGGGAAAACCCAAGGCAGGTTCTCTGAGGAAATGACTTTCAGGCTGAAATGGGGAGGAGGGGGAATCCACCAGGTAAAATGTGGGGAGTGGAGGTTTCTCTTTTAGAAACACATTTTCTTTTTCTTTTTTTTCCCTTTTATAGAAAAAATAAAATACATATGCAGAGATTGCTAGTCCCCTGATGACTTCTCTGCCCTTCTTCCTTCTCAGAGAACACCATTGTCACTCATAATGGCTACGTTTCTAGCAACTTTTGCAGCTCCCCCCTGTGATTAATTCTGGCCATTGGAAGTGCCACTTTTGGGACGCATCCTTAAAGGGAAGTGGTTTTCCTCTTCCTCCAACCTCCCTCTCCCCGGTGACTTGGAACAGGGGACTTGGTGTTGAGCCATCTTCCGTCATGTGGCAGGCCAACACCTGTGGGTGGCAAAATGGCAACTGGGGGCCACTCTACCACTAACTGCCTACAGTCCCGTTTATATCTGAGACTGAAATAAACTACTGTCTCATGTAAGCCTTTTTGGCTGTCGGTGGAGATGGATCTCTGTTATATACAATTGAACTTACATCCTAACCAAATACAGTATATAACACTTAGCATAACATTTAAATTGAATAAAAGAGAGTATAGCTGGGAGTGGTGGCTCACACCTGTAATCCCAGCACTTTCGAGGCTGAGGCGGGTGGATCACAAGATTAGGAGCTCGAGACTAGCCTGGCCAACATGGTGAAAACCCATCTCTACTGAAAAAACAAAAATTAGCTTGGCGTGGTTGCAGGTGCCTGTAATCCCAGCTACTCAGGAGGCTGAGGCAGGAGAATTGCTTGAACCAGGGAGCCGGAGGTTGCAGTGAGCCGAGATCTCGTCACTATACTCCAGCCTGGGAGACAGATTGAGACTCTGTCTCAAAAAAAAAAAAAAAAGAAATTAAAATAAAAAAATAAATGCAATTAAACCACTGGATTCCCTAATATAACATTCTTTGCCACCTATATCTAGAATAAAGTGTTATCTTGCAGCCTGTGGTACATTTTTTTTGTTTGTTTTTGAGACAAATCTTTCTTTGTTTTGGCTCACTGAAACCTCTGTTTCCCAGGTTCAAGAGATTCTCCTTCCTCAGCCTCCCAAGTAGCTGGGACTACAGGTGCATGCCATGAGGCCTGGCTAGTTTTTTTGTATTTTCGTAGAGATGAAGTCTCACCATGTCGCCCAGACTGGTCTTGAACTCCTGAGCTCAAGTGATCCGCCCACCTCAGCCTCCCAAAGCACTGAGATTACAGGTATGAGCCACCATGCCTGGCCCCTGTGGTCCATTGAAAAATGAATTTTTGTTAAAAAAAAAAAAAGTCTTACAGTAGTAACTCATCATCTCTTTGGACATTTTCACTCAGCCACTCCTACTTTAGCTGTGAATTTGCTCAGCTGCTCTGGTTTTTATTCTACTCTAAATTCTTTATCACCTGGAATCAAACTAATTCACTTGGAAATAAAAAAAGACTTCATGATACCGAGAGCTGAAGATCAGACTTCACGTGTGCAGTGATTGGTCCCTAAAGCAGGAGGACTAGACTGTCTTTTGCCATGACCATTGCACCTTGATCAGTGTTTGGGGACGTCCCTCCCGCCTTGGTCCCAGTTCATATTGCTGACTTTTGTATTGCTACCTGATATTTGAGGTCACCTTAGATTCTGGCTACAATGAGCGAGTTACGTTTGAAGAGATCTGGACCAGAGCTCTGGTTTTATGGCATTGGATATGTGAATCATCTTACTCATCACCAGCTGAGGTGAACCCACGTGTCCCCACCTTACCACCACCACGCACATACAGACAAAGCAAATCTCTATCGAACAAGTGACTTTTGTTGAGAAATCAACACAGTGGTTCTTTCTTTTTTTTTAGACGGAGTCTCACTGTGTCACTCAGGCTGGAGTACAGTGGCGCGATCTCGGTTCACTGCAACCTCCACCTCCTGGGTTCAAGCGATTCTCCTGCCTCAGTCTCCTGAGTAGCTGGGATTACAGTCATCTACCTCCACCCCCAGCTAATTTTTGTATTTTTAGTACAGACAGAGTTTCACCATGTTGGCCAGGCTGGTCTCAAACTCCCAACCTCAGGTGATCCGCCTGCCTTGGCCTCCCAAAGTGTTGGGATTACAGGTGTGAGCCACTGCGCCCAGCCTAACACAGTAGTTCTTAACGTTTACTATTATTTCACATGATAAGCAAAAGCATAAACGCAAATTTCAGAAAAGTGAAACTACCTGAAGAACACGTGAACATTATTCATGGATCCTCTTGTGAGAAGAACTTGGGCATTCATGATGCTACCGTGTTCCTTAATATTGTGAAAAATACCCAAATACTACCAAAAGGTGTTAAACTATGCTACACACACACACACACACACACACACACACACACACTTAGAACTTGCCATCTATTTCTCTATAATGCAACGGCATTCACATGGGAATAAGACTAATTATAGAAATAAATAGATTATGGAAACCTTGGTTGTACTGTCATAAAATCAATTCATATCTGGGTGGGTCCAAGAGTTTACTTGGCACCGTTTTGAACACAACTGAAGGGATTCATCCTGCCTTACAGAGAAAGTCAGCTGGAGAGCTGAATGCAGAGTCTCATAATCGGATTTGTGCTCTGGCTTAGTTGATTCTTAAAAGAATTCAGCCAAATAAAAGCAATGCATTAGAGAATACTATTTTGAGCAAAAGATTTTGTGAAATAGCACAGATCCACTGACCATACATAATTAGTCAATTTAGCATTTCACTACTATTAATTGAACACCTGTAGAGTGAGGGAGACTATTGTGAGGGAAACATAAGATTGGGGTCACAACAGGGTGTGTACATCTTCTGGTGATCATTTGCATTGGGTCCCAAATTCTTGCTGGAAAAACATTGTTTTTGAATAGCTGCTTAAAGGTACATTAAAGTGGTCACTTTAAGAATAGCAGTGAGGCCAGGCATCATGGCTCATGCCTACGATCTTAACACTTTGGGAAATCGTGGCAGGCGAATGGCTTGAGCTCATGAGTTTGAGACCAGTCTGGGTAACTTGGCGAGAACCTGTCACTACAAAAAAATACAAAAAAACAGCCAGGCCTGGTGGCAGGCACCTGTAGTCCCAGCTACTTGGGAGGCTGAGGCAGGAGGATCACTTGAGCCCAGGTTTGTCAAGGCTGCAGTGAGCCCAAATCGTGCCATTGAACTCTAGCTTGGGAGACAAAGTGAGATCCTATCTTTAAAAAAAAAAAATTAAAAAAAAAGCAGTGAAGGTCAGGTGTGCTGGTTACACCTGCAATCCCAGCACTTTGGGAGGCTGACGCAGGAGGATCCCTTGAGGCCAGGAGTTTGAGACCAGTCTGGGCAACATAGTGAGATTCAATCTCTACATTTTACAAAATAATAAAGATTAAATATGTGTGTGTGTGTGTGTGTGTATACATATATATATATATGTAAATAATATATATATATACACTTTTTTTTTTTTTGAGATGGAATTTTACTCTGTCGCCCAGGCTGGAGTGTAGTGGTGAAAACTCAGCTCACTACAACCTCCAACTCCTGGGTTCAAGCAATTCTCCTACCTCAGCCTCCCAAGTAGCTGGGACTACAGGCACACACCAAAATGCCTGGCTCATTTTTGTATTTTTAGTAGAAACGGGGTTTCACCATATTGGTCAGTCTGGTCTTGAACTCCTGACCTTAGGTGATCCACCCACCTGGGCCTCCCAAAGTGCTGGGATTATAGGAATGCCAAGCCTAAAATATTTTTCAAAAGTTAAAAAGAAAACAAGATTAGCAGTGTAAACAGGGATTTGACCTGAGGCTGCTTTTAGCCCTGGCTGTCCATTCTCATGCAAGGTCCTTCAAGGTCTAGCCCTGCCTCTCTCTGTAGTTTCCTATGTCAGCACCTATCCCCCTCTCTCTTTCTACAACCAACTGAACTATAGCTCCCTGTGCCCTTATACAATTTACTCACTCTTCTTGGACTGCTTATCTTTCCCTTTTGACTTAATTCCTTCTCATTCTTCAAGACCTACCATAGTACATACACAAAAGAACTGAAAGTAGGAACACAAAAAGATTTTTTTTTTTGAGACCAAGTCTTGGCCGGGGGTGGTGGCTCACACCTGTAATCCCAGCACTTTGGGAGGCCGAGGTGGGTGGATCACCGGAGGTCAGGAGTTCAAGACCAGCCTGGCCATCACGTTGAAACCCCATCTGTATAAAATAAATAAATAAAATAAAAAGAGACCAAGTCTTGCTCTGTTACCCAGGCTGGAGTGCAGTGGCACGATCTTGGCTCACTGCAACCTCCACCTCCCGGGTTCAAGAGATTCTCCTGTCTGTCTCCTGAGTAGCTGAGATTATAGGCGCAGTCAATTTTTACATTTTTGGTATAGATGGGGTTTCACCATGTTGACCAGACTGGTCTCCAATTCCTGACCTCAGGTGATCTGCCTGCCTTGGCCTCCCAGAGTGCTGGGATTACAGGTGTGAGCCACCGAGTGCGGATTTTTTTTTTTTTTTTTTTTTTTTTGAAACAGAGTCTCCCTCTGTTGCCAGGATGGAGTGTAGTGGCGAGATCTCGGCTCACTGCAACCTCAGCCCCCCAAGTTCAAGCAATTCCCCTGCCTCAGCCTCCCAAGTAGCTGGGAATACAGGTGCGTGCCACCACTCCCAGCTAATTTTTTTTTGTATTTTAGTAGAGACAGGGTTTCACCGTGTTGGCCAGAGTGATCTTGATCTCCTGACCTTGTGATCTGCCTGTCTCGGCCTCCCAAAGTGCTGGAATTACAGACACGAGCCACTCTGCTGGCCACAAACAGATGTTTATACACTTGTCTTCATAGCAGCTTTATTCATAATAGCCAAAAGATCGAAGCCACCCAAGTGTCCATGAGTGAATGAATAGACAAATAAAATATATATTTGGGCGGAGTGTGGTGGCTCACACCTGTAATCCCAGCACTTTTGGAGGCCGGGGCAGGTGGATCACTTAAGGTCAGGAGTTTGAGACCAGCCTGACCAAAATGGTGAAACCCCGTCTCTACGAAAAATACAAAAATTAGCCGGGTGTGGTGGTTTGTGCCTGTAATCTCAGCTACTCAGGAGGCCGAAGCAGGAGAATCACTTGAACCCGGGAGGCGGAGGTTGCAGTGGGCCAAGATTGCACCATTGCACGACAGCCTGGGTGACAGAGCGAGACTCTGTCTCAAGAAAACAAAAATTAAATAAATAAGAAATAAAATGCATATTTATATAACGAAGCATTATTCAGCCTTAAAAAGGAAGGACATTCTGACAACATGTTACAACGTAGATGAAACCTGAGGGCATTACGCTAAGTGAAAGAAGCCAGACATAAAAGGACAAATACTGCATAATTGCATTTTATTTATTTTTTAAAAATATTTATTTATCTGGAGACAGAGTCTCGCTCTCTTGCCCAGGCTGGAATGCAGTGGCATGATCTCGGCTCAGTGCAACCTCTGCCTCCCAGTTTCAAGTGATTCTCCTGCCTTAGCCTTCTAAGTAGCTGGGATTACAGGTGCCGGCTACCATGCCTGCTGATTTTTTTTTTGGTATTTTTAGTAGGGACAAGGTTTCCCCATGTTAGCCAGGCTGGTCTCGAACTCTTGACCTCAGGTGATCCACCCACCTTGGCCTCCCAAAGTGCTAGGATTACAGGCATGAGCCACCACAACCAGCCCATTTTATTTATTTATTTATTTGAGATGGAGTATTGCTCTGTTTCCCAGGCTGTAGTACAGTGGTGCTATCTTGGCTCACTCCAAACTCTGCCTCCTGGGTTCAAGCAATTCTTGTGCCTATGTTGGTCAGGCTGATCTTGAACTCCTAACCTCAGGTGAGCCACCCGCTTTGGCCTCCCAAAGTGGAGGATTACAGGTGTGAGCTACCACACCCAGCCAACAAGCTTATTTATTTTATTTTTATTATTATTATTATTATTATTTTTTGTGATGGAGTTTCTCTCTTGTTGCCCAGGCTGGAGTGCAATGGTGAGATCTTGGCTCACTGCAACCTTCGCCTCCTAGGTTCAAGCAATTTTCCTGCCTCAGCCTCCCAAGTAGCTGGGATTATAGGCGTGCGCCACCACATCCGGCTAATTTTGTATATTTAGTAGAGACGTGGTTTCTCCATGTTGATCAGGCTGGTCTCAAACTCCTGACCTCAGGTGATCTGCCTGCTTCAGCCTGCTGGGATTACAGGCGTGAGCCACTGCGCCTGGCCAACAGGTTTATATTTTGAAAAACTTAATACAGACATTGTCTCCTCTATGAAACCTTCTGAACCCTGCAGTCTGCGATGAGGGTTCCTCCTACAGGACCCGCACCCAGCACAGTCTGGTTCTGGCAGTACACCATCTCATCATTTTCTTATATTGTAGGGATGCGCACCATATAGAAGGTAAAACATTCAGTATCTTTCCTATTTAGTTGTTATAACAGTTATGATAACATTGACCAGTTGTATTACACTGATTTGTACTAGCTATCCTTCTAGATCATAAAATCGTTGAAGACAGGAGCTGTCTCTTTTATCTGTGTATCTCCTAAGACTGACCAGGCATTTGTCCACATGAGTTTATCAAATAACGAAATGAAGTTAAGTGGATTATTCCTGGACACCTAGAGAGGGAAAGAAACTTTGGAGACTGAGGAGAACATTTCGTCTATCCTCCTGGTACTTGAAAGAGTGTGTATAAAATGCATTGCAAAATTCCTGCACATAGTAGGCATTCAATAAGCAGTGGTTCTTCCCCCTTTCCCTCATTTTACAGAGAAAGGAATTGAGACCCACAAAGGTGAAGTAATTGGCCCAGAGTTAAATAGCCTGACAACAGAAGAGACAAGCACCGCATCTTCCGGTCTAGTGAGTCCTTTTTTTCCTATAACATGGGAAACATGGAATGTGGGAATGACCCTTGACCCCAATAGCAATAGGTTTACAAATAACTTTTTATTATGGACGTTTCAAACATACTCAAAAGTAGGGAGAACAGCGTAATGAGCCCTATATACCCGTCACTCAGCTTAGACCATTGCCAACTCTTTGTCCATCTTTTCTCATATACATTTCCTCCAGCCTTCACCCCCCACCCCATGCATTTTGAAGCAAATCCTAAATATTTTACAAGTTCTAACTGTATTTTTCATGAATTTTTTTTTATGTGTTTAGTCTCTAGAAAGGATGAACTCAGCTGGAAAAGATTTCAATCAGATAACACCTCAATTTTTCTATCAAAAGAAATTAGACATCAGATCCTCAAAACACCCACAATATTTATAGACTTTCAGAATCTTGCCTAAGTGTGCATGCCAAAACATAAGTAACAACTGATTCTTAATCTCTAGAGATCAATCTTCCAACACTTCTTTCTCTGTTGACTTTTCATGCCCCTGTAGTATCATTCTCAGCCTGTTTAAATGATCCTCTGTATCCTCATCCAAATGGCAACCTTTGTGCTTTTCTTTGCATAGTTTTCACATCCTAGAATGCCTTCTTTCTTCCAAAATCCTTCAAGATCATTTCAGGAACTTTATATGACCTAAAACATCCTTAGATGAGCTCACCCTTAGAATGACACAGGGTTTGATAGTCATAGCAGTTTTGCACTTTATCATTATTTTATTATTATTATTTTTGAGCGAGAGTCTGGCTCTGTTGCCAAGGCTTGAGTGCAATGGCCTGATCTCAGCTTACTGCAACCTCAGCCTCCTGGGTTCAAGAGATTCTCCTGCCTCAGCCTCTTGAGTAGCTGGGATTACAGGTGTGTACCACCACACCTGGCTTTTTTTTTTTTTTTTTTTGGTAGTTTTATTAGAGACAGGGTTTTACCATGTTAGCAAGGCTGATCTCCAACTCTTGACCTCAGGTGATCCACCCACCTTAGCCTCCCAAAGTGCTGGGATTACAGGCATGAGCCACCACTCTTGGCCTGCACTTAATTATTAATTGTTGTGCATGTATCAGTTTTGCCTTCTTAACAAGATTTCAGGTTCCTTGACAACAAACATTTTGTCTTAAAACTTTTTTTTTTTTTTTTTAGCCTGGGCAATATTGTTAAACCCTATCACTACACAAAAAGTACAATACAAAAAAAAAATACAATAAATTTACCTGGTGTGGTGGCATGCACCTGTATTTCTAGCTACTTGGGAGACTGAAGCAGGAGGATCACCTGAGCCCAGGGAGGTGGAGGCTGCAGTGAACCATGATTGCACCAGTGTATTCCAGCCTCAGCGACAGAGTGAAACCTCATTTCAAAAATCAAAAACAGAGCTGGGCACAGTGGCTCACGCCTGTAATCCCAGCACTTTGGGACACTGAGGCGGGTGGATCACCTGAGGTCAGGAGTTTGAGACCAGCCTGACCAATATGGTGAAACTCCATCTTAAAAAAAACTAAAATAAATAAATAAAATAAAATTAAAAAAAATCAAAAACAGAAACAAATTGTTTTTGTGTGTGGATATTTCCTCTCATTCCTCCTACCCCCTGTTCTAAGGCCACTGATGGGGTGGGGAGCATGTACTGAGCTGCTCATCATAGTTTGTTGATGAATCTTTGCACACTCACATTTTGGGCCGTTCATATACTCTTTTTTTTTTCCTGAGTCTTGCTCTGTTGCCAGGCTGGAGCGCAGTCGCACAGTCTCGGCTCACTGCAACCTCCGCCTCCCGCGTTCAAGTGATCCTTCTGCCTGAGCCTCCCGAGTAGCTGGGACTACAGGTGCATGCCACCATGCCCGGCTAATTTTTGCATTTTTAGTAGAGACGGGGTTTCACCATGTTGGCCAGGATGGTCTCCATCTCTTGACCTCGTGATCCGCCCGCCTCAGCCTCCCAAAGTGCTGGGATTACAGGTGTGAGTCACCCCTCCTGGCCTACTTTTTGTGTTTTTAGTAGAGACAGGGTTTCACCATGTTGGCTAGGTTGGTCTTGAACTCCTGACCTCAAGTGATCCACCTGTCCCGCCTCCCAAAGTGCTGGGATTATAGGTATGAGCCATCACAACCGGCCACTATCTTAACTATTTTTAAGTGTACAGCTCAGTGACATTAAGTCCATTCACATTATCATGTGATCATCACATCCATCTAACAACAGAATGGTTTTCATTTTCCAAAACTGAAACTGTGTCCACTAAATACTAACTGCCCATTCCCTCCTCTCCCCAGCCCATGGCAACCACCATTCCATTTTCTGTCTTTATGAATTTGCTATTCCAGATACCTCATATGCGTGGAAGCAGACAGTATTTGTCCTTTCATGTCTGGCTTATTTCATTCAGCACAGTGTCCTCAATGTTCATTCAGTTATAGCATGTGTCAAAAGGGTTTGCTGTTATTGTTGTTGCTCTTTCTCCTAGAGACAAGATCTAACTCTGTCACGCAGGCAGGAGTGCAGGGGCAAGATCATGGCTCATGGCAGCCTCAACCTCCTGGACTTAAGCGATCCTCCTACCCCAGTCTCCTGAGTAGCTGGGACTACAGGCATGTGCCACCGAACTCAGCTAATTTTCTATTTTTTTGTAGAGATGGGGTCTCACTATGTTGCCCAGGCTGGTCTGAAACTCCTGGCCTCAAGTGTTCCTCCTACCTAGGCCTCCCAAAGTGCTGGGATTACAGGCATGAGCCAC
Organism: Ateles fusciceps; assembly: GCA_036589455.1. Taxonomy (NCBI): domain Eukaryota; kingdom Metazoa; phylum Chordata; class Mammalia; order Primates; family Atelidae; genus Ateles; species Ateles fusciceps. Next base: position 3,891,181 of record JAZHEH010000093.1, read on the forward strand.
TGAGCCTGGCCTGTTTGTTTCTTTTCCTTCCTTCCTTCCTTCCTTCCTTCCTTCCTTCCTGCCTGCCTGCCTGCCTGCCTGCCTGCCTGCTTGCCTCCCTCCCTCCCTCTCTCTTTCTTTCTTTCTTGGGGTAGTCATTGTTTTGGGTTTTGTTTTTAAAAAAAGAGAGAGGGCCGGGCGCGGTGGCTCACGCCTGTAATCCCAGCACTTCGGGAGGTCAAGAGATGGAGACCATCCTGGCCAACATGGTGAAACCCCGTCTCTACTAAAAAATACAAAAATTAGCTGGGCGTGGTGGCACACACCTGTAGTCTCAGCTACTTGGGAGGCTGAGGCAGGAGAATTGCTTGAACCCGGGAGGCTGAGCTTGCAGTGAGACGAGAACATGTCACTGCACTCCAGCCTGGCGACAAATCGAGACTCCGTCTCAAAAAAAAAAAGAGAGCAATCTGATTTTTTAGAAATCCACACGAATATTTATTGCTGAAATGATAAAAAGTCTGGGAATTGCTTCAAGATGTCGTCATGGGGTGAGTGGGTGGGTGTCCAGTTGAAATAAGATGGGCCATACATTATTAATTGTTGCAGCTTTGTGACAGGTGCATAGGGGAGTCATTATATGATAGCTATTTTGATCTATGTTTGACACTTTTCTTTTTTTTTTTTTTTTAAGATGGGGTTTCACCATGTTGGCCAGGCTAGTCTCAAACTCCTGACTTCAGGTGATCCGCCCACCTTGGCTTCCCAAAGTGCTAGGATTACAGACATGAGCCACTACACCCAGCTGACACTTTTCATACTTAATTATTAAAAAGCACACAAACCAGTGGCTCACGCCTGTAATCCCAGCACTTTAGGAGGCCGGGGTGGGCAGATCACAAAGTCAGGAGTTCAAGACCAGCCTGACCAACATGGTAAAACCCCATCTCTACTAAAAATACAAAAGTTAGCCAGGTTCACTGGGGAACCTGAAGGAAAAAAATATTTGCCGGGCGTGGTGGCGTGTGCCTGTAATCCCAGCTACTCAGGAGGCTGAGGCAGGAGAATTGCTTGAACCCGGGAGGCGGAGGTTGCAGTGAGCCGAGATCGCACCACTACACTCCAGCCTGGGTGACCGAGCAAGACTCCGTCTCAAAAAAAAAAGCACACACACTTGTATCTGGAAGGGCATGTGCTGTTCCTTTAACACTGCTCTCCTAAAACGTGACCCCCTCCCTCTTTTCATTTGCAATAAGGACATTTGTGGTCCTGGAGGATGGTGTCTGTTCTCTGCTGAAGCAGGACGGGAGCCTGTCCAGAACTGTTTACACTGGCACTTTGGGCCCAGTGATACACTGCCAAGGTTGCATATAAATCAGGTATCCCTTAGCTACTCTCACTGATGGATTAATCTGGCTGTGCTGCTTAGAATTTGGGTAGGTGTTTAGAATCCAGACACACAAAGTCAGAGGATTTGTCCTTGTGCCCTTGCCTGGCATGCATGGATTTGTTCAGCATTACCCAGGCTGGCTGAGAGGGGCCTATGCGAGTCATGCCAGGTGACCCTCCTGGTACACCCCGTCTTCATCTGGGGCTTGTCAACTGTTGGGGGAGTTTAGCTGAGGGGGAGTGGAGGGGGAGGGCTGGGAAGCAAACAAACAATCAAAATAACAGCCTCACTGTATTAAACTCCTTGAGAGCCTTGGTCCATCCTGGGGGTGTGGGGGAGTAGAAAGTAAATTGCTTCCCTTTAGGAGTTGAATTAACTCTTTCAGGCCAATAGAATTAGTTCAGTAATTACTGTCCCCTTGCCTTAGGATTTCCCCGAATTGTATTTTTAATGAGCCATGTCTCCCTATCGCTACCGATGCCACAATTTAACAGAATTGACTGGTACACTCAGCCAACAACAGGTTTGACTAATTTTTTTTTCTCAGAATAGACCAGGTGTTCTTGTGAAGGGATCAATTGACTGCTTGTTTCAGAACTGAGAAGGCGCAACCTCATTAGAGGCCGCCAGTAGATGAGCCCTCTAATCCTTATTCATTTTCAGAGCAAGAATTGTAGTGTCTTGCACTCCAGCCGGTCAGCGAGCCTTTTGTGTTGCTATCAAGTCTGAGTTCCTTGTTTCCAATTTGCTACATAATTTCTCTTCTGGCTTGTAGCTTCGGAGAAAAGGAGTAACAGTAAGCAAGTTTTAACTGACAGGTTTTGAAACCTGAAAGTTAAACATCTAGACAGGTTAGCAGTTGCCTTTAAAAAGCTTTAAAGAAGATTGCAGTTGAATTGATTTTCAACTTTGCAGGCAGCCGTGTTTATAATTGAACAGCTCTGAAATTCCAAGAAAAGGTCTACTTTTATTTGCTAAATATCTCATCTCCCTCTGCAGCACAGAAGGTTGGAGAAATGGGAAAAAATAAGGATTAGTATCTTTTTAATTAAAAGTAATCTTGGGAAGTTTTAAGGACTTCTCTCCACTCTCTTTTAAGCAGAAAAGTAGAGAATGGCCCTTTAAAGAGAAGCTGCCTAAGACAGAAGGGTTGGCGCCTGAAGTAGGTTAGTAAATGGCTCCCATTTGAGAGATAAATTTACTCGGAGACCATTGGAGTGTCGTTTAGTACCTTGGAAGAGATAATTAAACCAAATATTAGCCTGGTGTCTTGAAAGGGTTAACTCATCTCTCAAGGCCATGCAGTTGATTTCTAGAGAGCGCTTTATTCACCTCCCTCAGTCCCAGGATGGAGCCCTTTGTCCCCAGCTCCTCTGAGCTGGGGCTGTGCAGCTGGAATCAAACACACTGGACTTCCCAAAGAATTAAGTGCCTTCAGTATCAGGCTGTTCTGCACAATTCCCCCAAGGAAGCTACAGTCTGTTGTATGTTAGCGCACAAATTTGTCATGTATGTAGCTGCTGTGTGCTGGTCAGCTCTTAATAAAGCCATACATTCATAAAGGCAGGAAGGCACCATTCCTTGGCGTGTGGGCTTTGGAATCAGGCACATTCAGGTTTGGATGCTGACCCTGATCATTACTAGCTGGGTGACCTTGGGCATGTTATTTAGCAACTCTAAAGGTTAGTTTCTTTCCCTACAAAATGGGATGATGGGACTACATCTCTCCCAGGGGAGCTAAGACCTGGAGAGGAAAGGTTCAGGAAGTGTGTGTTGACTGAAGGCCTGTTTTGTGGCTCAGGGCCTGGTGCTGAATGAGCTCTCCATGGGTGTTAGCTACTGCTGTTATTATTATTATTATTGTGAAATCTTCCCTGTCTTCTCCGTGAAGTCTCTATGGGGTCCCATAGAAAAAGCTAATGACTCCCTACTGCGTTCCCATCACAATTTGCAGGTGCCACTAGTATAGCTCTTACCACGTTGTATTATATATAACTGCTTGTCTCCCCCACCCTGACAGTTCTTGTAGAAATGAAAATAATGCCTGGCATAGAGGAGGTGATCAATAAATGTAACTTCATTTTATGTATTGAGAGTCTGACTTGGAGGGGGGCGGTAGCTCATGCCTGTAACCCCAGCACTTTGAGAGGCCAAGGTGGGCAGATCACCTGAGATCAGGGGTTTGGGACCAACATGGAGAAACCCTGTCTCTACTAAAAAAAATGCAAAATTGGCCGGGTGTGATGGCGCATGCTTGTAATTCGTGCTACTCAGGAGGCTGAGGCAGGAGAATCACTTGAACCCGGAAGGCGGAGGTTGCTATGAGCCGAGATTGTACATTGCACTGGGCAAGGAGAGCGAAACTCTGTCTCAAAAAAAAAAAAAAAAGAGTCGGACGTTCTTCGCGGAGAGTCGCCGCGGTCTCCTGCTTCAACAGTGCTTGTACGGAACCGACGCTCGTCCCCCACCTCGGCCGGCCGCCCACAGCCAGCCCTCCGTTACCTCCACACCGCGCCCTCGGACCGCCCCAAGGCCCCCGCCACCTCTCCAGCGCCGCGCAGCCACCGCCCCCGCTGCCTCTCCTTAGCCGCTGCCATGACGACCGCATCACCTTCGCAGGTGCGCCAGAACTACCACCAGGATTCAGAGGCCGCCATCAACCGCCAGATCAACCTGGAGCTCTACGCCTCCTATGTTTACCTGTCCATGTCTTACTACTTTGACCGCGATGATGTGGCTTTGAAGAACTTTGCCAAGTACTTTCTTCACCAATCTCGTGAGGAGAGGGAACATGCCGAGAAACTGATGAAGCTGCAGAACCATCGAGGTGGCCGCATCTTCCTTCAGGATATCAAGAAACCAGACCATGATGACTGGGAGAGTGGGCTGAATGCGATGGAGTGTGCATTACATTTGGAAAAAAATGGAATCAGTCACTACTGGAACTGCACAAACTGGCCACTGACAAAAACGACCCCCCATTTGTGTGACTTCATTGAGACACATTGCCTGAATGAGCAGGTGAAATCCATCAAAGAGTTGGGCGACCACGTGACCAACTTGCGCAAGATGGGAGCACCCCAGTCTGGCTTGGCGGAGTATCTCTTTGACAAGCACACCCTGGGAGACAGTGATAATGAAAGCTAAGCCTTAGGCTAATTTCCCGATAGCCACAGGGTGACTTTCCTGGTCACCAAGGCAGTGCATGCATATTGGAGTTTCCTTTACCTTTTCTATAAGTTGTACCAAAACATCCACTTAAGTTCTTTGGACCATTGCTTCAAATAAGGAAATGTGGTACCACAAAAAAAAAAAAAAAGAGTCTGAATTAATAGACACATCTTTTTCCAACAAGTGCTCATTGGATGTCTACTGCAAGTAGATACTATTGTTTTGCCCATTTCATAATGGAGGAAAAGAAGGCTTAAAGCGGTAAAGTTACCCAAAGCCAACTAGAAGTAAGGGATAGAGCTAGGATTCAAACCCAAGTGTGTGAGAACTGGGACAATATGCTATTGATCTTTGCATACTTATTTTTTTAATTTTTATTTTTTCAGAGATGGGGGGGGGGGGGTCTCACTACTTTGCCCAGGCTGGTCTCGAACTCCTAGGCTCAAGCAACTCTCCCACTTCCGCCTCCCATGGTGCTGGGATTATAGGCGTGAGCCACCTCACCGTGCCCTTGATCTTTGCATTCTTAGCACCTAGTGCAATTCCTAACACCCGGTGAATGCTCCATAAATACGGAATGCAATGGATGCTTTAGAGTTAGCTGTCATTCTTCATCCTGCCAAGCTAGAGAAGACCAAATGACTCTTGTTTTTGTTTTGTTTTGTTTTTTTCTTTGAGACCGAGTTTCGTTCTTGTTGTCCAGGCTGGAGTGCAGTGGTTCGATCTTGGCTCACTGCAACCTCTGCCTCCCAGGTTCAAACGTTTCTCCTGCCTCAGCCTCCCAAGTAGCTGGAATTACAGGCACCTGCCATTATGCCTGCTAAGTTTTTGTATTTTTAGTAGAGACGGGGTTTTACCACATTGGCCAGGCCTGGTCTCGAACTCCTGACCTTAGGTGATCCACCAGCCTCAGCCTCCCAAAGTGCTGGGATTACAGGCATGAGCCACTGTGCTTGGCCTCCAATGACTCTTCTCAGATCTGTCCTTTGTGCTGGTCTTTTGGTTGTTTGTTCTCAGATCCAGTCCTCACACTGCCCCTGATTTGGTCTGGATCATGCACAAGGGGTTGGTCTGCAAATGGCATCGCCTAGGCTCCCTCCTCAACTGGCTCCCAGCTAGGTTCCACCAATGGGAGGCCGCCCAGTGGGAGGTGTAACCGTGGAGGCAATGCAGCCACAGTCAAAGATGCTGCCTAAAACAGAGAGGAAGGGAAGAACTACTCTGACTTCTTCCTCTTCCTGTATCCTTCCTCCCTTATCTCCTTTCAGGGCCTCCCGCTGACTGACCATAGTTGGATTCCAGTGGGTAAGGCAGCCTGAGGAATAAAGTTTGCTCAGGTGAATTCCTCTGTGATGCAGGGGTGCAGTGAATGGATCTGAGAGCAGTCAGGCAAACTGTTCCTCCTTCTCTCTAGGTACAAGTTTCTTCCAGTCTGGACCTTTGTTAGATACAGAAGGTTCTGGCCGGGCATGGTGACTCACGCCTGTAATCCAAGCACTTTGGAGGCCAAGGCGGGCAGATCAACTGAGGTCGGGAGTTCAAGACCAGCGTGACCAACATGGTGAAAACCCCGTCTTTAAAAAAAAAAAAAAAAAAGATACAGAAGGTTCTGAATTGGGAGGGGCTATCTGGAAAAGCGGATGGTGGTGAGTGGGGGAAGAGGGCAGAAATTCTCTCTTTTTTTTTTTTTTTTGAGACAGAGTCTCGCACTGTCCCCCCTGGCTGGAGTGCAATGGCTTGATCTCGGCTCACTGCAACCTCCATCTCCTGGGTTCAAGTGATTCTCCTGCCTCAGCCTCCTGAGTAGCTGGGATTACAGGCATGTGCCACCATGCCTGGCTATTTTTGTATTTTTTTAAATAGAGACAGGGTTTCTCCATGTTGGCCAGACTGGTCTTGAACTCCTGACCTCAAGTGGTCTGCCCGCCTTGGCCTCCCAAAGTGCTGGAATTAGAGACATGAGCCACTACCCCCGGCCAAAGTGTATCTTAAAGCAGAGGCCGATACATGTTTTTACCTTGCACATTTTGTTCTTTTAATATACCATTTACCCTGTGAAAAATGGTCACTTATCTGGAAGATGTTGTATTTACTTACGACTCCCACTAGAGTGGCCACAGGAACATTGTTCATGAATTTGTGGCAGAATGAGACTCATCAATAGCTCGCCTAATAAATATAGATTAAAAGGATATCCAATATCTGCCTTAAACCCACAAAGGAATATAAATTTGCAGCAAGAGATCAAGACTCTAATGAAGGCAGCAGGAGATGGCTTTAAAGACAATTCCCTGTTGCAACTTGATGATGAAAATCAGTCTTAACTGTGCATTTAATTTCTTTTGTGGGTTCAAAGCAGATCCCTAAAGTTTTATTCGAGGAAGGTTAATCATGATAGTCTTTGGAGTCTATAATGCTTCTATTATTGGGTAGAGTGAGTAAAAGATATTTGTGTGAATAATATTTTGCCTTTTTAAAGTGAGGCGTTATGTAGAAAAAAAAACCTGCAAAAATACTATCTTTGTAGAGATCTTCGAAGAAATAAATGTGGGAAAGATGTAGGGTTCATTAATACACAGCATTTATTTGTAAAAAAAAAAATGCCTTCCTAACTTTCCACAAAACCCATGTTTCCTAAGCAAAATTCTGTATGTTAAATATGGAAAGGAATCTTATTTTTAAATAAAAAGGAAATAAGGAAAGGAAATAAGAGCAACAACAAAACTTTTTCCTTGATGAGGTGGTAGAGACCTATTTAATGCAGAACAACATTTTAGAAGTCCATGGCAGGTTCATAAAATTTGTGCACTCTTTCTTTCCTTTTTTTCTTATTGATTTCCCTTTTTGGCCTTCTCTGTGCCTTTCAAGAGGGGCTTAAATTGTCAAATATGCCATACTTTATTGACTTTCCTGCCTTCTGTGATCCTCTCAGCTCAGCTTCCCAAGTAGTTGAGACCACAGGTTGCACACCACTATGCCTAGCTAATTTTTATTCATTTTCACTTTTTTGTAGCGATGAGGTCTTGCTATGTTGCCCCAGGATTCATCTTCTACTCCTGCTTCCTCTTTATTTCTCTCTAGCTGTAAGCCAGAAGTCTTCCCACTTCACCATGCATAAGGATCAAATGAGAGTTTGAGTTAGAAATGCAGTGATTTCTGGGCTGGGCGCGGTGGCTCATGCCTGTAATGCCAGCACTTTGGGAGGCCAAGGCGGGTGGATCACTTGAGGTCAGGAGTTCGAGACCAGCCTGGCCAACATGGTGAAACCGTGTCTATACTAAAAATACAAAAATTAGCTGACGTGGTGGCGCACTCCTGTAATCCCAGCTATTTGGGAGGCTGAGACTGGAGACTCGCCTGAACCTGGGATGCAAAGGTTGCAGTGAGCCGAGATCCTGTCACTCCACTCCAGCCTGGGTGACAGAGAAAGACTCCATCTCAAAAAATAAAAATAAAAAAACCCCCCCCAAATTTAGTGATTTCTGTGTTGCCGTCCAGGAAGCGTGAGTTTTGCAAAACACTCTAAGTATTGCTGTTGTAAGTGTTGAGATATACTATTAGGTTATGGAGTAAGATGTGAGCTTTCACCAGGGTATTTTCATTTTCTTAAGAGAAGAATGAATCTTTAATTGTAGAATTACAGGCACCAGTAATCCTTGTGGCTAGAGGGTTTCTTCCAAGGAGGAGCTTAGTCTCCTGACAGATTCTATTGTAAGGCCCCCAGTTCTCCTTACTTCCCTCTGGCTCCCTCTTACCCCTACTAATTAACAGACGCGATGGGGGTGCGATGGGGGGGGCACTGAGGTCTAAGGATATTATCAATCTATGGTTTAGAATTCAAGGGCTTGGCGAATCACTCTTTGGTAGATGACTTTTTAGCTGTGTTAAGTTTTGAAAATTTAACACAAGCTGAAAAGTAATCAAAATCTATATTCAGAACTTGCTTTACATACAGGAAGTTCCTTCTGTAACCTGAGTTAAAGGGAATTGGTTTTTAAAAATGGCTCCATTAGTCAACATAGCTGAAATTCTACCATTATAAATGATGGCCTTTGGACCCTGGAAAATTGTTAGGCCTCAAAAGTCCAACAATTAACAATGCACCACATACTTCTAGGTCAATATCACCTTAAACTGGAGCCAGTGAACATTTTGGGGGTAGTCTAGGATGACTGGAATTAGGACCGTAAAAAGTGGCGGCGAGCGCGGAGAGAACGTCATGAAGGCCTCGAGCACACTACGAGAGTACAAGATGGTGGGTCGCTTGCTGCCCACCCCCCAAATGCCACACACCACCCCTCTACCAACTGCGAATCTTTGCGCCTGATCGCGTTGTCGCCAAATCCTGCTTCTGGTACCTCGTATCTCAGTTAAAGAAGATGAAGAGGTCTGCTGGGGGGGCAGGTGTTGAGAAGTACCCCTGCGGGTGAGGAAGTTCCGCATCTGCCTGCGCTATGACTCCCGGAGCGGCACCAACAGGTACCGGGAATACCGGACCTGACCGCTGCGGGCGCTGTCACCCAGTGCTACCGAGACATGGGCGCCTGGCACCGCGCCCGGGCCCACTCCATCCAGCTCATGAAAGTGGAGGAGATCACAGCCAGCAAGTGCCGCCGGCCTGCTGTCAAGCAGTTCCAGGACTCCCAAGATCAAGTTCCCGCTGCCCGACCGCGTCCTGCGCCGTCAGCACAAGCAACGTGTCACCACCTTCTTCTAGGTGCTGGGCCCTCGCGCGCGTGTGCCCAAATAAACACAGGAACGCCCCCGGTAAAAAAAAAAAAAAAAGAAAGAGAGAAAAAAGAAAAGAAAAGAAAAGTGGGAAAGAATAGGAGAAAGAGGAGTTTTTATTTACTCTGAACACATAAAGAAATAAAATATTTAAGTTAAAATTGGCTCAGGCCTGTAATCCTAGCACTTTGAGAGGCCAAGGCGGGTGGATCACTTGAGGTCAGGAGTTGGAGACCAGCCTGGCCAATATGGTGAAATCCCGTCTCTACTAAAAATACAAAGATTAGCCGGGCATGGGGGTGGGGGCACCTGTAATCCCAGCTACTCAGGAGGCTGAGGCAGGAGAATCACTTGAACCTGGGAGGTGGAGGTTGTAGTGAGCCGAGATTGCACCACTTCACTCCAGCCTGGGGGACAGAGTGAGACTCCGTCTCAAAAAAGAAAAATAATTAACAAATTAAAGCCAAAAAAAAAAAAAAAAGTAAGAATGACTCTTTGGATGAATCTCATACAAACTCTGAAAAACTTTTGACCAGGCAGAGTGGCTCACGCCTGTAATTCCAGCACTTTGGGAGGCCCAGGTGGGTGGATCACCTGAGCTCAGGAGTTTGAGACCAGCCTGGCCAGCATGGCAAAACCCCATCTCTACCAAAAATACAAATATTAGCCAGGCATGGGCAAGCACCTGTGGTCCTAGCTACTTGGAGGGGCTGAGGCTGGAAGATCCCTTGAGCTAGGGAGGCAGAGGTTGCAATGAGCCAAGATCGCACCATTGCACTCCAGCTTGGGCAGCAGAGCAAGGTTGTCTCAAAAAAGAAATGTATGTTTATTCTATGTGTTTTCTTTTTTCAAGCAAGAGATCAGGTAATCTTTTCTGATATCAATATACAATAAGATAGCAGATACTTTTAGTATGATGCAATACATATTGAAATCAATTACAAATATCAGTTTTAAATATTAACATCTACTGTACTCAGTTTTGGATCTCAGGAGAAAATATTCAACATAATTTAAAATCCCGAGGCTGGGCTTGGTGGTTCTCATACACAATCCCATCATTTTGGGAGGCCAAGGCGGGTAGATCGCTTGAATTCAGGAGTTCGAGACTAGCCTGGGCAACATGGTGAAACCCTGTCTCTACAAAAAATACAAAAATTAGCAAGGCATGGTGACACATATGCCTGTGGTCCCAGCTACTTGGGAGGCTATTGCAGGAGAATCGCTTGAGCCAGAGAGGCGAAGGTTGCAGTGAGCCGAGATGGCACCACTGCACTCCAGCCTGGGTGGCGGAGATGAAAGAAACCCTGTCTCAAAAACAAAACAAAATAAAAATATGAAATTATTATAGAAAAGGACATTTTCAGGATAGAAGTATGTATTTGAATCATGCAGGTTGTACTAAATTATGCTGAAGCTGTAAAAAACTCTGAAAAATGATCTCCTTTTGGGCAGTTATAGAAATAACTTCTTTGAGGAGTCACAGAGCGACCTTTAGTTTTCTCTCTCTATTCTCTCTACCTAGGTCAGTAAATTTTCTTTCGTTTTTTTTTTTTTTTTTTGAGATGGAGTTTTGGTCTTGTTGCCCAGGCTGGAGTGCAATGGTGCGATCTTGGCTCATCACAACCTCTGCCTCCTAGATTCAAACGATTCTCCTGACTCAGCCTCCCGAGTAGCTGGGATTACAGGCATGCATCACCACACACAGCTAATTTTGTATTTTCAGTAGAGATGAGGTCTCTATGTTGGTTAGGCTGGTCTCGAACTCCCAACCTCAGGTGATCCGCCCCCCTCGGCCTCCCAAAGTGCTGGGATTACAGGCAGGAGCCACCGCACCCAGCCTTTGAACTGATTGTTTTTGATGTTTACTCTGAGACAAGGTGAAGGAGAAGGAAATTTCTCCTAAAACCACAGTAACAATTGTGTTATGGTAGATTGAAACTTTCTGTTGAAGCCGGGCATGGTGGCTCACACTTGTAATCCCAGCACTTTGGGAGGCCAAGGCAGGTGGATCACTTGAGGTCAAGAGTTTGAGACCAGCCTGGACAACAAGGTAAAACCACTTTTCTACTAAACATACAAAAACTAGCCAGGTGTGGTGGCGCACGCCTGTAGTCCCAGCTACCTGGGAGGCTGAGGAATGAGAATCGCTTGAACCCAGGAAGCAGAGATTGCAGTAAGATGAGATTGCACCATGCCACTCCAGCCTGGGCGACAGAGTGAGACTCCATCTCAAAAAATAAAAATAAATAAAATAAATTTAAAAAGTCACTTTTTAGTACTTGTTTTACATGGAAGCACAAGCTGCTAAACTGTGAAGTATTCTAGTAAGCTATGTTGTAGGCATGGCAAATGACCAATTCTTATCCAAGGAATTAAGGCTGCAACAATTTGAGTCATGTATGTTTATCTGAAATCAGATTTCTCATTTCAAGAAAATTTATGGAATTTGCATTCTTATTTTTTGTTTGTTTGTTTTGAGACAGAGTCTTGCTCTGTCGTCCAAGCTGGAGTGCAGTGGTGTGATCGGCTCACCAGCACCTCCACCTCCCGGGTTCAAGTGATTCTCCTGCCTCAGCCTCCTGAGTAGCTGGGACTACAGACACGTGCCACTATGCCTGGCTGATTTTTGTATTTTTAGTAGAGATGGGGTTTCACTATGTTGGTCAGGCTGGTCTTGAACTCCTGACCTCGTGATCTTCCTGTCTTGGTCTCCGAAAGTGCTGGGATTACAGGTGTGGGCCTGTGTTCTTATTGTGTAGGCTCTAAACTACGGTAATAATAAGTGCAGACAAGTGTGTTCAACTGTGGATATGATGTTGATCCTCTATCCAAGCCACCAAGTATGTGGGTTTTGCTGGGAGAAATACACACTCTGCAGCAGCCCCTCGCACGCCGATACCTGTGCATGGGTGTAACGGGAAACATTTGAGTCTGCTCAAAAAGATTTGCTCAGTGTGAAATCTGTTCCTAACACAATGGTCAGATTGAAAGGAGTTTCATTACATGGCTAGGGATTTCTCCTTTCTTTGGGGAATATAAAAGGTGAATGCAATACTTTCCAGTTTAAAGTTACCACAAAACTTCATCATCGTAACCTCAAAATCTACTCCAAAAATTATAGAGAACCAGAGGCCTTGAGCTGGCTGCAACTGCCTGCTTGATCTTGGTTAAGTTCCAAAAAGCCAGTGAGAGTTCAAAGCAGGGCCAGGGGCGACTCCACACTTTAATCCCTGCTCCTCTTTCCCTTCGCTCTACACTCCCGCTCTCCATCCTGCAGTATATATCCATTTCAATAACCCTGGACATCGTAGATTCTAGAACAATGAGGAAAGCGTCTCTCCTTATTGATACTGACAGGCCTTTTGGTCAGAAAATGTCCCTCAACAGATGTTAGAAAATGTGGTCATAAACCAGAAAGATATCTGTTACAACTTTTAAGGCCTTTTTATTTCCGACTTTCTATGTTCCATTGGATAAGGTTTAATTTTTTTACCTTCTTTCTTCAGAAATCCTTCTTGAGGGTTCAGGATACAGGAAAAGTAGATGCCTGAAAATAAGTTGCTGACTTGGTTTCTACTTAGTAACCCCCTTTTTTTTTTTTATTTACTTAATTAATTAATTTATTTTTGAGACAAAGTCTCACTCTGTTGCCCAGGCTGGAGTGCAGTGGCGTGATCTTGGCTCACTGCAACCTCCGCCACCCAGGTTCAAGCTATTCTCCTGCCTCAGCCTCCTGAGTAGCTGGGATTACAGGCACATGGCTCCACGTTTGGCTAACTTTTGTATTTTTAGTAGAGACGAGGTTTCACCATGTTGATCAGGATGGTCTTGGACTCCTGACCTCGTGATCTGCCCGCCTCGGCCTTCCAGAGTGGTAGGATTACAGGAATGAGCCACCACGCCCGGCCACCCCTTTCTTTTTTTTCTTTTTTTTTTTTTTTTTTTGAGATGACATCTTGCTCTGTTGCCCAGGCTGGAGCACAGTGGCGAGATCCTGGCTCACTGCAACCTCCGCCTCCCAGGTTCAAGTGATTCTCCTGCCTTACCCTCCCAAGTAGCTGGGACTACAGCTACTAAAAATTAGTAGTAGCGCACCACCACGCCCAGCTAATTTTTGTATTTTTAGTAGAGACGGGGTTTCTCTGTATTGGCCAGGCTAGTCTCGAACTCCTGACCTTACGTGATCCACCTGCATGGGCCTCCAAAAGTGCTGGGATTACAGGCATGAGCCCCCTTGCCTGGCCTAGTCACCCCTTTCTGATCTTCCCAAGGAGAAATAAAGAATGAACATTAAGGATAAGTATGAAGCAATAACCATAATAAATGAGTTAATTTTATTATTCAAGGTATTGTACTTGGAAATTGTATATAATGCCTTATTTATTTTTTTTCAGTCTAAGCACTCTGGATGTTATTTCAGTCCAATCATTTTGTTGGAAGAGGTTTTTAGGTTATTTTAACTCTGGCTAATGAATATATCCCATTGATACCAGAAAGAAGTGAGTTGGACACTGACTTTAAGGACCCAGAAGTGAATTGTTGTCTTAGTACTGACCTACTCTGAAATTGATTTTCTATCACATGGGCCACCCAGCATAGAAGAATTCAAACTAAAATTCCCAATGATGGCAAAAGCATTCTTCATACACAAATAAAACTGGAGTTTTAACACTGCAATATAATGCCTTCTTCTTTTCCAAGAAAACTATTCTCTATAACATGAACCAAGGAAGTATGACAAAAAATGGAAAAGGGGGAGAAAAATAGATGCAAATGGTATGCTTACCCAGGTGACAGTGATGACAATTGTATGTGGCTCTGCTTCCGAGTCACCCAGAGCCCAAGTGAGTCTTCCACTTGCTGAAATAAGCATTCCCACCAGGCGCAGTAGCTCAGGCCTGTAATGCCAGCACTTTGGGAGGCCACGTGGCAAGGATTGCTTGAGTCCAAGAGTTCAAGACCAGCCCAGGCAACATAGTGAGACCTTTTCTCTACAAAACAACAACAACAACAACAACAATGTCTGGGCACGGTGGCTCACGCCTATAATCCCAGCACTTTCGGAATATAAAAGGTGAATGGGGCCAATCTCTCACCTCTGAGGTGGGAGGATCACCTGAGGTCAGGAGTTCGAGATCAGCCTGGCTAACGTGGTGAAACCCCATCTCTACTAAAAATACAAAAAAATTAGCCAGGCATGGTGGCACGTACCTATAGTCCCAGCTACTCGGGAGGCTGAGGAAGGAGAACTGTTTGAACCTGGGAGGTGGAGGTTACTGTGAGCCGAGATGGTGCCACTGTCCTCCAGCCTGAGCAAGACAGAGCGAGACTCCGTCTCAGAACAACAACAAACAACAACATCAATGACCAAAAACACAAAACAAAATCGGCTAGGCGTGGTGACATGCACCTGTAGACCCAACTACTTGGGAGGCTCAGGGGGGAGATCTGCTTGACCTTGGGAGGCTGAGGCGGGTGGATCACGAGGTCAGGAGTTCAAGACAAGCCTGGCCAATGTGGTGAAACCCTGTCTCTATGAAAAATACAAAAATTAGCTGGGTATGGTGGTGTGTTCCTGTAATCCCAGCTACTCGGGAGGCTGAGGCAGGAGAATTGCTTGAACCAGGACCCGGACGGTGGAGGTTGCAGTGAGCTGAAATCATGCCACTGCACTCCAGCCTGGGCTACAGTGCGAGACTCTGTCTCAACAAAAAACATACAAACAAATGAAAAGCATTTCCAAATATTCCACTTTTCCACTGACCCCAGCCCTGCTCCCTCAATTCTGAGTTTCAGGAGCAAGAATTAAGAGTGCTGTTTTGTTTGTATTTTCATTGCAAATCTTCTGAATGCTGCACAAACACTGCATGGTTGGCCGGGCATGGTGGCTCATGCCTGTAATCCCAGCACTTTGGGAGGCCGAGGCTGGAAGATCACTTGAGGTCAGGAGTTCGAGACCAGCTGGGCCAACGTGGTAAAACCCCATCTCTACTACAAAGTAAAAAAAAAAAAAAAAAAAAAAACTAGCTGGGCATGGTGTCATGCACCTGTAGTCCCAGCTACTTCAGAGGCTGAGGCAGGAGAATTGCTTGAACCCAGGAGGTGGAGGTTGCAGTGAGCTGAGGTCATGCCACCGCATTCCAGCCTGGGTGACAGAGCAAGATTCCGTTTGAAAACAAAGCAAAACAAAACAACAAAAAAGAACAGATGACTAGAGTGGGGAGTCCCGATAACATGACTGTAAGGGAAATTTGAATGTTATGGCAGATAGTATGTATCTCATGTCACATATTCTTTTTATAATGTGACATTGACATTCCTCCATTGAGACCGGTTGTTCCCTACCTTTGACCTTGGGAAAATCTTTGTAACTGCCTCAACAAATACAATGTGATGGGAATGATGGGATTCGATCTCTGAGGCTAGTCATGAAAGTCAGTATAGTTTTAGGCTAACTACCTGACTCCCAGCTCAGGGATGCTCAGCTTTGGAACACGGTCACCATGTTTGAGGAAGCCCTGGCCACGTGGAAAAACCACTTGTAGGTGTACCAATCCGTAGCCTTAGCTAAGAGGGGTTGTCTGGGTAGGTGGAAGATGGAACAAAGGTGAGGAAATGAAGTTAATATGCTGCTACTCAGGAATTACCCTACTCTACTAATAGTATTGCATTTCTGTATGTGTCACTGTTCTAGAAGCTGGGCCGGGTATGGTGGTGTGCACCTGTAGTCCCAGCTACTCTGGAAGCTCAGGCAGGAGACTCGAGTTGAGCCCAGGTGATAGAGGCTATAGTGAGTTATGACTGTGCCACTCCAGCCTGAGTGACAATGACAGAGTAAGACCCATCTCTTTTTTTTTTTTTTTTTTGAGGCAAAGTCTGGCTCTGGCACCCAGGCTGGAGTGCAATGATGCCATCTCTGCTCACTACAACCTCAGACCCCACCACCACTCCCCACGCGTGACTAATTTTTGTATTTTTTTTCTTTTTTGAGATGGAGTTTCACTCTTGTTGCCCAGGCTAGAGTGCAATGGCGCCATCTTGGCTCACTGGAACCTCTGCCTCTCGGGTTCAAGCAATTCCCCTGCCTCAGCCTCTTGAGTAGCTGGACTTAGAGTTGCCTGCCACTACGCCTGGCTTTTTGTATTTTTAGTAGAGATGGGGTTTCACTATGTTGGCCAGGCTGGTCTCGAACTCCCGACTTTGTGATCTGCCCGCCTTGGCCTCCCAAAGTGCTGGGATTATAGGCATGAGCCACCATGCCTGGCCCATAATTTTTGTATTTTTGTAGAGACGAAGTTTCACCATGTTGTGCAGGCAGTCTGTTGACCTGGTGAGATCAAGCTATCTGCCCACCTCAGCCTCCCAAAGTGCTAGGATTACAGGCATGAGCCACTGCACCTGACAGACTCATCTCTTTAACATAAACAAAAACAAACAAATGACAACAAAAAGAAGCTGGGACACAGCTGTGAGTGAAATTGTCAAAAATAGCCACCCTCTTATATTCTGTAGCTTCTGTACATTTAACTTACCAAGCCTTCTACAACTGGGAGAACCAAACTCAGATTTTCCATAATCCTAACTATTGTAATTACAATGTCATTGTTTTTGTGGGAATTAATTTGTCCTTTTGTTCTAAGAGACCTTCTTAACCCTTATCACAGATAAAGAAACAAAGCCTTGGGAAGTTGATGGGATTCACCTTCGTGTGACTGCTGGGGATGGTGGCTGAGTCATCTTTGCGCCTGTTTTTCCTTTTCCATAAAATTACCAGGGGTGTGCTCATGCATCAAAAGTAACCTGTGATTAGTTAGATGGCAGACCCACCTGTCCAGAAGGCATTTAACTGGTATAGGAGAGGAAAAACACATTCCCTTTACCCCTTAATATTCAGTGTTTGTGGCCTGTGAATTAGACTGACAAAAGCCAATGAACAAGCAAAAGGCCTACATGGTTTACTTGATGTTAATTTTTATTATTTTACTTTATTTATTTATATTTTCAGACGGAGTTTTACTCCTGTTGCCCAGGCTGGAGTGCAATGGCGCAATCTCAGCTCACCGCAACCTCCACCTTCTGGGTTCATGCGATTCTCCTGCCTCAGCCTCCCCAGTAGCTGGGATGACAGGCATGCGCCACCATGCCCAGCTAATTTGGTATTTTTAGAGATGGGGTTTCTCCATGTTGGTCAGGCTGGTCTCTAACTCCACTTGCCTCGGCTTCCCAAAGTGCCGGGATTATAGGGGTGAGCCATCGCGCTGGGCCAATTTTAATTTTTATTATTTTTGAGACAGGGTCTCACTCTGTCACCCAGGCTGGAGTGCAGTGGCATGATCTCAGCTCACTGCAACCTCTGCCTCCCTGTAATTCTCTGTCTCTGCTCCCCCACAACCAGTAGCTGGGATTATAGGCGCCCACCACTGTGCCTGGCCTAAGCCACGGTTATTTAGAGCTTTCCATTATGCACATCTAAAGCTACTCTTACGTGTGTCACACCTATCTGAGAGTCAAAATTTATCATTTAGTTCATAATTTCTAGAAACTTCAAACCAAAATCCTGCCAATATCTGAGTATGCTGCTTTGCTCCAAAACACCATGTGTATGCCAGTTTCTGTCTTTGTAAATGAAATGGATCCACGGCTTTTTTTTTTTTTAATGAAACAGGCTAAAACTGTATTTTTGTCATTCCTCATCTCTGTTCTTCTGTGAGTTTCTCCATCCAGATGAACAGGAGGCTGAGCAGTGCCGTGG
The DNA here is from genome assembly GCA_036589455.1 of Ateles fusciceps. Lineage (NCBI taxonomy): Eukaryota > Metazoa > Chordata > Mammalia > Primates > Atelidae > Ateles > Ateles fusciceps. Next base: position 3,909,204 of record JAZHEH010000093.1, read on the forward strand.
AACCCACAGGCAACATGGAGTAAGACAAGCCCAAGCTGACACCCATCTCTGCCCTTTGGCAGATATGTGACCTTGAGTAAATAACATCTTGTGTTTGAAACATATGGGGTGAGCAATTTCCATTTTAATCATCAAAACCCTACTGGGGCTGGGCGCAGTGGCTCATGCCTGTAATCCCAGCTACTCTGGGAGGCTGAGGCAGGAGAACCCAGGAGTCGGAGGTTGCAGTGAACACAGATCACGTCACTGCATTCCAGCCTGGGTGACAGAGAGAGACGCCATCTCACAAAACAAACAAATAAATAAATAAATAAATAAAACCCTACTGGGGTTACTGTGAGAATTAAGTGATAGGAGTATTTTTCAAAAATCCTGGTCGGTGGGGGTTCAATAAATATTTAGGAAATCTAAAATAAAAAGAATATTGAATCAGGGCATAGTGGCTTATACCTGTAATCCTAGCAGTTTGGGAGGCTGAGGTGTGAGGTTCACTTGAGGCCAGGAGTTTGAGATCAGCCTGGGCAACATAGTGAGACCCTGTCTCTACAAAAAAATTTAAAAATTAGCTGGATGTGGTGGCATGCACCTGTAGTTCTACCACTCCATAGGAGGATTGATTGAGCTGTGGAGATCAAGGCTACAGTGAGCCATGATTGTACCACTGTACTCCAGCCTGGGCAACATAAGGGAGACCCTGTTACCCCCATCATCCCCACCGCTCCCCCGAAAAAGAAGAAAGTGCTACAGATGACTAGTATCAGGCTCACACCTAAGATTCCCTTCTCTATTGAATCTTGCCCCTTCAGGTCCCTGATGCCTTGGTACCACTCCGAAGACACCCAACAGTCTATTTCTCCCGTCTCCATTTTTTTCAGATGTTTCTGGAGAGAGTGTGTTGATGTTTTACAAATTAGTCTGCCATAGCTGGAGGCAGAATTGTCAAGAGTTCTCTTCCCCTCAATTCATTAATTTTAAACAATAGAGGTGATTTGAAAGAGTAGATGTTATCTTTCAGTAAAGAAGAAGAGGAACTCAGATTAAAAGTTTATTAGAAAAAGAGTTAGCTGTTTTTAATAAGACCGAGCAGGTTCTGGAGAAGTGTGCATTGCTTTTTCAATTGCAACTGTATTTCTTAGATTCATCCTTAATTAAAAAAACATGACTTTCACTTATGCCCAAACACATTCAAATCTCACTTTCTCATGTTATTAGTTTTTGTTTCCATTTGTCAGTTTTCTTAATCTCATTACTTGAACTACACCTAATGAAAGTTAACATAAATCAAATTTTAAGAATTTAGGAACTCATTCCTTTATTCTTAAAAAATCTCTAAATCTCTAGTTAACTCTCAATTATTTACAGTAACAGGGATATCTTTGTTTTCATAATTCAAATCAATGATTAATTTAGAATTATCTTTGGCTTTGGACACAGGTTATAAATTGCTTGTTAAACATTTATCTTCCTGATTATATTTTACTGAAACAAATACATTGACTTTTAAATTTACCTTTCTTGGCCAAACTATATTTCCTTTTCTTCGTTTTGTTTTTAGAGATGAGGTCTTGAGGCCGAGCGGAATACCTGAGGTCAGGAGTCTGAGACCCTCCTGGGCAACATGGTGAAACCCCTTTTCTTTTTGGCTTTTTTTTTTTTTTAATGTAGAAAAGCAACTTAATTCCATTTTAAGCACTTACACAGTTAGTCATGGAGAATAACAGGCCTGCTGGTGAAACAGGTCACACAAAATGGAGCTGCATCAAACCAGTGGTCAAGGACTAATTCCTAAAAAAAAAAAGCAACTGTTATCAAGGATTAATTTAATTTTTAAAACAAATACAAGTTATTGATTCGGTCTTCTCAACTTGACAGTCTACCTGTGGTACAACTGTCACGTAAAAACACATACCTTTGGCCGGGCGCGGTGGCTCACGCCTGTAATCCCAGCACTTCCGGAGGCTGAGGCGGGTGGATCACGAGGTCAGGAGTTTAAGACCCAGATTGGCCAACATGGTGAAACCCTGTCTCTACTAAAAAATACAAAAATTAGCTGGGCCTGGTGGCTCGTGCCTGTAATCCCAGCTACTTGTGAGGCTGAGGTAAGAGAACTGCTTGAACCGGGACCGGAGGCAGAGGTTGCAGTGAGCCAAGATGGCGCCACTGCACTCCAGCCTGGGCGACAGAGCCAGACTCCGTCTCAAAACAAAAACAAACAAAAACAAAAACAAAAATACACCTTTACAACTCGGTGGTCCCAAGTCAGAAACAAAACAACCCACCATTTCACAGAAAGGAAAGAAACAGCATGAAAACAGCTCAAGAAATACACTAACGAGCAAAAATACATGGGGAAAGAGGAACGTGTAGTTTTGACTTAAATGAAGAAATCAAGACGAAACTGGTCTATCCATGAAAATATGTATCCTGGAGAGTCAGGTATCAAGATTTGAGTAGGAATCTATATGACTTGAATCTCCCCCTATTTCCTGAATAGAAGTGACATCTTTCAGTATTTACACTTCACGGCTCAGACACCTACCTCATTTGGCTCTATTCCTTACTCACTTTAGCCTTTACTTAAATAAGTCTAAAAAACTTGGGGATATAGCGTAAGAAAAATAATCGCACGTAATATTCCCCTTTCTGTAGCTACTTTAGACCTGGGTTTGTTACTAGAAAATTCCTGAAGAAAATTTCAATGTAAGTCTGTGGCTTTGCTGAATCAAGCCCCGCCCCCCACCCCCGCCGTTAATATTTAGAAAACACCCACTGTTTGGGCTAATATCATTATTGGTGGTACCTGTTATATAGAGAGATAGCTGAACAAAGTCTGTGTCTCAAAACCAATGTTAAATCACTCTCAGGGTTGAGAAGAAAAACGGGCGAAACCCCTTTTCTACTGAAATACAAAAATTAACCAGGCATGGTAACCCGTGCCCGTGATCCCAGCTGTTTGGGAGGCTTAGGCAGGAGAATCACTTATGCCCAGGCAGTGAAGGTTGCAGTGAGCCGAGATCACACCACTGTACTCCAGCCTGGACAACAGAGCGAGATCCTGTCTCAAAAAAGAATCCTGGCTGGGCACAGTGGCTCACACCTGTAATCCCAGCACTTTGGGAGGCCAAGGCGGGTGGATCACTTGAGGTCGGGAGTTCAAGACCAGCCTGGCCAACATGGAGAAACCCCATCTCTACTAAAAATACAAAATTAGCCGGGCATGGTGGTGCATGCCTATAATCCCAGGTACTTAGGAAGCTGAGGCAGGAGAATCACTTGAACCTAGGAGGTGGAGGTTGCAGTGAGCCAAGAGTGTGCCATTGCATTCCAGACTGGGCAACAAAATTGAAACTCCTCAGAAAAAAAAAGAAACACATTGCATTCCCAAGATAACAGTGTTAATCCATTCATGAGGGTGGCGCCTTCATGGCCCAATCCCTTCTAAACGGTCTTAGGTTTTTTTTGTTTTTGAGACAGGGTTTCACTATGTTGGCCAGGCTGGGCTCTACACAATAATGGCCTCTATGCAATCAGATATATTTCAGTAACTTCCCCCAGCTCTCTTTTCTCTAAAGTATAGATTCCCCTAGGAGTTTCCTAAAGATCTTTACTGCTCCTAGTCATAAAGAATAAAGAACAAAAATGTTTTCTCCTCCAATTTCCTTTTCTTTATTCATTTTGTCTCTATAAGGAATGGCAAGGGCAAACAGATATAAAAGGTGAGCCTGGGTATGTGAAAAACCCCAAGTAAAATTCACTACATTTCAAAGAAAAATTTGATAATATATCATGCGTCTTTCAATAGTAAATTCAGGCATGTAGGGACTGTGGGACCAAAAAAACAAATTGGAACGAAAACTGGAGAATGAAGAGCCATCAGAAACAAGTAGCTTCTGCAGTAACATCTGGTTTTTCTTGTGTGTGTTTTTTTTTTTGAGACGGAGTTTTTGCTCTTGTCGTCCAGGCTGGAGTGCAATGGCACCATCTCGGCTCACTGAAGCCTCCGCCTCCCGGGTTCAAGCCATTGTCCTGCCTCAGCCTCCTGAGTATCTGGGATTACAGGTATGTGCCACCACGCCCGGCAAGGTGCATGGATGGAAATGAAGGAGAGGAAAGGTCTTGCCATCTATACAGGGCTGAGGACGCACAGCTCCAGAGTGACCACGAGGAAGCCGAGGAAAGAGCAGCGGGGAGGGAAGGAGACAGACATGCAAGGCAGGAGGGTCCTGCAGAGAGGCAGAGCCACGCAGCGCACGACTCAAGGCTGGGGCAGGTGACAACACAGACATTCTGGAGAACAGAAGGGCATTCAGGGAGGAGAGCCAAGGCCACATAGGGTTGACTTTTTTTTTTTAATCATTAAGAATGAATCACTGTTTTCATAAGCATCAGTGCACATGCCATATGGTAGGTGTTGCCAGAGTAGAAAACCCTAGAACATGACTGAGAGCAGGCCTGCAGCCTCATGCTCTGCCCTGACAGGGCCTGTGGCAGAGCTCCTATGCTGAGCTTCCCCCAGGGATGAGGTAATGCTCCTCAGGCATCTCTGGCCACATGATTCTCACCCCCTTCCTCCTCTAAAGTGAAACCCAAACCCGTATAAACCCTGCAAACCTTCCTTGATGGCTCCAAGGTTGCAAGAGCAGTGGAAGTTAGCCACCTCACTAATGACAGATCTTCTGGTGAAGGCTCAGTAAACACTTGGTAATTAATAACAGAAAAGAGGAACAGGATAGTAATTTAGATCATAGACTCCTTTGAAAATCTTGTGAAAGCTATGGACTCGCTCCCCAGAAAAAAGCCCATGTGCATATACACACCAGATTACATAAAATTGTGTCTGGATGTTTGTTAAATCCTGAGGCCAAGGCCAAGTGGGGGCTATGGACCCCTGAATTAGAAGCCCTGACTCAGAGTATACGAAATAGTTTTGTATCTGTGATCCATTTTGTCCGGCCAAGGCCCTGGGAGATAGGGCAGATGCTGCCTGCGTGGGACAGGCGAGGAGCCCTGGGCACAGAGGAGGACTGACTTGTCCCCTTCCTGTGCCAGGAGGTAGCGTGGAGCTAAATTTAGAACTCCTACCTCCACAGCCAGTCTCATCTTCTCACCCACTGTAAATCTGGAACCTGCTGTTAGAAAGACAAATTTTCATTATTTCTTAAATTTTTAGGTAGTTATTAGGATTTTTAGAAAAGGGGCAGAAATTAAAGGCCAGGCGTGCTGGCTCACACCTGTAATCCCAGTACTTGGGGAGGCTGAGGAGGGAGGATCGCTTGCACCCAGGAGTTTGAGACCAACCTCAGCAACATAGTGAGACCCAGTCTCTACTGAAAAAAAAAAAAGAAAAAAAAAAAAAATTAACCAGGCATGGTGGTGTGTGCCTGTAGTCTCAGCAACCTGGGAGGCTGAGCTGGGAGGATCACTTGAGCCCAGGTGTTCGAGGGTACAGCGAGCTGTGATGGAGCCACTGCACTCCAGTCTGGATGACAGAGCAAGACCCTGTTTCAAAAACAAACAAACAAAGCAGAAAAGAAAAGAGGAGAAAATACTATACTTTCAGGGCTTCAGGTATCATTTCTACAGTTTCTTTCTAGACAAGTTTCTCTGAATGTGTAGAGCACCAAAATCAGACTGGGCATAGAGGCTCACACCTGTAATCCCAGCACTTCGGAGGCTGAGGTGGGTGGATCACCTGAGGTCAGGAGCTCGAGACCAGCCTGGCCAACAGGGTGAAACCCCATTGCTACTAAAAATACAAAAATTAGCTGGGTGTGGTGGCACTCACCTGTAATCCCAGCTACTCGGGAGGCTGAGGCAGGAGAATCGCTTGAACCTGGGAGGTGGAGATTGCAGTGAGCTGAGATTGTGCCCTTGAACTCCAGCCTGGGCAACAAGAGCAAAACTCTGTCTCAAAACTCCAGTCATCACTTCCTTTGCTGTGTTTGGTGACACTGTGCTCATAGTTAGCCCTACTGGAGAGGAGAAGCATGTGGCAATGTGAACCTTAACAACAGCAAGGGATGAGGAAGTCCTCAGAAACCCGAGGGAGGTGAGCTGACTGGAGCTGAACTTCAGAAGTGTGTGAGTCAAGCAGTTATAAGACACCAGGAAGGTAAAAAAACTGGTGGAAGAAGTCATTCAGAGTATGAAACCCAAATCGACAGCCACCACATTTTCAAAACAGATTTGTAAAAATTGCATTTGCTGGCCGGGCACAGTGGCTCACACCTGTAATCCCAGCACTTTGGAAAGCCGAGGCGGGCAGAGCACCTGAGGTTAGGAGTTTGAGACCAGCCTGGCCAACCGTGAAACCCTGTTTTTACTAAAAATGCATAAATTAGCTGGGTGTGGTGGTGCATGCCTGTAATCCCAGCGACTCGGGAAGCTGAGACAGGACAATCACTTGAATCTGGGAGGTGGAGGTTGCAGTGAGCCGAGATGAGGCCACTGCACTCCAGCCTGGGCAACAAGAGCAAAACTCGCCGAGCACGGTGGCTCATGCCTGTAATCCCAGCACTTTGGGAGGCCGAGGCAGGTGGATCACGAGGTCAAGAGACCGAGACCATCCTGGCCAACACGGTGAAACCCCGTTTCTACTAAAAATACAAAAAAATTTAGCTGGGCCTGGTGGCACGTGCCTGTGGTCCCAGCTACTCGGGAGGCTGAGGTGGAAGAATCTCTTGAACCCAGGAGGCGGAGGTTGCAGTGAGCCGAGATTGAGCCACTGCACTCCAGCCTGGTGACAGAGCAAGACTCCGTCTCAAAAGAAAAAAAAAAAAAAAAAGAGCGAAACTCCGTCTCAAAAAAAAAAAATTGCATTTATAACACTGCACAGAAACTTTTTTTTTTTTTTTTTGAGATGCAGTCTCGCTCTGTCACCCATGCTGGAGTGCAGTGGCGCGATCTTGGCTCACTATAACTTCCACCTCCCGGGTTCAAGCGATTCTCCTGCCTCAGCCTCCTGAGTGGCTGGGATTACAGGTGCCCACCATACCTGGTTAATTTTTTTGTATTTTTAGTAGAGACAGGGTTTCAGCATGTTGGCCAGGCTAGTCTTGAACTCCTGACCTCAGGTGATCCACCCACCTTAGCCTCCTGAAGTTCTGGGATTGCAGGCATGAGCCACCGCGCCCAGCCAGGGAGTTTTTATACTAAATAAGTATCAAACTACATTCTTAAAAAGGAAACGAGTGAGGGAGAAATTAGACTGTGCTTCCTCTTTACCCTTTTGTGACATCAACAGCACATTCTCCAGCTTTTTCTTCCTTTTACACTCAAAATAGAAGATGGGGGGGGAAATCTACTGGATTTGAAACCCAGTAAGAAAGAACTACCTCTTAATAGAAGGTAATAGGAATAACAGCCACCCATATTTCAGCTGCTGCCTCTTTTCCATTGTCAGAAAAATGGGATCCATTTAGGACTGGATGACAAATCCTACAGTGTGCAGAGTTAATAGAAACCCGGCAATGCAGTCAGGACGTGCTGACTTCTTGTGCAGTCTTTTAAACAGCGCAAGGACCAGGCAACCTTCAACCACTTGACAGTCTGAAAACTCTTCTTGCCTAGTAGGTCGTCTGTTTCCTTTAGTGTTGAATAATGGGTGCTCATAACGTGTGCTCATAACAGATACGTCACAGAAAATGAGCGTGATACTGCATTAGAGGTTATATTTCATGAAGTGATCAACTGGTGTGAGTTTATGTTTTGTTTTGTTGGGATTTTATTAGTTTCTTTCTTTCTTTTTTGTCTTTGGAATATGCCCTAGTATAAGTTTGTAGAACTCTCAATGTATAATGTGCGTAAGAATCATCCAGGGTGCTTGTCCAAAACTCCCAAGCCCTAAACACTAGACTAAAAGCGTGATTGTAGAGGTCTGGCGCAGGGCTAGGAGTTTGCAATTTACAAGGTTCCAGAAGTGACTTTGAAAAAGTTCTAAAATGAAGGAGTGTTGATTGTGCACATTTTAATACTTTTGATAATACACTGCTCGCTACTCTCATCTTACTTTCTGGATACACCCCTTCTTGAAGGAAGACATTTTTTGCTGCTTTGGAAAACAGCGTCAGCATGTAAACACATACTTTGTATAAGGCATTATGCTACGTGCTGAGGCAGATCAAAGAGTAAGGGATTTGGTTCCTGCTCACCAAGAGATTAGGATAGAAATAGCACGTGCACAAGCCCACGAGGTCTACAAAAGAAGGCAGAGATGGTGAGCGCTGGGAAGGGGAGGGGACTTGGATCCAGGTTGCCTGTTGATAGAATGGGCTAGAAGTGGAAGATGCTCCAGGTCTGAGTAAAAGCAGGATTGTGAGTTTGTAAACAGTTTTGTTCATTTTTTGCCAATAAGATTGTTTTTCCTTTTAGTGGTAACAGCACCTCATTTCTCCCTTGGAGAACTTCCCACCTTTGCCGCATGTTGTCCAAGTGGTATTGGCCTCTGCTGCACCAAGGACCGGGCATCCATTTAGACACCGCAGACTCAGTTTCCCTGGAATTTGGAATTTGGACTATGAGCTTCCTTCCTTCCTTCCTTCCCTCTTCCTTAGGACTGGGCATCCATTTAGACAAAGCAGACTCAGTTTCCCTGGAATTGGAATTTGGACTATGAGCTCCCTCCCCTTCCCTCCCCTCCCCTCCACTCCCCTTCCCTTCCTCTCTCTCTCTCCCCCCCAACTTTTTCTCTTTTCTTTTCTTTTCTTTTCTTTTTGGAGAACGGGTTTTACTCTGTCTCCCAGGTGGGAATGTAATGGTGCGATCATACTTCACTGAGGCTTCGACCTCCTGGCTCAAGTGATCCTTCCACCTCAGCCTCCCAAGTAGCTGGGATTACAGGCGCATGCTACCATGTCCAGCTAATTAAAAAAATAATAATAATTTGTAGGGACCAGTCTGTCATCAAACTCCTGAGCTCAAGTGACCCTTTGACCTCCCAAAGTGCCAGGATTACTAGTGTGAGCCGCGGCACCTGGCCTGAACTCTGAGTTTTTTTTCTTCTTCTTCTTTTTTTTTTTTTAAGATGGGGTTTTACTTTGTCGCCCAGGCTGGAGTGTGGTGGCATGATCTCAGCTCACTGCCTCAACCTCCCACATTCAAGGAGTCCTCCCACTCACCCCTCAAATAGCTGGAGCTACAGTTGTGCGCCACCATGCCCAGCTAATTTTTATATTTTTTGTAGAGACAAGGTTTCACTATGTTGGCCAGAATGGTTGCGATCTCTTGATCTCATGATCTGCCTGCCTCGGCATCCCAAAGTGCTGGGATTACAGGCATGAGCCACCGCCCACCGCAATTCTAAAACTCGCATTAAGTCATTTGTGGTGAGTGTCTGAAGCCCATAAAGTATACCTTACCAACCCGAGACAATCACAGCTCAGAGTGGCGAAGAATACACAGATTTGAGTTGTCACAGGAAGGCCTGTAGTTATTTTCCTAAGCACCTCAGCTGTTACAGAATCTCAACTCTAAACATGTAAACCAGCCCAGAGGATTTGGGCAAGACTGTATTCTACTTGGAGAAAGATAATTTTGTTTCTCCTGCAAGGGGCGATCATTTGTAAGCCATATGAGTTATGCCTAGCTTTTAAAGCAACAGTTACTTTAATAAAAAATTCAACTTACGGGAAATTTCAACTACCTGTCTGCATAGTTCTCTCTGCATAGTTCTTTCATTCCCAGGGGGTTTTGGCTTGGGCCTTGAAGGAGGAAATTTTCGTAGTACTCCTCATTTCAAATGAAGCTGCTAGAGTATAGTTGTGAATGACGCTGGGGTGGGAAGCAGAAAAAAATGAGATGAATTTATGATTTATTTCAGTGCCTCAAATTCTCAAAGTGTTCTTACATTTTTTTTTCTGGGGGATTGAGCTACCTACTCACAAAGCTCATTGTATGCTCTGGGACTGGAAAATAAAACCATTCTGAGGATTTGTTTTGAACCATCTTGGCTCCTAAGGATGGGTTACAAATCAGCCTTCACATTTAGCTCTTGCAATTTACAAGCAGCTGCCAGAGATCATCAGGAGCAGGCCGTTTCTCCCTTTCAGCACATCTCTGAGGGAACCCTTAAAAATATAATGCCTTAGGTTTCTGTGGCAAGATGGGTTTTCATTCAGCGAGCACATAGGTGTTTGCTGTATGCTAATATGCCATAATTTAAAATTTGGTGGGATGTCTTATGCAACCTGGCTTTTTCTGAAACCTATAGAACATAGAAATGACAAAGAGTATATACATGTGCCACCAGGCCTTGCTAATTTTTGTAATTTTAGTAGAGATGGGGTTTCACCATGTTGGTCAGGCTGGTCTCGAACTCCTGACCTCATGATTCACCTGCTTCAGCCTCCCAAAATGTAATTTTCTTATTTTATGTAGAAATGGGGGTTCACTATGTGACCCAGCCTATTAACAACTACAGTAATTACAATTTGGGGTAATTAGGAATGCTTAGTAGAGTCCAGATAAGCAAGCTATTCTTTTCGTTCAGTGCTAAGATGGCTGCTCTGACGATTTCCACGTAGAACTGAAGTAATGTAGAATTCATGGAGAGACGATGGGGAAGGATATTGTAAGGAGAAGGAAGAGTATGAGCCAAGCTTTGGAGGTATGACCATGTGTGACCTCTAGGTGATGATGGGTAATTTACAGTCTTGCTTCTCACAGCATAGTCCCCAGAGAAGCAGCAGTCTCATCACCTTGAGGTTTTCTTAGGAGGCAGATCCTGATTTACTAGGTCTGGGGAAGGGCCCAAGATTCTGCATTTCTTATGAGTTCCTGGATGAAAGTTGACGCTGACGGTTTATGGACCACAGTCATTCCTGCAATTCTAAGAGCCTGCAGCCGATCCGATAGGCAATATCTGTAGGGTAAGTCGACCTAAGTGCTATTTTCACCTTTGCAGTTCTCTCCCCTTACCCATAGACATACGTTCAGAGGACTGTTAATTATTGCCACTCATCTTGAATTCCCTGGCTAAGAACTTATTATTGAACGGCTGTAAATCCGCTGGGGATTGGGAGGTTTAGGGGAATGGGGAGAAATGAGACAAACAAACACCCCGTGGTGTCAAGATACAAAGCAGATGGCCTGTGTCTTAGCACACTTGACATAGTGCCTCAAAACCTGCTGGGACAATTATTCATGCATTTATTCACTCAATCCTTCAACCCTGTGCCTAGTTCTGTATTAAGCTCAGAACTGGGGGCCTGGGGAAGGGGTTGGTGTGGGATGGTGAGGAGAGAAAGGGACTATTTTGACCTGGATTTGAACCCAAATTTGGAAAGCAGTTTTCCGTAGCTAGATAATTCTGAGGCAGAACAAAAGCAAAAGTGGGATCTGGGTTCTCTGTAGGATCTAAATAGTGGTGGGATAGGTGCCCAATATAGAGGACTGATGACGTGCCGCTGATGTGGAGAAATACTGCACACGGTTGCGGATAATCCACAGTCTAAATGCAAACTTTCTGAGTATTTTTCCAAGCACAATAAGAGGTCATCTAGTTAAGATTCAATGTGAACAAGAGATGGCCCAGCACTCCATCCTAGAAGAATGACAGAATTTTTCTGTGACTCGAACTTGACCCAATTTAGCATCTTAGAAGCATTAATGGTACCTAGGTAAGGTTTTTTAAAAAATTATCATTATTATTTTGTTTTCAGCCTCACTAAAATGGAAAGGACCTGAAAGTTTGCCAGAAAATAGATTGCTAACTGATGGGAAGAGAAGTATAAAAGGGATTGGGATTCCCCCGTGCTCATCACTCCACTCAGACAAAGTAGAACTGAGTGTGAAAGGCAATAAAGATGGAAGCCAGGCTGGGCGTGGTGGCTCACACCTGCAATCCCAGCACTTTGGGAGGCTGAGGCAGAAGGATTTCACTTGAGCCCAGGAATTCTCAATCAGCCTGGCAATATAGTGGCTCACACCTGTAATCCCAGCACTTTGGGACGCTGAGGCAGGAGGATTTCACTTGAGCCCAGGAATTCTCCATCAGCCTGGGCAATATAGTGAGACCTTGTTTCTACAAAAAATTTTTAAAATTAGCCGGGTATGGTTCTTGGCACTTGTCCCAGCTACTCATGAGGCTGAGGTGGGAAGATCACTTGAGCCCAGGAGGTGGAGGTTGTAGTGAGCCAAGATCACACCACTGTACTCCAGCCTGGGTGACAGAGGGAGACCCTGTCTCAAAAACAAACAAACACTGAAATAGTTTACCTTGCAAGAGATCTTTGCATTTATTTATTGAATAGCAACTTTGGGCCAGATACATTTCATAGGATATTCCACTTAATCCTCAAGCAGTCTTATAGTCAACTATCATTACTAACATCTTACAGTTAAATTGAGACTTAGAAAAGTAAAGTAGCTTGTGGCCAAGCATGGTGGCTCAACCCTGTAATTCCAGAACTTTGGGAGGTCAAGGTGGTGGATCACTTGAGGCCAGGAGTTCCAGACCAGCTTGCCAACATAGTGAAACCCTGTCTCTACTAAAAATACAAAAATTAGGCCAGGCACGGTGGCTCACACCTGTAATCCCAACACTTTGGGAGGCCAAGGAGGGCGGATCACTCGAGGTCAGGAGTTCGAGAACAGTCTGGCCAACATGGTAAAACCCTATCTCTACTAAAAATAGAAAAATTAGTTGGGCATGGAGGCATGTGCCTGTAGTTCAAACTACTCTGGAGGCTGAGGCAAAAGGATCACTTGAACCCGGGAGGTAGAGGTTGCAGTGAGCCAAGATTGTGCCACTGCACTCCAGCCTGGGTGACAGAGTGAGACTCTGTCTCAAAATAAATAAAATAAAAATAAACAACAACAACAAAAGAACAGTTTCACAGCCTGGAATTAAATTAAAAAATAAAAAAGAATAGTAACGTGGCTTGCTCAAGGTATCACAGCTTGTAAGTTTCAGCCCAATATGAACTGGATTTCTCTGGCTACTTATATTACCTGCCTTATGGTACAATGGCTGTTTGTGCCACAAATACTTCAATTTGTCATGAAAGACATATGATCCAAGATTAATTTAGGAGCAAGTCAAGGTCCCTCTGCTAGTGGACGTAATGAAGCCAACTGTCTCAGGAATGAAGTAAAGCCTTGGTGAATTTCTCAGAAAGTGGTTTTTTTTTTTTTTTTTTTTTTTGATGGAATCTCACTTTGTCTGTTGCCCAGGCTGGAGTGCAGTGGCATGACCATAGCTCACTATAGCCTCGACCTCCTGGGCTCAAGCAATCCTCCTGCCTCAGCCTCCTGAATAGCTGGGGTTACAGGCATGTGCCATGACATCCAAATGATTTTTAAAAATTTTTTGTAAAGATGGGGTTTCGCTTTGTTGCTCAGGCTGGTCTCAAACTCCTGGCCTCAAATGATCCTCCTGCCTTGGCATCCCAAAGTACTAGGATTACAGGTGTGAGCCACCATGCCCAGTCAAAAAGAGGTCTTTGTCCCTCTAGGAAAGAGTAAGACTTAGTAGTGTCCACAGTGTCTTGAGCCCTGTCCCTGCAAGAGTTTACATGATGGGAATTTAATTCTGAATGCAACAATGTCTGGAAGTGGAACCAAATAAGCAGTGACTGCATTGTGAGCACTCTGCCCTCGTGAATGGATTAATGTCATCACAGGAGCTGGTTAGTTATGGCTAGAATGGGTCGTAAAGCAAGTCCAGCCCCCTGGTGCCTTTCTCTTTCACACTCCTCTGCCCTTCCGCCATGCTATGATGCAGCAAGAAGGACCTCACCAGATGCCGGCCCTTCATAATGGATTTCCTAGCCTCCAAAACCATAGGTTAAACCATAAGTTTCTTTTGAAGTTTATTTAACTTATGGTTCTGGAGGCTAAGTTCGTATAAATTATGAAGTAGGTGGTTTTCTGCTTTAGCAACAGAAAACAAAGTAGGCAAACCCCAAGAAGCTATATTCAGCCCTCCAGGAATTCTTTGTGGAGAAGCCTTTCTTTTCTTCTTTTTTTTTGAGATGGAGTCTCTCTCTGTCCCCAGGCTGGAGTGATCTGCCCGCCTCAGCCTCCCAAAGTGCTGGGATTACAGGAGTGAGCCACCGTGCCAGGGGCAGCTATTACTATTCTTATGGGAGGTCGGGAGGGAGGGGTAGCAGAGGGGCTGCACAGGCTTGTTCTCAGCAATCTGCAGGACACACTTTGTTTTCTGCCCGGCTCTGTGAAATGGGTCCCAGGTATGGCTAGCCAATGACTCCTCTCAAGTGGAAAGACACTGAGTTCCAGAAATGAAGCAGAGCCAATGGCCAACAGCTTCTTTACAACACAGGAAAATACTAGATGAAGGAAGTCCAGATTCAAGTTCAGACTGGACCAGAGAGACTAGGGGCCTGGCTGTTTCGATCCTGTGAAATAATCCAGGTAGGAGTGGGCCTCTCTCCAGGCCTAAGCAGTGACTGTATTTCCTACACTAACATCAAGACATGCAATCTAGGCTGGGTGTGGTGGCTCACGCCTGTACTCCTAGCATTTTGGCATGCCAAGGTGGGTAGATCACGAGGTCAGGAGTTTGAGACCAGCCTGACCAACATGGTGAAACCCCATCTCTACTAAAAATACAAAAATTAGCTGGGTGTGGTGGTGCGTGCCTGTTATCCCAGCTACTAAGGAGGCTGAGGCAGGAGAATCGCTTGAACCCAGGAGGCAGAGGTTGCAGTGAGCCGAGATCACACCACTGCACTCCAACCTGGGTGAGACTCCATCTCAAAAAAAAAAAAAAAAAAAAAAAAAAAGACATGCAATCTAAAGTGAGGTTTCAGGGACACTTGGATGTCACCTCCCAACCCCCTGCCCTAGAGGAAACACAAGTAACAATTTCCAGAATATTTCAATTATTTATTATAAAATGGCAACAGAAAATTTGAAATTAGGCCAGGCGTGGTGGCTTGTGCTTACAATCCCAGCACTTTGGGAGGCAGATGTGGATGGATTGCTTGAGCCCAGGAATTCAAGACCAGCCTGGGCAACATGACAAAACCTCGTTGATACAAAAAAATGCAAACAATAGCCGGTTGTGGTGGTGCATGCCTGTAGTCCCAGCTCCTTGGGAGGCTGAGGTGGGAGGATCACCTGAGCCCAGGGAGGTTGAGGCTGCAGTGCGCTGTGATTGCACCACTGCACTCTAGCCTAGGTGAGAAAGTGAAATTTAAAAAAATTAAAAAAAGTTTTAAATAATTGAAATTAGGACTGATTCAGAGACCGGCCGTGGTGGCTCATGCCTGTAATCCCAGCACTTTGGGAGGCTGAGGCGGGTGGATCACGAGGTCAAGAGATCAAGACCATCCTGGCCAACATGGTGAAACCCCGTCTCTACTAAAATACAAAAATTAGCTGGGCGTGGTGGCGCATGTCTGTATTCCCAGCTACTCAGGAGGCTGAGGTGGGAGAATTGCTTGAACCCGGGAAGCGGAGGTTGCAGTGAGCCGAGATTGCGCCACTGCACTCCAGCCTGGCGCCTGGCGACAGAACAAGACTATGTCCCCCCCCCAAAAAAAAAAAATCGGGGCTGATTCAGGAAATTCAAAATCTGGCCCATTTTTTGGCAGGTAATTGATATTTTTGGGAAAATGATTTGATTAGAACCACTGAGCCACTATAATTGTAATAGAAAATAACAAAACAGACACTGTCGCTGTAGTGTTTAACTGACTAAATGTTTAAGGATTCATTTACTGTTATCAGGTTGCAGATTTTAACAAAAAACAAAAAAATATCACTACAAAAACTTACCATGAAGTAAGTTTCATGATAAATATTCATTAGATTCTGGGTTGTATTTTTTTTTTTTTTTTGCAAGTAAAAGTGAGTTGTAAATATCAACTTGTGCCAAATCTCAGGTGAATTATGCCCAGATTGCCCTGGTCTAATCTCTACTGACCGTTTGTTCTTATAATTAGAATCACTGCCCACATCACTGTAAGTTGAGGAGAGCTAATATTTAGATAAATCTGTTTTAAAATTGCTATTAAATAGAGTGAAATTGAGTTATCAGGTGAGCCCACAAGTCTTCAGACCCAAGGTGAAGGCTCTGTTTCTCATTTAAACATTGTCAAACTAAGAAGAATGATTTGCTTGCTTGTGGATCTTGCATATGTCAGCATAGTAGAAGCTTAATCATGCAAATCTCTATTGCTTAGCATGGCCGTAACCCAGAAACACAGAGCTGTTTCCATATTTTATCTGTGTTTGTAGTTAAAAGTATGCCTTCAATTGTGTGTGTGTGTGTGTGTGTGTGTGTGTGTGTGTGTTTTGAGACAGAGTCTTGTCTTGCTCTCTTGCCCAGGCTGGGATTCAAGCGATTCTCCTGCCTCAGCCTCCCCGAGTAGCTGGGACTACAGGCCCACGCCACCATGTCCATCTGAGTTTTGTATTTTTAGTAGAGAAGGTGTTTCAGCATGTTGGCCAGGCTGGTCTCAAACTCCTGACCTCAAGTGATCCGCCCACCTTGGCCTCCCAAAGTGCTGGGATTATAGGCATGAGTCACTGTGCTAGGCCTATTGTGCTTTTAAATAACAGATATCAGGACAATGTTTAAAGCACATAACACAAGTATTGAAAAATGTTTTTCCTGCTTTCAAAAGAAAAAAAACCCACAATAATGAATTCAGTCTGCCCGTTTGTATTTTCAAGGAATATTTTAACTGTCAAGGGACTTCTGGCACCTACCCTTTAAATATCCCCCTCCTACTGTCAATGAAGTCCAAAGTCATTTTGGACTAATAGTTGCTTGTGTAGACGCAGCAAGGCAGCAATATACAAGTCAGTGTTTCAAGGACTGAGACTCCCTTAGAACTGCAGGGCTCTGTGTTAGTTCTCATTTACTGAGCAAACAACACATGAGGGAAGTAACAGATACATTCATTTTGAAGACCTCAAAAAGGATGAACCAGAGGCAAGTTAGCGCTTTGGAAAAAATCAGGTGCAGGGGCAGAGTGGGTTGGAGAAGAGATGAAAGGCAGAGGACACAGCATCTCTGGGAGAAATGGCTGGTGAATAGTCAGGAACTGAAGGAATGGTGGGTGGAGCAGATGGCCTAGGGTCAGGAATCAAGTGAGATTCCCGGAGGGTGGTGACAAAGGACTCCCCCCACAAGAAACGCAGTGGGCGGACCAAATGCAGTAGGAGTGGGGGGAGAGAGGCCATGAGCGTATTTACTCATGTCTGGCAACCATCTGCAGCGTTGGTCTGAACCTAACTCGTGGTAAGATTGGAACAGTGAGTCCCCAGAAGTGAAGGCAGGTTCCTCACCTTATTTCATAAGGCAGAGTTTATGGTGGGAATGAAGGTAACAGGCAACCGAGCTGCAGTGAAAAGCGTGGAGCTAAAATAGACTTTTGCAACTGAGTAAAACAGTTTCCTCTTTGGGAGGTGGGGGAACTAAAGCCTAGATTGAAAGGTAGGTTATTTAATATCTCAGGGTCTCAGCTTTTGTCATCTGTAAATTAGAAGGGTTGCATTAGAAGGTTGTGATATTTCTTCTTTTTTTTTTTTTTTTTTGAGACGGAGTCTTGCTCTGTCACCAGGCTGGAGTACAATGGCACGATCTCGGCTCACTGTAACCTCCGCCTCCTGGGTTCAAGCGATTCTCCTGCCACAACCTCCCGAGTAGCTGGGACTACAGGCGTGCGCCACCACACCCAGCTAATTTTTGTATTTTAGTAGAGATGGGTTTCACCATGTTGGCCAGGATGGTCTCGATCTCTTGACCTCGTGATCCGCCTGCCTCAGCCTCCCAAAGTGCTGGGATTACAGGTGTGAGCCGCCACACCCGGCTGTGATATTTCTTCTTAAATTATGATTATAGAATGCCACTTATTTATTTCTGTATCTTAGGTGGCAAGTAAAAATTGCATGTATTTATAACATATAACATGATGCTTCTTTTGTTGTTGTTGTTTTGTTTTATTGATAGGATCATTTAAAACATAGGGTCCATGGGAAGAGGGTCAAACTCAAAGGGGCCCTTAGGAATATATTACATGAATTTGTTATGTGGGGCAGTCAAAGCCATTAGAGACAAAATCTTGGTTTCCTAATTTGAGAAATTAAAAAAATATATATAGCTTGCAGACCACTACCTTTGTTACCGTCCAAGAATCAGGAAGCACAGGTGAGGATCTGTCACATTAGGAGAGTGTCACATGATGCTTTGAGATGTGTATACCTAGTGGAATGGCTAATTTAGGCTATTTAACATACGCAGATTATCATGTGTCTAATGCAGCGTCAGGATCTGGAGTCACATTCAGCGCTCGCCACTGTCTACCCCGCACTCTACCATGCCCAGATTTTATCACTCTTAGAACTGCTTTGCAAATAGCACTCATCCATGATAGAGGCGTGGAAGACAGACAAGACGTCTGATGCTGCTATGAAAAAGTAACATGGGCTGAGTGTGGTGGCTCATTCCTGTAATCTCAGTACTTTGGGAGGCTGAGGCAGGAGGACCACTTGAGCCCAGGAGTTTCAGACCAGCCTGGACAACATAGGGAGACCCCATCTTTACAAAAAACTAAAAAAAATTAGCTGGACATGGGGGCACGTGGGAGGCTGAGGTGGGGGCGTCCTTGAGCCCTGGAAGTCAAGGCTGCAGTGAGTGGAGATCACACCACTGCACTCCAGCCTGGGCAACAGAGTGAGACCCTGTCTCAGAATCCCCCATCAAACCAAAGAGCACAGAAGCAACATGATGCTATGAAGAAACATGTTAATAATTAAAAAACAAAATCAAACATGCCCAGCCCTTTGCTTTCCCATTTATCTGGTTAGTGAGTGGGGATCAGGTTTGGGAGGAAAGCTGTGGAGGAAGTAAGCTCATGTTTGGAGCCGGAACCAAGACCTTAGGCCTAAGCTCTTAGTTATTTTTTGATGAGCAACACTGTGGGATGCCCATGAGAATACGACTATGGAATCCTCTCCATAAAAACAAAGTAGCAAGATCTTCAGGCACTTCTCACCCTTATTCATGAATAGCCCCTTTTTCTTTCTGTTGACACGGAGTCAAGCAAGTGATTTCAGGGACATCTCAATGAATCACTGACCTGGTAGAGACTTGTTTCAGGAGCAGGCTTCCTAGGGCAGATGTGTGCAGGGCGGGCAGGAAATGAATGGGCAAGGAGAACTGCACCAGGTCAATGGCACAACCATCTTTTTCTTCTGTTATCTCTCTTAAGAGTGTTTGCTCACTCAGCAAGAAAGCAGAGACCACCTGTCTGCTGCGTCTTCAGTGCTTCCTAGCTATGCGGCTAAGTGACTGGGGTTGTTCATCGTGGGTCCCTGCCCTTAAGAAACTTATGCTCTATACAGAATCCAAGACATATGTTTCAAGGACTTGAGAAATAATTACATGGTAACTCACAATGTCTCCTCCTTTGAGGAACAGATCAAAAGGGCTGTAGTACAATGAATCATCATGTTGGTGCCTGTTTGGATTGCCTAAGTGTTCCAGGGAGGCATTTGGACTGGAGGTGAACAGGAGTCAGGACTGGATTTGAGAGGCTTTTGACTTTCCCACTCCCTGTCCTGGATCTGATTCCTCCCCAGGAGCCTGGGAATTACAGTGTTGGTTCTCTGACTCACCAGGATGTCATAAAGATGGTGAGACATTGTCTGTCCTGCTCCTTCCGCCCTTTGACAGAAAGGCACCTCTAGAGAGGAATACCGGGTGTTAATGCTGATGATAGCAGTTTCGATTTGCATTTCTATACACTAGCCGACCTAATTCACTCTGTCTAAACATGGAAATCCCATAACTCTGCCCAACTCATCACTCCATTAATCCACTTAACCCCTGGCCAATACATAATCTAAATATTTAATCGTGTCTATTTGTTATCTGTGTTTATTCCATGTTCATTCATGGTCTGAGTCTCCTCTCTGTTTATCCGTCTCAGTGGAATCTAGTCTAAACCAGGAGAATCCCAAGCAGAGGAGGGAGCGTGTCTCATCCGTTTCTCTCTTTTCTGGCATATAGTTCTGAACTTGGCACATAGTAGTTGTTTGATGTTAACCGGCAACAATCCCTCAGAGTAATTTTTTTTTTGCATCTTCAGAGAGATATTTTATCATCACTATAGGAGAATCTTACTTTTTCCAATGCCCACCACAATGCCTGGCATATACTGCTTGATGAGAAGTTGGAGAATTAATCTTGGGTCATACAAAGGGAGCAGGAGAATGTGAAAAACAAGAACTGGTCTAGAAGGGAGAAGACTCAGGTTCTGTTTTTGGTTCTGTAGTAAGCTAGTCTATGAGGTTGGTCAAGTCTTTTGAAGCCTCTGGGCTCTGGGTTTCTTATTTGTCATGTGGATAGATAGGATTAGAACTTCAATCTACCTTGGCTCCAATATTTTGCCTAAATTTGAGGGCTATGGTATAGAAAAAGGCACTTCTCCCACCATTACCACTGTCACTCAAGGACCAGGAAATGGGCTGGAAACTAGGGCATCTGTTTCCCTCTCTGCCTCCTCTTCACCCTCACTGGCTGTCCCTCACAGCCTGGGATGGGGGGACTGCAGACATCTGCTCATTCCATCTGCATCAGCTAATGTTCATGCAGTGTCCCTGGATGCACAGGCGTGGAGTCACCTGGGGGAGGGCGTGCATGTGTGCAGAGGGCGGGGAGGTGGGTCCTGATCATGACAAAGCCTCCATATGAACTGTGTTTTCCCCATGCAGAACCCAAGTATGTGGGAGGTAGGAGAGTGAAGGAGATCCTAATTTATTGCTCAGTCATGTTTATTTTCACTCTTGGCTGGTTTAGGGCATTTTTCTTAATGTATTAGGGTCACAATTTTATCAACTTCAAGGATTCCTGAAAGCTGTTCGTGTGTGTGTGTGTGTGTGTGTGTGTGTGTGTATGTGAAAGAGAGACAGAAAGAGACACACACAGAGAGAAAGAGAGATAGTGACAGAGAGAGAGAGACTGTGTTAAGATGACTGGGCTGGGCACGGTGGCCCATGCCTGTAATCCCAGCACTTTGGGAGGTCGAGGCGGGTGGATCACGAGGTCAGGAGTTCAAGACCAGCCTGGCCAACATGGTGAAACCCTGTCTCTACTAAAAATAAAAAAAATTTGCTGCCTGTAATCCCAGCTACTTGGGAGGCTGAGGCAGGAGAATTGCTTGAACCTGGGAGGCAGAGGTTGCAGTGAGTCAAGATTGTGCCACTGCACTCCAGCCTGGGTGACAGAGCGAGACTGTCTCAAAAAAAAAAAAAAAAAAAAAAAGATGACTTGGGTTTTTCTTTTCTTGAAAATTTTTCCACTAAACACTGAATTTGAACCTAAAGCATTAACCCTCCGTTCAAATATATGATTTCCTTCTCATAGACTACTCATTGTATCTATCACCATCCTGTCATGATCACTTTAATTGGCTTAGATAAAAAAATCAAGATATGACTGAGCTATTCTATTTTTTTTTTAAGAGGTAGGGGTCTTACTATGTTGTCCAGGCTGGTCTCAAACTCCTAGGCTCAAGTGATCCTCCTACCTTGGCCTTTCAAAGTGCTGGGATTAGAGGCTTGAGCTATGAGCCATCACACACAGCCATCTTTTTTTTTTTTTTTTTTTTTTTTGAGATGGAGTCTTGCTCTGTTGCCCAGGATGAAGTGCAGTGGCGCAATCTAGGCTCACTGCAACCTTCGCCTTGTGGGTTCAAGCAATCCTCCTGCCTCAGCCTCCTGAGTAGCTGGGACTACAGGCACATACCACCGTGACTGCCTAACTTTTGTATTTTTAGTAAAGACAGGGTTTTGCCATATTGGTCAGACTGGTCTTGAACTCCTAACCTCAGGTGATCTGCCCACCTCAGCCTCCCAAACTGCTGCGATTACAGGCGTGAGCCACGGCATCCAGCCTTCAACCATGTTTTTTAATGATGCTTAATAGATGTACATGTTTGTAGGGTATATGTGATATTTTGAAACATTTATATAATGTGTAATAATCAAATAAGAGTAATTGGGATATCTATCACTTCATACATTTATCTTTTCTGTATACTGGTCATGTTTGAAATATTCTCTACTTGCTATTTAAAAATATACAATAGATTATTGTTTACTGTAGTAACGCTACTAATTTATCAAACACTAGGTCTTATTTCTTCTATCTACTGAGTTAGCTGTTTTGTTTTTGTTTTTTTTTTTTTTTGAGGAGTCTTACTCTGTTGTCCAGGTTGGAGTGCAGTGACACCATCTCGGCACACTGCAACCTCTGCCTCCTGGCTTCAAGCAATTCTCCTGCCTCAGCCTCCCGAGTAGCTGGAACTACAGGTGCATCCCATCACACCCGGCTAATGTTTGTATTTTTAGTAGAGATGAGGTTTCACCAGGTTGGCCAGGCTAGTCTCAAACTCCTGACCTCAAGTGATCTGCCAGCCTTGGCCTCTGAAAGTGCTGGGGTTGCAGGCATAAGCCATCTCACCTGACCTGATTTAACTATTTATAAAAGAGGCTTCCTCAGCTTCTTTCCTTCACTCATCTGTATTGCTGAGATTCCTTTGTGATCTTTAATTATAATAGTACTAGCTGCTATTTATTAATTGCTGTTAGGCCCTATGTCAAATAGTTTACATAACTTGATGTTGAAAAGAAATACTACATCCATTTTACAGATGAGGAAATTAAGGTGCAGAGAGGTTAACTGGAATTGAATCACAAGTGTGATTGTATCTGTTTTTCCCCCACAAATGAAGTTCTGAGAAAACAGGATTTGGTTTTGGTGAGCAAACGTCAGAGTGCAGGTGGGCCAAAGTGGAACGTGGGTCCGACCAGGGGCCAAGGCAAAATTAGGGCTCTGCATTCTTAGGAGGAAAAGCAGCAAAGAGGAGTAGGAGGAGTTGTTGAATGCAAAGAAGGGATTCTAGGCCAGGTGTGGTGATCATGCCTGTAATCCCAGCATTTAGGAGGGTGAGGTGGGTGGATCACCTGAGGTCAGAAGTTCAAGACCAGCCTGAATAATATAGTGAAACCCCATCTCTACGAAAAATACAAAAATTAGCCAGGTGTGGTGATGGATGCCTGTAATCCTAGCTTCTCAGGAGGCTGAGGCAGGGCAATTGCTTGAACTTGAGAGGCGGAGGTTGCAGTGAGATTATGCCACTGCACTCCAGCCTGGGCGACAAGAGTGAAACTCTCTGTTTAAAAAAAAAAAAAAGACAAAACCCATCATATCTCATGAGACTCATTCACTGTCATAAGAACAATGCAGAAAAGCCCTGCTCCTTATAATTTAATTCAATCACCTCCCATGGGGTTCTTCCCACAACACGTGGGAATTGTGGGCGTACAATTCAAGATGAGATTTGCGTGGGGACACAGCCAAACCATATCAATGTCAAAGTCAAATTTTTGCATAACCCTTGACTCAGCCATTTTGCTACAAAACTTATCCTGAAGAGTTAACTGTGGATGTCCCTAAAGTTTTAGCTGCAGGGATGTCCATGGTAGCATGGTTCATAATAATGAAAGTTTGAAACAACTTAAATGCGCAGCAACAGAAGGTTGGTTAAATAACTCACAGTAAGTCTGTATAGTGGAATGCCATAGTATCATTTAAAATGGTGCTGAAGAAGAACATTTTGATGACATAGAAAAATGCTGACATTATGCTGTTATTAAAATAATAAAAAAAAGGTTAAGCTTTTTAAGCCAGGCATGGTGTCTCATACCTGTAATCCCAGCATTTTGGGAGGCTGAGGTGGGCAGATCATCTGAAGTTAGGAAGCATAGATTGCAATGAGCCAAGATTGTGCCACTGTACTCCAGCCTGGGCAACAGAGCTAGACTTCGTCTCAAAAAAAAAAAAAAATTCAGTAAAAGTTAAATACACATATGCATATGATTGTATTGTTGTTAAAGAATGCATATTCTTACGTAGGCGTAAGAATTATTTGTGGCGAAATATTAATGGCTATCTTCGGTTGGTGAGGTTATGAGTAAAATTGTCTTGTTTTTGAATGTTTATAATGATTGCATCTTTCTTTCTGAGGCTGAGGTGGGAGGATTGCTTGAGCCCAGGAGTTAGTGGTTACAATAAACTATGATAGCACCACTGCACTCCAACGTGAGCAACAGAATGAGACCCTGTCTCTAAAACAATGAATGCAAAATTTAAAAAAAAAACCCTAAACACTGCATAGAAAAACATTAAATGAGAAGCTCCTTTGATTGAAAGCTGGATCTATAGTAACCTCCAGTAACCCAACTTGACTGTAACCCAAATGGTAATAACATATGTTGCGGGGAAGATGTTTGCCCTCAGGGCCTCTAAATGTTCTAAAATTCAGAGTTTTGTGTTGATATTTTTAAAATATATTACTTAGATACAATTTTTTAAAACTTCTATACAACTCTGAAAAGCACCCAGGGATGAACTCCATTACAACGAGGCAGCCAAAAGGTCATGCCCATGACCTTGGCGGGCATAGCAAGTGCAAACAGGGTGTAGGTAATAAGACAAATGTAAACGATGAGGGATGCAAGGATGCTTTTGTTGGAATGAATGTGCTGTTTTATTTCTTTTGTTTGCAAGATAAGAGATGGTAATCCTTGTAAGAACTAAGCAGTGAGTTTTCTATCATATGATTCTGATGGTGGGTTTTTATGAGAAACCTATTTGAGCACATGTCAACTGCTAAGCCAGCATTAAGAGATTTATGGCGAAGACGTATTAATATATACTCTTTTATAGGGGGCTACTTTTTGTTTCTCTCAATAGGGCATCCTGATGGTAAGAGGGGTGCCGAGGCTGACAGACATTTCCAGTAGGATTAAGGGTGTATCCCCCCACTGCCCAACACCTTACCCTAGTTAAAGTTACTTCTGGTTCTTGACTAGCTGGCTAGACTGTAATCCCAAAGTGGTGGGATTACAGGTGTGAGCCACCATGGTCGCCCATGGGCAGGCCCTGGTTTACTTTTAAATTTTCCGTAGTACAAGGGTCTCACTATGTTGCCAAGGCTGCTCTCAAACTCCTGGCCTCAAGCAATCCTCCTGCCTCAGTCTTCCAATATTCTCTTTAATAGAGAATATATATATTTTTTGAGATGGAGTCTTGCTCAGTCAACAGACTGGAGTGCAGTGGTGATATCGGCCCACTGCAACCTTTGTCTTCCGGGTCCAAGCAATTGCCCTGCTTCAGCCTCCTGAGTAGCTGGGACTACAGATGTGCATCACCATGCCCGGCTAATTTTTTGTGTTTTAGTAGAGACGGGGTTTCACCATGTTGACCAGGATGGTCTCGATCTCCTGACCTCATGATCCACCCCCGTCAGCCTCCCAAAGTGCTAGGATTACAGGTGTGAGTCACCGCGCCAGGCCAATAGAGAATGTTTTCACAGCATCTTTGCTTCTGCTTGCAGTATTACATTCAATCCTCTTTGCAGTCTTGTGGTTATTATTATTCAGAAATGAAGAAAACAACTTAACCCAATATGAAGGTCTCTGACTGAAATAGATGAGGTTCGAACCCAAGTCTCCAACACCAGATCTTATTCTTTTCTGTAATTTTCTGCTGGTTGCTGTCTCAGGGACAAAATACTATGTAATATTTGGCCAAACATTTTCTAGATTAAGTTGACATGATTAGCTTTTTTGGGTGGAAAAATAATAAAATATCTTTTATATGGAATATTTTAAATATTTTAGTTCTTTTTTCAAATGCTTATTTTACATTGTCTACAAAATTTTACATCGTGATATAATATATACCTTACAATGTAAATATACTTTCTATTTACAGCAGCCCTAAAAAATTGCAAACATTCTCAATGGAGTGAATTTTTTATCCATTTTGCATCTTGAGAATCTGAGATTGGACTAATAGATAAGACTCTAGTGGTAGACATGGAAATAGAAAACATAAATCTTGGCCACGCCTAGTGGCTCATGCCTGTAATCCCAGCACTTTGGGAGGCCGAGGCGGGAGGATCGTCTGAGGTCAGGAGTTCAAGACCAGCATGGCCAATATGGTGAAATATTGCCTCTACTAAAAGTACAAAAATTAGCCAGGGGTGGTGGCACTCTCCTATAGTCCTAGCTACTTGGGAGGCTGAGGCAGGAGAATTGCTTGACCCTGGAAGTTGGAGGTTGCAGTGAGCCGAGATTGCGCCACTGCACTCCAGTCTGGCGCCTGGCAACAGAGCAAAACTCTGTCTCAAAATAAATAAATAAATAAATAAATAAATAATAAAAAATAAAAATAAAAGAGCAGCGAGGTGTCTGAGTCTCCCTGGAGAGTGAAGGCTCCTGACCACAGCCTCTGAGTGAGGATGTACAGGGCCTACAGGCGAGATAACTGAAGCACTCAAGCCTTAAGAGTCAAAGACAGACTAGAGTAATGGCCTCAAACTTTATGAGGGTGAGGACCCCTTGTTAATAGCAAAGAGTTTAATGAGCCTCATGTGATAGTCGCTATACTTTTAATTATCTTATTGCTGGAAACTACTGTCTATGGATTTGCAACCTCATTGCAATCACCCCGTAGGATCTGTGTCCTACAGGGTAGGAGCCGATGGCAAGGAGCAAGGGGTCCTGGATTTTTGGTGCCCAGCCTGGATACTAGCATCCCCAATCCCTTTACTTTCAGCTGCCTCTCCTTGCTTTTCCTATCCTATTTGCTCTGAGCATCTATAATCAGGACTATGTGAGTGAGCTCTCTGGAGGTACCTTCCATTTTGTACAGGTGAATATAGCCTCCAAGAAAACTTCAGTGGAGTTCATCGCACTAGACACAGTTGCTCCTAGTAAGTTCATAGGGAGATAGTTTTGGCTGATTAATTCTTGTTCTCCTTTGTATGAATGAACTTTTTGGTAATCATCAAGAAGCTGGATCTTGTTAACTTATCTTTTGAAATAAAATTATGCAGAAATATATATTGGCTTCCTGACCTGGAAACATATTCCCCTCCATCTATGTTTATTATTGTTATTATTATTTTGTGACAAGGTCTCTCTCTATCACCCAGAAGACCTATTAATGGTGTGGTGGTGCCATCATAGCTTAAATTCCTGTGCTCAAGTATCCTGCTGTTTCACCCGTCTCAGCAGCTAGGACTACAGCAGGTACATGCCACAATGCCTGGATAATTTTTTTAAAATTAATTAATTAATTTGAGACAGGGTCTGACTCTGTCACCCAGGCTGGAGTGCAATGGTGTAATCTCGGTTCACTGCAACCTCTGCCTCCCAAGCTCAACCCAACCTCCCACCTCAGACTCCCAAGTAGCTGGGGCTACAGGCACACACCACCATACCTGGCTAATTTTTGTGTTTTTTTCTAGGGACCGGGTCTTACTATGTTGCTCAGGCTGAGCTCAAACTCCTGAGCTCCAACAATCTGCCTGCTTTGACTTCTCAAAGTGCTAGGATTATAGGTGTGAGCCACCATGCTCGGCCCTGGCTTTCAAGTTTTTTTGTAGTACAGGGACTCACTATGCTGTGCACAGTGTTCTTGAATTCCTGGCCACAAGCAATCCTCCTGCCTCAGCCTTCCAAAGTGCTGGGATTGCTGCGCCACACCTGCAATCCCAGCACTTTGGGAGACCGAGATGGGCAGATCATAAGATCAAGAGTTCGAGACCAGCCTCGCCAATGTGGCGAAACCCCATGTCTACTAAAAATAAAAAAAAAATTAGCCTGGCATGGTGGTGCGCCCCTGTAATCCCAGCTACTTAGGAGGCTGAGGCGGGAGAATTGCTTGAACCTGGGAGGTGAAGGTTGCAGTGAGCCAAAATCGCGCCATTGCACTCCAGCCTGCGCGACAGAGCAAGACTCTGTCTCAAGAAAAAAAGCAAAAAACCAAAAACCCAAAGTGCTGGGATTATAGGCGTGTGCCACTGTGTCCGCCTCCCATCTGTGTTTTCTTGTTTTCTTTTTTGAGACGGTGTCTGGACTGGAGCGCAGTGGCGCAATCTCGGCTCACTGTAACCTCCGCCTCCCGGGTTCAAGCGATTCTCCTGCCTAAGCCTCCCGAGTAGCTGGGATTACCGGCATCCACCACAATGCCCGGCTAATTTTTGTATTTTTTTAGTAGAGACGGGGTTTCACTATGTTGGCCAGGCTGGTCTCAAACTCCTGACCTCATGATCTGCCCGCCTCGGCCTCCCAAAGCGCTGAGATTACAGTGTGAGCCACCGCTCCCACCTTCCGCTCGTGTTTTCTAAATTTTCCATAATCGTGTGTATTATTTGAGTAATACAATGAATTCAAAATCATCTCAGCTTTAATTTCTCTACTTGGGACTCTGTAGATTCTTTCTCCCCTGCCATTCTTCTTCTCTTCTGACGCTAGTAGAAGCAAGCACACTACTAATCGTGATGTCTGTTTAAGACCACAGGGGCCTGGTAAAGGACTGTGTGCCCTCGGGGTATGCTTGGATCTAAGGGGTAGGTCTGGAGACCATGTTCGTGGGTGGGAGGATGTTTTGGAAACTGTCTACCAAAACATTTTATATTGTGTATAAAAACAATCATTTTCCAGGCAGGGCTTTTTCTTGTTGTTATTGTTATTGTCTGTCAAGCTCAGTAGTGGCTCAGCATGAGCTCTGCAATGACAGGAGCAGTTGACAATTGAGATGGAAGAGGGGAACAGCTCACCTCTGCTACACCGGCTCGATGGGAGGCTGGGGGTTTGTGTAGCAGTGACAATATAATCAGAAGTGCAATTTCGCCCCAGCAATATAGATACCGTACCCAGGCCTGGCTGGGTCTCCTCTCTTTGAAGGATAAATTAAGCTGTTTACTCCTGTGCTGTTTATTAACTGCCTGACTTGATTTCCATTACCCAGCATCTGGAAACTTGGTGTCTTAAGTTCTCCGGCTGAGGCGTCACCATGTCCTGAAATAAACATTATTTCACACTAGTCTTTATTCTATAGGGAAATATCATGACACAGGGGTTTCTTTCTTTCTTTCTTTCTTTTTTTTTTTTAATTATGGCGCTTCAGAACAGAGCACGGAGGGAGACAGAAATACCAGTGAACTGACTTTTTTTTTTTTTTCATTTTTTTTAGAGACGGGGTTTCACCATGTTAGCCAGAATGGTCTTGATGTCCTGACCTGGTGATCCGCCCGCCTTGGCCTCCCAAAGTGCTGGGATTGCAGACATGAGCCACCACGCCTGGCCGCCAGTGAACTTACTTTTTTAGAACAAATTCCATCGATCGTGGTCTTTTCCAGCCGGGTCTTGGAGTTCATTGTCCAGATGTTCAATTTTTTAGGGAAAAAACTTTTAGTCTCAAGAGAGGCTAGCGCTGGCCAGGCACAGTGGCTCATGGATGTAATCCCAGCACTTTGGGAGGCCGAGGCAGGTGGATCATCTGAAGTCAGGAGTTTGAGACCAGCCTGGCCAACATGACGAAACCCATCTCTACTAAAAATATAAAAATTAGCTGGGTGTGGTGGCGAGTGCCTGTAATCACAGCTACTCAGGAGGCTGAGGCAGGCGAATTGCTTGAACCTGGGAGGCAGAGGTTGCAGTGAGCAGAGATCGTGTCATTGCACTCCAACCTGGTGACAGAGCTAGACCCTGTCTCACAAACAAAACAAAACAAAAATGTATTTATTGAACACAGATTAAGGATGTAAAATTAAACACAGACCCTGACCTCAAAGCATTAAGGCACACAAAACATTAAGCCTTTTGCTCCTTGTGAAATGAGTATCAAGCAATATGGAAGAGAGAGAGAGACAGACAGACAGACAGACAGACAGGAGAGAGAGAGAGAGACAGACAGACAGACAGAGAGACTGGCATCAGAGAATGCTTCCATGTTTTTAACACTACGATCTAGCCTAAGCTGCAATTGGTATCCGTTCCCCTGATAACCTGAGCATCTGCGGGTCTCACTGGCTGGTGGGGGATGGAGTACATTCTGCCGACGCAGCAGCCCTGCCTTGCCTCACAGCCATTTCTCTTAGTTGTTCTCTGTCCTTCTGGTTCCTGGGTGGGTGCCTCTCCTGTAATCCCTGCTGGCGCCTGCTGCTTGCCATCGGTGTCTCCAGGGATGCTGCCTTGTTTGCTTATTATCTTGCTTGTTGCTGCTGCTCGGGCCATGCTAGGGCCTGTAATGTGTTCCTGCCACATGGGCTGGTCTTCCCAGGGCCACCAGCATTTCCTTGGTGGGCTGCTCTCAGGTGTCTTTTTTGTTTGTTTTTTTTGAGATGGAGTCTCGCTCTGTCGCCTACTCTGGATTGGAGTGCACTGGTGCCATCTTGGCTCAATGCAACCTCCGCCTACCCAGTTCAAGCGATTCTCCTGTCTCAGCCACCTGAGTAGTGGAGATTACAGGTGCGCGCCACCAGGGTTGGTTAATTTTTGTATTTTTAGAAGAGATGGGGTTTCACCATATTGGTCAGGCTGGTCTTGAACTCCTGACCTCGTGAACCACCTGCCTCAGCCTCCCAAAGTGCCGGGATTACAGGCGTGAGCACTGTGCCAGGCTCTCTCAGGTGTCTTTATGGCACATCATTGCCCAGATCCCTTGATGTGCTGTGTGTGCGGCTCCTAGTGCTGTTGTGTTGATGGGTTCTGTCTCTCCTCATGCACCTCTGCTCCTTCTGAATGTTGACTCTGTACCTGCCATTTACCAGGGAGCGGCACTGTAATTGTAAGAGGTTTGTTACCTGATGCACACAGCGGGTCAACAGGCTGAGACACCCAATTGCAGCAGAGAAGAGGGTTAATGGCAGGGCTGCCGAATGGAAATGGGGAAAACCATCTACCCAAGGAGTCTGGGGCAAATGTGGGCCAATCTGAGTGGGCTACAGTGTGGAGATGATTGATTAGTGGGGGTGTGCAGGGTAAAGTCAAGGGATGGGGAGAGGAAGAAGCTGTATTCTCATGCTGATCCCACTCCACTGTGGGGGTCTTCGAACTGGTTGCTGGAATTCAGGGTCTGAAAAACATCTTAAGTCATCCTTAAACAAAAGCTGTATCACCCTAATATCAGAGATCCTGCCTCTAGGAAAAAGGGGAAATGATCACTCCTTAGTGCTATGTGACTTTTAGCAACAAGGAAGTGGGCCACAGTGCAGTGATGAATGCTTCATTATAACTCTATTTCCAGACCTGGCATGCAATTCTTCTCAACTCTATGGGGACAGTGTCAGCACTTTGATGTTCCCTTGGGCCATCACCATGCCCCTTCCTCCTCAGCCTTGGGAGTATGTCCGGAGAACGTGGCACACTCAGGGCAAGACGGGATAGCAAGGTCGTTAGTGGCTGCGGCTCTGGAGCCACTGCGCTCTGCCATTTTACTTTATTTTATTTTAAGATGGAGTCTCGCTTTGTTGCCCAGGCTGGAGTGCAGGGTGCAATCTTGGCTCACTGCAAACTCTGCCTCCTGGGATCAAGCGATTCTCCTGCTTCAGCCTCCTGAGTAGCTGAGATTACAGGTGCTACCAACATGCCCAACTAATTTTTTGTATTTTTAATAGAGATAGAGTTTCACCATGTTGGCCAGGTTGGTCTCGAACACCTGACCTCAAGTGATCCACCCACCTCACCTCCCAAAGTGCTGGGATTACAGGCGTGAGCCACTGCGCCCAGCCCCAGCCCTGCCATCTACCATCTGTGTGACCTTGTGCAGTTTACTCCCTCTCTCTATGCTTGTCTCCTGATCTGTAAAATGAGGCTAGCAACAGTGAATATACTGCACAGGGTTGTGAGAAAAAAAGTGCTTGGCACATGGTCATTTTTTTTTTTTTTTCTGAGACAAGGTCTGGCTGGCGCTATTGCCCAGGTTGGAGTATAGTAGCACAATCTTGGCTTACTGCAACCTCCGCCTCCCGGGCTCAAGTGATCCTCCCACCTCAGCCTCCCTAGTAGCTGGGACTATAGGTATGCACCATGATGCCAAGCTAATTATTGTATTTTTTGAACAGATGGTGATTTTACCGCGGTGCCCAAGGGGTCTGCTTGTCTCGACTTCCCAAAGTGCTGGGATTACAGGTAAGGCACTGTGCCCAATCATTGTAAATTTTTAAGACACGTTAACTACTATTATTGTCCTGCTCTTCTCTTGATTGAACACTTTTCCCTGCAGTTCTAGGTTTCCAGTGATTCTTTTGGTCTCAGCAATAGAGACATGACCTTCTCTTTCCCTTTGTTGTATTTTCGTGAAAGGGCTCCCTCAGCAGACAGATCAAGGCTCCAATGATGCGCGGTTTTAGTTTTTCCTCCACGGATCTCTTTTTCCTCTAGAGAAGCACTGTCCAGTTCAGTAACCACATGTGACCGGTGGCTACTGAGCCCTTGCAATGTAGCTAGTCGTATTTGAAAATGTGCTGTTAGTGTAAAATGCACACTGGAATTCAGAGACAATATGAGAAAAAGAATGTGTATATGTCTATATATATGTGTGTGTGTGTATACATTTTATATATCTATATATACATATATCTATCTATCTATCTATATATATATATATATTTGAGACAGGGTCTTGCTGTGTTGCCCAAGCTGGAGTACAGTGGCACAATCCTAGCTCACTGCAGCCTCAATCTCCTGGGCTCAAGCAATCCTCCCACCTCAGCCTTACAAGTAGCTGGGACCACAGGCGGGCACCACCATGCTTGGCTAATTTTTGTATTTTTTGTAGAGATGGGTTTTTGCAATGTTGCCTAGGCTGGTCTTGAACTCCGGGGCTGAAGTGATCCACCTTGATTCCAGAATCCACCTCCATGGATTCTGCCTTGAATTCCCAAAGTGCTGGGATTATAGGTGTGACTCACTGCACCTGACCATAATATATATATATATATCTTATTTTTTTTTTTTTTTTTTTTTTTTTTGGAGTCTCGCTCTGTCTCCCAGGATGGACTGCAGTGGCATGATCTCAGCTCACTGCAACCTCTGCCTCCTGGGTTCAAGCAATTCTCCTGTCTCAGCCTCTGGAGTAGCTGGGACTACAGGCACGTGCCACCACGCTTGGCTATTTTTTTTTTTTTTTTTTTTTTTTGGTATTTTTAGCAGAGACTGGGTTTCACCATATTGGCCAGGGTAGTCTTGAACTCCTGACTTCTTGATCCGCCCGCCTCAGCCTCCCAAAGTGCTGGGATTACAGGCGTGATACTTTAAAAATTTTTAATAAAGGGGGGTCTGGCTATGTTGCCCAGTCTAGAGTGCAGTGGTTACTCACACCCAGTACTAATCTGCATAGGAGTTTTGGCCTGTTCCACTTTTGACCTGGGCTGATTCACCCCTCCCTTGGCAACCTGGGGGCCACTATAGTGAGGGTGAACTTAGTGCAGACACCCCATCGGCATCCTGTGTGACAGTTCAGAACTCCTGGGCTCAAGCGGTCCTCCCGCCTCAACCTCCCAAGTAGCTGGGACTACAGGCATGTGGTTAGTAATAATAACCATATCAATAATACTATTGATTGCATGTTGAAATGATGTTTTGAATATATTGGGCCAAGGGAGATATATTATTAACATAAATTACCCCTGTTTGTAATTACTCTTTTTCTTTTGAGACGGAGTCTTGCTGTGTCACTTAGGCTGGAGTGCAGTGGCACAGTCTCAGCTCACTGCAACCTCTGCCTCTGGAGTTCAAGTGATTCTCCTGCCTCAGCCTCCTGAGTAGCTGAGATTACTGGTGTGCGCCACCATGCCCAGCTGATTTTTTATTTTTATTTTTTTGTATTTTTAGTAGAGACAGGGTTTCACCATGTTGGTCAGGCTGGTCTTGAACTCCTGACCTCAAGTGATCTGCCCACCTTGGTCTGCCAAAGTGCTGGGATTACAGGTGTGAGCCACCACGCCCAGCCCTTGTGTTATATTTCTATCGGACAGTGCTGTACTACAGTGCCGATAAATTGCCAAGGGCAAGGTTGAGTCTTCTTCCAATAGTGCATGGAAATGCTGCCTCATTTCGTCCCCAGGCCTATTGTTGGTCTGGTTAATTGGCCACCTGCCATCTTCCTCCGTGCAGGCTTTCCCCGGGGGTTGGGCCATGCATTCTGCAGCCTTATTTATCTTACGTTATTTCCCTGTGTTTGCCTTTGTCTGCCCCCAACTTTGGTTACAATGGAAATTCTCAGGAAACCCTCCAAGTTACTGGATTGGGGGTAGAAGCCCGGTGAGAAGGATTTTATCTTCTCCCTTGGGATCAGGGACCCTGGCCTTGGCTCTGAGCTGGCTGGTGGTGGAGCCTGATGACTAGGCCGTGAGCTAGGGAGGGTGGAGTCTTGTCTCCGTTTTTCATGAATTAGGAGACACACTTGGAAGATGAAGGACATTCTCAAGGGCATGCAGCTGGGACACAAAGCTGGGTCTTCTCTGACTCTAGACCTCGAGTAAGATGTTTTTCAAGGTGCTGCGTCTAAAGGAACTTACCATTTTGGTGTTTTTTTTTTTTTTTTTTTTGAGATGGAGTCTCATTCTGTTGCCAGGCTAGAGTACAGCGGTGCCATTTCAGCTGACTGCAACCTCCTCCTCCCGGGTTCAAGCGATTCTCCCGCCTCAGCCTCCCGAGTAGCTGGGACTACAGATGTGTGCCACCATGCCCAGCTAATTTTTGTATTTTTAGTAGAGACAGGGTTTTACCATATTGGCCAGGCTGATCTCAATCTTTTGACCTCACCCTCCCAAAGTGCTGGCATGACAGGGGTGAGTTACCGCACCCTGCACCATTTTGTTTTTATTACATAAGGCAGTATTACTTTGGGCCAAGGATCTTTGATTTCTGGAAATGTGTCGTAGCCCACTTTGGTCACAATTAAATGTGGTCAGAACTATGTGGGAAGCCCACCATCATTTCTTTTTCTTTTCTTTTCTTTTTTTATTTTTTGTATTTTTAGTAGAGACAGGATTTCACCATGTTGATCAGGGTGGTCTCGAATCCCTGACCTCGTGATCCGCCCGCCTCAGCCTCCCAAAGTGCTGGGATTACAGGCGTGAGCCACGCGCCCGGCTAACACAACGTTATTTCTAATTGTGTGCATGAGGACTGAAATCATGGCCCAGCCTGACAAATCCTCTCTGGTTTTAGGGACTTTAACAAATCTTTAAGATAAATGTGCATGGCTCTCTCTTTCGTTTTTTTTTTTGGAGAGATGAAGGTCTAGCTATGCGCTCAGGCTGCTCTCAAACTCCTGGCCTCAAGAGATCTGCCTGCCTCAGCCTCCCAAAGTGCTGGGATTACAGATAGGAGCCACCATGCCTGGCCCTGGCCCTGGCCCAATAGCATTTGTGCTTGCTTCCTTCCTCTCCTTCCTCCCTCCCTCCCTCCCTCCTTCCTCCCTCCCTTCCTTCCCTCCCTCCTTTCCTTCTTCTCTCCCTCCATCATTTTTCTTTCTTTCTCTCTTTCTTTCTTTCCTTTTTGACACCGGGGCCTAGCTCTGTCACCAGGCTGGAGTGCAGTGGTGTGATCATGTCTCACTGCAGCCTCAAACTCCTGGGTTGAAACAACCCTCCCACCTCAGCCTCTTGACTAGCTGGGACTACAGGTGTGGGCCACTACACTCAGCTAATTTTTGTATTTTTAGTAGACATGGTGTTTCACCATGTTGCCCAGGCTAGTCTTGAACTCCTGATCTCAGGTGATCTGCCTGCCTTGGCCTCCCAAAGTGCTGGGACATGAGCCATTGAGTGCAAAAACATTTCTAATATGGATGAAGAAATAGAGTCTAACCTACATACACCTGTCTTTCACTACGAAAATATTTCTCCTTTTTTTTTTTTTTTGGGGAACTCTTCAAACAGTTTTGCTTTCCCAGTTGAGACTTCTCAGTATATGTATATTTGCTAGTTTTACTCTCAAATTGTATAATATGTTAGTAAAATTAATTTAATTATTTTTTACAAAGAAAAAGAGAATACAGTAAATGTGATAGAGGTTTAACTATGTTTTTTCTGGGTCTCAGTGGATCATCTTGCACACAGTCTGGGATTTAGGGACTACTTAACGACTGCAGGACCATGCTTCTTCAATTGGAAAGGTGCAAAATCCCAAGAATGGAATTTATTCTGCTCTTATTAGTGGTAGGACAGAGTTACTATTACAGCCAAAACTGTCCGTCTACTTACACCAAAACCTACAACAAAGTGTTGGCAATACTGTAATATTGTATAAGCACGATCTACGTCTGGGCTTTTCCTTCCAGATGAGCAGGACACTGGCACAGGGACAAGATGGTGGCGACATAGACTGTTGTCATTGTGTTTTCCTGTATAAACTCATTTACTATCATTAATAATCATCACTGTATGAGAACTTCCAGGCTGGCAGTGTTGCAAACAGTAAGGCACAGAAGCTTTTCCTCTCAGGCTCTCTGTGATGGAAAACACACAAGTCATGGGCCAAAATGGCAGGATCTGCTGGGCGTGGTGGCTCACGCCTGTAATCCCAGCACTTTGGAAGGTTAGGTTAGGCAGATCACTTGAGGTTAGGAGTTTGGGACCAGCCTGGCCAACATGGTAAAACCCTGTCTCTATTAAAAATACAAAAATTAGCCAGGCATGATGGCAGGTGCCTGTAATCCCAGCCGCTTGGGAGGCTGAGGCGTGAGAATTACTTGAACCCAGGAGGCGAAGGTTGCAGTGAGCCGAGATCATGCCACTGCACTCCAGCCCAGGCAACAGAGCAAGACTCTATCTTCAACAAACAAACAAACAAACAAACAAACAAAATGGCAGGATCGAGGTATATGTGGGTTACTGGCCAGACACTGAATACATAATCCCCACACAGAGGACATTGAAACTTCTGTGTATTCTGCCTGACATTAATTATATGTGTGTGGCTGGGTGCAGTGGCTCACCCCCTGTAATCCCAGCACTTTCGGAGGCCGAGGTGGGTAGATCACCTGAGGTCAGGAGTTCAAGACCAGCCTGACTGACATGGAGAAACTCTGTCTCTACTAAAAATACAAAATTAGCAGAGTGTGGTGGCGCATGCCTGTAATCCCAGCTACTCGGGAGGCTGAGGCAGGAGAATCGCTTGAACTCAGGAGGTGGAGATTGCAGTGAGCCGAGATTGCACCATTGCACTCCAGCCTGGGCAGCAAGAAAGAAATTCTTAAAAAAAAAAAAAAAAAAAAAAAAAGGGTGGGGCGTGGTGGCTCATGCCTGTAATCCTAGCACTTTGGGAGGCCAAGGTGGGCAGATCACCTGAGGTTAGGAGTTCAAGACCAGCCTGACCAACATGGAGAAACCCGGTCTCTACTAAAAATACAAAATTAGCTGAACGTGTTGGTGCATGCCTGTAATCCCAGCTACTTTGGAGGCTGAGGCAGGAAAATCACTTGAACTCGGGAAGTGGAGGTTGCAGAGAGCCAAGATTGCACCACTGCAGTCCAGCCTGGGCAATAAGAGTGAAACTCCATCTTAAAAAAAAAAAAAGGCTGGGCGCGGTGACTCAAGCCTGTAATCCCAGCACTTTGGGAGGTCGAGGTGGGCGGATCACAAGATCAAGAGATCGAGACCATCCTGGCCAACATGGTGAAACCCCGTCTCTACTAAAAATACAAAAATTAGCTGGGCGTGGTGGCGTGAGCCTGTAGTCCCAGCTACTCAGGAGGCTGAGGCAGGAGAATTGCTTGAACCCGGGAGGCAGAGGTTGCAGTGAGCCGAGATTGTGCCACTGCACTCCAGCCTGGCGCCTGGCGACAGAATGAGACTCTGTCTCAAAAAAAAAAAGTGTGTGTGTGTATGTATGTGAGTGTGTATATATATATGTGTGTGTGTGTATGTGTGTATATATGTGCATGTGTATATGTGTGTGTGTGTATATGTATATCTACACACATGACTCACCTAGGAATGTCAGATTTTGAAAGTTTCTAGATGCAGCCCTCAGCAGGGAGACCTCCCCAGACCAGGACAGGATGTGCTTAGATGGCGAGTTACACAACTAGAAGTGGCCTTTCTCTGCTGCTCCCTGTGTGTTGTGAGGATTAGTGTAATTAGAGCTGTGCTTGTACAGCACTTTGGCATTCTCAGACAAAAAGTGCTAGATGAGCGCAAAATTTTATAACTGTAATGGAATCCAAGCAAATAGCATTGTAATAAATGGGTCTTGCTGCTGATACTGCATTTAAGAGTCCCCCTCTTTATTATTGCATGTTTACTCTATGTGATGAACCGAGGTGATTAATAACAATGATCATAATTACTCCTACAGCATTTTATGCTTTCAAAGGGCTTTACAACTTGTTTATTATGTAATCTTTAATCCTCCCAGTTGCTGCTCTGCTATGTAAGTGTTGTTTTTATTCTTGAAATTTTCATAGAAACAGAGAAATCCGAGAACTCAAGAGAGTGGCTGAGGTTTTCAAGGTCCCAGAGCAAGTCAACTTGAGGTGCTTCAGGATTTTGATCTGGAAAGGAGAGATGTTGAATGAGCTGGAAGAGAGGGTAAGGTGGGTGGGGAAGAAGACAGGTGGAGCTCACAGTGTAACCTGGCAGGGTTTGGGGGCAGATTGCTATGATGTGGGTGTGAGGAACCCAAGCAAGGGTGCTTGGCGAGTCTAAAGCAGAGGGCAACTTGATGCCGAATGCCGGGGTGGCGGCTCCCACCTCAACACCCCCTCTGTTCAGGCCAGGATGCTCCAGTGGCATTTCTGCAGTCACCTGCGTTCATTCAGCTGGTACTTAACACCTGGTCAAGGTTGGTCAAGGGGAGTAGGGCTTTATGTCACAGCTAATTGGGTGCTATAAGGAAAAGACCCCCAAACTGTAGTGTCAGCAACTGTGCATTGTATAATCAGCTGCTTGGAATGCCCACTGGGGGGATTAGACCACGATGAGCAAGTGCTGTAGGTATCCGCGAGACCAGCAGTGTGTCAATTACACTGCGGATGGCCAGATTTATGTGCTTTTTGGCAGTGCTGCTGAGCTATTAATCATGTCTCATGAACAGGCCCCATGTAAACCAATAGCAAATGGCACCTCTCAAGAGCATCCCAGCAAAAAATATCCCATTTCCCCTATATCTTCTGCTGATGCCTAAGGTACTGAAAATGAGAATGGATACACAGAGGCATCAAGCAATAATCAAGAGCCAGGCTGCCCCTTCCCTCCTTCCCTGCTTCCTTC
Source organism: Ateles fusciceps (assembly GCA_036589455.1). Taxonomy (NCBI): domain Eukaryota; kingdom Metazoa; phylum Chordata; class Mammalia; order Primates; family Atelidae; genus Ateles; species Ateles fusciceps. Next base: position 3,948,257 of record JAZHEH010000093.1, read on the forward strand.
CTTCCTTGCTTCCTTTCTTTTAAAATAAAAACCTAATCATGTTTTCTGAGCCAGCAAGACCGGATTTCCAATCAGCATCTGGAAATGGCATATTTCACATAAAAACGCACCCATTAAACATTTTCTTTTAATGACAAAGTGAGGATTTCATGACTTCCCTCTATTTTTATTTCATGTGGTTTAGATGGGCCATACATATAGATTTCTTATTCCTTGCTGAGTTACATATCTCCTGAAGTGCAGTACAGCTAATGTCATAATTAAATGTCGTCAAGCTAATGTGTATGAGTGTTTTGAGCGTTATCACTAATTGCTGTGTTAGCATGAATTAGACAGGAAAGTAATTAGAAGACCAAATGCAGCTGTGTCCTATGTGGTGCAGTTTCTGGGTTGGGCTGTGTGTTTGTGTCCATGTGAGTGAGGGTGTGCTTGTGTGAACCAGCTCTATACTCTTTCCCTTATACCTGGATTGTCGCAAGGTACTTGCTGGTCTCTCTTGTTTGTGCGGAAGTCTCTAAAATGATGTCCGGAATGGAAGCTGTTGTCTGCAAAAGAGAGTCCACATTTCTTTAAATAAGCAATTTTCTGTAATCAGCAGGGAAAGCTTCATTCTCCAAACCAACATTAATGGAAGACAGGTTTTAGAGTTTAAAGAAAGCATGTTTATCTTCAAAACAGATTAGCTGGGGTTGGGGTGTGTAAGTGTGTGGGGCGAGAGGGGTTGGGAGTTCTGTAAAGAAAACAGGAAGAGCCGGGCTTGGTGGCTCACTCCTGTAATCCCAGCACTTTCGGAGGCTGAGGTGGGTGGATCACCTGAGGTCAGGAGTTTGACACCAGCCTGGCCAACATGGTGAAACCCCGTCTCCATTAAAAAAAAAAAAAGAAAGAAAGAAAGAAAGAAAATCAAATAGAGACATTTGTTTTTAGTTCAAGATCTTTTCTAATCTTCCCACATTTGTCAAACCCATAAGGACTCATCCTGTTGATCATGTGACTTCTGGACTGGACTCTTCCTCCCTCCTCTCCCCAGTCCTCCGTTGGACTCCTCCTTGCTTTAGTACTAAACAGGAGTCAGAGGAGAGGCCAATGAAACTCATGTTCTGGCTTCTGGCTGTCACAGCTCTCCCCTGGAAGCTAAAGGCACATGACCAAGTCTTCATCATTGTGGCCTTGGGTCCAAGGGAGCCCCCATGACCCTCCCTGGCCTCTCTCCACCCCAGGGTTCCTATGGGTGTTCCCCTAGTCATCTACACCTTTTCTTTTTAGGGTGTAACTGTATCCACAATGCAGCTGATTTTAATCTCTATAGGTTTCTGCATCATGGAGCTCAGGAAGACAATGTAACCGCCCCAGAAAAAAGTCTGTCCTCAGATAACTTATCTGACAGAGAGGCAATTACCACCTGCTTGATTTCTCAGGCAATTTTAATTCACTGCTGCTTGGTGATAGGGACTCAAAAGAGAAGGAGAGAGGGAGAGTGAGAATCCTTCACCCTATTGAGTTACTCCATAAGCTGTTCCCACAGCTCTAAGATATACGGTGTGCCTGGCCTGTATCTGTTTTATTCATCCAGATTTAAAAAATAGGTGTGATGGATTTATATGTGTGTCCTGCTAATGCCTGAGCAGCTTTCACGGTAGTTTTAGCTCGTGTCCTTGAAGGACTGGCGTGGCCCCTGGAGTTGTTCCTCTCCTGTGGTAGATACAGGAAAATGAAAAAGACCCTGCTTCTGTCTGGCGGTTTGACAAGCCTGGTCAGATTCCCATTCCCAGAGGTGCCTTGTACCCATTAGGAAGCTGACTGCTTGCGGGAAAGCCTCTTGAATTCCAACAGAGACAAGATCAAGGCCTAATGTACCACATGTACGTGGGTCTCCCTTTCCTTGACCAACAGATTTTGACAGAATGACTTGTCGACAAACAGGCCTGGGGTAAGAAGATAAAGAGTTGTCATTTAGAAATAAACACCATCATTTCTCTTCACAATTTGTAACCGCTTTTTCAACTTTTTTCCTTCCATCCTCCTTCCTGCTCCTGAATCCTACGTTTTGCACACCAGCAAAATGTCATACAGCCTCATCTGGAAGTCTCACACACTGGTTCTTGCTCCTGGTGGGAGTCTCTGGCTTTTTACCTTCCAAAACATCTCCCTCTTGCTTTTAAAAACATTTCAGCTGGGCACGGTGGCTTGGAGGTGGCGAAGGACCAGGGCTTGCCTATGGCACCCAGGACTAAATATTAAAGAAGAGTTGGACCGATATTTCACAGAAGAAGGCATAACAATGGCAAATAAGTACATAAAAAATACGCTGGATTGATTATAGACTGGAAGCCAGGACCTTAGCTCTGTCTCTCCCATCTTGCAAGTTGAGAAGCCCGATACTAAGGAGATGTAACCTGAAGCCAAGAAGGTTGATCCAGGTGGCAAGGTGAAAAAGGGTAACCTGACTCAGGGCTAAAAACCCAACAAGGGGAAGCCCCACTGCAGTTGAAATCCTGTCCTCATCAGAGGAATTGGCAGACATTCCCAATCTGCTGTGTATTCCAGAAAGACCATGTACAAGAGCAAGTACTCAACTGCTAAATCCAGGGCTGAAAGAGGACTGTTCTTGTCACTGTTAATAAACCAGTTGCGGCTGGGCATGGTGGCTCATGCCTGTAATCCCAGCACGTTGGGAAGTTGAGGAGGGCAGATCACGAGGTCAAGAGATGGAGACCGTCCTGGCCAACATTGTGGAAATCCCACCTCTACTAAAAATACAAAAATTAGCTACTTGGGACCCTGAGGCAGTAGAATTGCTTAAACCCAGGATGTGGAGGTTGCTGTGAGCCAAGATTGTACCACTGCACTCCAGCCTGGCAACAGAGTGAGACTCCATCTCAAAAAATAAATAAATAAATAAATAAATAATAATAATAAAATAAACCAGTTGCTGATGACAAGCATGGTGGTACCCAGGTGGTTAAAATGTGCAACATGCCTAGGTATTGTCCTCCTGATGATAAGCCTGGAGAGCTGTTGAGCCAGGGCAGGAGCCCCTCCAGGCAGCATGTGAGAAAACGGGGCCAGCATCTCTCCCAGCACCACTCTGCTCATCCTTACCGGGCCTGCAGAGGCAAGACAGTGAGAGGTCTTCCTGAAGCAACTGGGCACTGTTACTTGTAACTGAACCACTGATTCTCAATTGAGTTCCTCTGGGAAGAGAATACCAGAAATTTGTTGTTGCCATCTCCACAAAAATTACTGTTAGCAATGCGAAAACCCCAAAATATCTCACTGATGCTTACTTCAAGAAGCAGCAGCTGTGGAAGCTCAAATACTAGGAAGGTGCGATCTTTGACACAGAAAAAGAGAAATGTGAGATTACAGAGCAGGGCAAGCCCTGGTCCCTGGCCATCTCCGAGAAAGCTGTGGACTCAACAATTTTGGCTCGGCATGGTGGCTCATGCCTGTAATTCCAGCACTTTGGGAGGCCAAGGCCAGGAGTTCAAGACCAGCCTGGCCAACATGGAGAAACCTTGTCTCTACTAAAAAAATTGAAAATAAATTAGCCAGGGGTGGTGGCAGGTGCCTGTAGTCCTAGCTCCTTGGGAGGCTGAGGCATGAGAATCTCTTGAACCTGGGGGGTGGAGGTTGCAGTGAGCCAAGATCACGCCACTGCACTCCAGCTTGGGTGACAGAGGAAGACTCTGTTAAAAAAAAAATTACCAAAAATTAAAGCTATTCTTGAGCCCAGGGCTACCTGCAATCGATTTGCCCCGGAGAATGGAGTTTATCTTTTCCAAATTGGTGTTGTTAAGTTTCCTATAACTAGGTGCAGTGGCTCACACCTGTAATTCCAGCACTTTGGGAGGCTGAGGCAGGTAGATTGCTTGAACCCAGGAGTTCACGACCAGCCTGAGCAACATAGCAAAACCTCACCTCTACAAAAAATACAAAAAAAAAAAAAAAAATTGGCTGGGTGCTGTGGCTCACGCCTGTAATCCCAGCACTTTGGGAGGCTGAGGCAGGTGGATCTTGAGGTCAGGAGTTCGAGACCAGCCTGGCCAACATGGTGAAACCCCATCTCTACTAAAAATACAAAAACCAGCCAGGCATGGTGGCAGGTGCCTGTAATCTCATCTATTCTGGAGGCTAAGATAAAAGAATGGCTTGAACCTGGGAGGCAGAGGTTGCAGTGAGCCAAGATCGCGTCACTGCACTCTAGCCTGGGTGACCGAGCAAGACTTCATCTCAAAAAAAAAAAAAAAAAAAAAAAAAGGAAAAGAACCTCCACCTCTTAGGTTCAATCAATTTTCCTGCCTCAGCCTCCTGAGTAGTTAGGATTACAGGTGTCTGCCACCACGCCTGGTTAATTTTTGTATTATTAGTACAGCCAGGGTTTCACCATGTTGGCCAGGCTGGTCTCGAACGCCTGACCTCAGGTGATCTGCCTGCCTCAGCTTCCCAAAGTGCTGGGATAACAGGCGTGAGCCACTGGGTCTGGTCAGAAGACATTGTTTTTAATGGCTATGTATTCACCTGAGTGGCTGTGCCATGAAATGCTTTGTCGCTATCTGTTCCTGCCTGTGGCAGTGTCCCCACAATAATGTCCAGGTTTCTAGCTTAAGCCGCTGAATTACTGTCTTAGGAAAAATCCCCAGGTACAGAATAAATGAGGCTGAGTGTGATGACTCACTCATGCCTGTCACCCCTGCACTTTGGGAGGCCAAGGTGAGCAGATCACCTGAGGCCAGGAGTTTGAGACCAGCCTGGCCAACATGGTGAAACCCTGTCTCTGCTAAAAATACAAAAAAAAAAAAATTAGCGGGGTGTGGTGGCGCATGCCTGTAACCCCAGCTACTCTGGAGGCTGAGGCAGGAGAATCGCTTGAATCCAGAAAGTGGAGGTTGCAGTGAGCTGAGATCACGTCACTGGGACTCCAGTCTGGGCAACAGAGTGAGACTTCGTCTAAAAAAAAAAAAGAAGGAATGGGTCAAATAGAATGAGCACTTTTATGTTTTTTGATACATATGTAGTATAAACATTGCTTTTAGTGACTTAGAAAGAGGCAAGCACATATGTAGAAAGTGAAAACAGCAAATGCCAGTCCATTCTGCAGTTTCAAAAATTTGTATTCTATATTAGCCATAAGCCCAGATTCACTTCTGGGTCCCTGATCTCTAGTTTGCTGTGTGTTTTCTATTGCAGTCAAAGGGACATATACTTCCAATGAAGCAAATTATTCATTGCCACCTGTGGGGATAGCACAAATGCTCTCACAAATAGTTCCAATCTCTTTTTAATTTTTTTTTCTTTTTGAGAAAGGGTATTGCTTTGTTGTCCAGGCTGGAGTACAATGCAATGATTATGGCTCACTGCAGACTCAAACTTCTGGGCTCAAGTGATCCTCCTATCTCAGCCTCCTGAGTAGCTGGGATTACAGGCATGTGCCACCACGCCTGGCTAATTGTTTATTTTAGGTAAAATTGGGTCTTGCTATGTTGCCCAGGCTGGTCTTGAACTCCTAAGCTCAAGCCATCCTCCATCCTCAGCTTCCCAAAGCACTGGGATTACAGGCATGAGCCACCACACTTGGCCTTACTTTAAATTTGTGGAATTAAAAAAGATTTTTTTGTGTGTCAAAATTTTTAGATTTACATTCACAGGTCCACATTTGCCTAAGAGCTGCAGGCTTAGTAGCTTAGTGTTTAGCTGGATTCTCCTTTTACTGAAATGTTGTACCTCCAGTTACCAACTCATTCCAGGAAAAGACTGTGACCTTGAAATGGACTCTTTCATGTCTAGGATTCTTTGTTCTTATTTTTTTTAATTAAATTAAATTAATTAAAAAATTTTTTTTTTTGAGACAAAATCTTGCTCTATTGCCCAGGCTGAAATGCAGTGGAGTGATCTCAGCTCACTGCAACCTCCGCTCCCCATGTCCAATCGATTCTCTTGCTTCAGCCTCCCCAGTAGCTGAGACTACAGGCACAGGCCACCACAACCAGCTAATTTTTGTATTTTTAGTAGAGACGGGGTTTCACCATGTTGGCCAGGCTGGTCTAGAATTCCTGACCTCAGGAGATCCACCCATCTTGGCCTCCCAAAGTGCTGGGATGACAGCCATGAGCCATCTGGGCCCTGTCTAGGATTCTTTGCCTGCTTGTCCTCTCAGCACTGGTTTTTCCACCTCCTGGGACTCCTCACTCAGTATCATCTATGGAGAAAGCTATGAACAAAGCCATGAAAGGAAGGAGGTGATCAACCTGTGTCAAATACTTCACATACGTTTTCTCATTTAATTATCACTACTGTCCTCTGACATGGATATTGTTATTCCTTTTTTTTTTAGAGATGGAGTCTTGCTCTGTCACCCAGGAGGCGGAGGTTGCAGTGAGCCCAGATATGATCTGGGCTCACTGCAACCTCCGCCTCCTGGGTTCAAGCGATTCTCTTGCCTCAGCCTCCCGAGTAGCTGGGATTACAGGCACACACCAAACCCGGCTAATTTTTGTATTTTTAGTAGAGACGAGGTTTCGCCATGTTGGCCAGGCTGGTCTCGAACTCCTGACTTCAGGTAATCCACCCACCTTGGCCTCCCAAAGTGCTGGGATTACAGGCGTGAGCCACTGCATCCGACTGTTATTCCTATCTTACAGAAGAGGAAACTGAGGCTTACAGAGTTAGGTAACCTGCTCATCACAGAAATGGTTGCTCAAATAATAGGTGTTTGTGGTCTGAAGACAAAACAGCAAGTTAGCTCTTGTGCTTACTCCCCAGGATGGCAGCCCCTCCCTGGAAAGTCCCTGGGGCTCCATGCAGGCAGAGATAAGGACGCCACAGCTTCCAGGAAGGGGCTGAGGCGTACCCGCATGCATAGCAACAGCAAGGTCAAACGCCAGCTGTCTAGTAGGTCGGTGTTGAAGAATGAAGTTTGGTGGGGCGGCTGAGAATGAGGCCACGTCTACACTAGTCACTCCAGTGCACACATCATTTCACCCTTCAGCCAGACTGTGGTTCCATCAGGGTGGTGGTAGTCGAACTAAATGAAAATTCACTTTAAATGAAGAAAGAAAATGACTGACTCTCATGCTGCAAATGCTGCCATATTTCTTTCTTTGAGCTGCACCTTCACATTGAACTGATAGATACATTTTTTTCAACCAGGAAGTGCAAATGGTAGAGGGATTTAGAGAGTCAAGCCCTATTCTTGGAGGGGAAGGAACATACAGGGAGTTTAGTGACAGTTCCTGGTCTAGATTTTTGGACTCTTTAAAAAAAATTTTTTTTTTAATTTGAGACACAGTCTCATTCTGTTGCCCAGGCTGGAGTGCAGTGGCATGATCTTGGCTCACTGCAACCTCCGCCTCCAAGGGTCAAGTAATTCTCGTACCTCAGCCTCCCAACTAGCTGGGATTACAGGCTTGTGCCACCACACCTGGCTATTTTGTTGTATTTTTAGTAGAGATGGAGTTTTACCATGTTGTTCAGACTGCTGTTGAACCCCTGACTTTAAGTGATCCGCCTGCCTCGGCCTCCCAAAGTGCTGGGATTACAGGTGTGGGCCACTATGACTGGCCAATATTTGGATTCTTCTATGCCATATTTTTCCTAAAGGAGAAATTTATTTGGACACCCTGGGTCTTCTGGGGAGTGTTGCAAGGGAAACCTCTGCACACGCTTTTTCTGCCCAATGTTTGTCTCCCAACTTGAGACAGAGCTTCCTCATCGTTCTCCTGAGGAGGTCAATATAGGGACGATAATATTGATAAGGGCTGCTGTTGGCTGGAGGTGACAGACCAGGAACCGAGGTCACCCAGCTCTGGCTGCCCTGAGATTTGAAGGGATCAGTGGATACTGATCCACTAGGACCCATGATCTTGGCACACTGGTTTGGAAACTCTGGCTAAAGTACCAGCAGAGACCTGAAAGTACTACTTTAGCCTTAGAGAAAATGTTTTCAGTATAAATCCCAAGGGTAAACTCTTGAGGTTAAAGAAGGAATACGTCTTTGTAATTTCTCTCCCTCTCTCTCTTTATCTAGTACATTAAATAGAAAAAAAATCTTAGATTTACAATCTCATCTTTACATTGATGAGGATACTTTGAAGTCGTGGTAGGGATCAGAGGGATGGGACAGAGAAAGACAGAAGCAGAAAGAGGAAGACAGATGGAGAGAGAAATTGCATTTCACCAGTAATATTCACAACCACTCATCCATGGATCGTAAACCATTGAAAAACTTCCCTGAAACTCTCCAGCCTTAAATAATGTTCTGGGTACTCTTAATACAATTCTGTTATCTAAATTCATTATGAAATTAGGTAACAACATGAAGTAACATATAAAGCAGAGTTTTTGGAGTCAATGAGACCTGGATATGAATCGCAGTTATGCCGACTGTTGGTTCTGTGACCATGGGGGTTGTCGAAGCTTTCTGTACAATGGGAATAAAAATACCAACCTTATGATGCCATTCTATTAATTGAGTGAGATAAGGCCTGTGAAAGTATGAAGCACATATATTTAACTGGCTGCTCAACCCCCATTAATTCTCTGCACGGTAGCTTTGTTCTAACATGGTCACATGCTGTGGCACCAGCTCACAGTAAATTTCTCTGGGCACTTTGGTAATTGCCATAGTCCTTGAAATGGTATCCAGAACAGATCCATCTCACCACGAATTTTATGGTTTAACAATCACTGTTTAATAAAGTTTAATTTGACAGTGTAAGAGGCTTGGAGGTAAAGGTGTTATATTTGTAAATGCAGGCAAAGCATGCATCTGTTCATTTAGTGTATTCATACAGTAACTCCTGAAAGGGCTCTCCAGGAGTTATTGACTCTTACGGTAGTCCTGTGAAGTGAGTATCCTTAGTTCCATGTTACAAAATGAGAAACTCAGGCTGGGAGAGTAAAGTCTCTAAAGTGATTCTGCTAGTAAGTGGCAGAGCTAAGATTACAGTTCTTTTTTTTTTTTTTTTGAGATATAGTTTCCCTCTTGTCGCCCAGGCTGGAGTGCAGTGGCGCGATCTTGGCTCACTGCAACCTCCACCTCCTGGGTTTAGGCGATTCTCCTGTCTCAGCCTCCCAAGTAGCTGGGATTACAGGTGACTGCCACCACGCCTGCCTAATTTTTTTTTCGTATTTTTAATAGAGATGGGCTTTCACTATATTGGCCAGGCTGGGCTCAGACTCCTGACCTCAGGTGATCCCTGCCTTGGCCTCTCAAAGTGCTGGGATTACAGGCGTGAGCCACTGCTCCCAGCCACAAATCAGTTCTTTCTGACTCCAACCCTCTCCCATCCCCATTTCTCAGGCTATGGACACACAATTTGAATACAATGAAATAATGAGATGATCCTTGCATTTTATTGTAAATGTGAATGACAGTACCTGGGAGCCAGATGATGTCTTACCCCATGCATGCTCTTTGGATATGATCAATACTTAGCCTGAAACTTCAGCATCCGATACAACATTTTTCTGTGAGTTTAAATGGAGCTCTAGTGCAATAAGGAAGAAGAATAAGGTTAACGTCACTCAACCATCACCATGATTGTTTTGGTTCACACAGTTTAGTTTAGTTTAGTTTTAAAGAAGTAGGGGAGGCCGGGCTTGGTGGCTCATGCCTGTAATCCCAGCACGTTGGAAGGCCAAGGCAGGTGGATCACAAGGTCAGGAGTTCGAGAGCAGCCTGACCAACATGGTGAAACCCTGTCTCTACTAAAAGTACAAAAATTAGCTGGGTGCAGTGGCAGGCATCTGTAATCCCAGCTACTTGGGAGGCTGAGGCAGGAGAAATGCTTGAACCCCGAGGCGGAGGTTGTAGTGAGCCAAGATGGTGCCACTGCACTCTAGCCTGGGCAACAGAGCGAGACTCTGTCTCAAAAAAAAAAAAAAAAAAAAGAAGTAGGGGAGTTCTTGCTATGTTGCTTAGGCTTGGCCTTTGAACTCCTGCACTCAAGTGATCCTCTCACTTCAGTCTCCTGCACACACATTTTCACTTTTCAAAAATTTGTTTCAAGGCCAGAGGCAATGGCTCATGCCTGTAATCCCAGCACTTTGGGTGTCTGAGGCAGGCAGATTGCCTGAGTTCAGGAGTTTGAGACTAGTTTGGGCAACATGGCAAAACCCCATCTCTACAAAAAATACACAAAATTAGTTGTGGCATGGTGGCTTGCGCCTGCAGTCCCAACTACTCGAGGGGCTGAGGGAGGAGGATAGCCTGAGCCGGGGAGGTAGAGGCTGCATTGCTGTGAGCTGAGACGGTGCCACTGCACTCCAGCCTGGGTGACAGAGTGAGACCCTGACTCTAAAAAAAAATTGTTTTGTAGAGAGTAGAGTGATAGATACTAGAGGTGGAGAAGGGTGTAAGGGGGATGGGGAATGTGAGAGTTTGGTTGGTGAATGAGTATACACAGTTAGAAGGAATAAGATCTAATGTTCGATAGCAGAATGGTGTGACTATTGTTAACAACAACATATTTGATATTTCAAAATAGCTACAAGAGAGGACTCCAAATGTTCCCAACATGTAGAAATGATAAATATACCAGGTGATAGAGATCTTAAATACTATGACTTGATCATTACACATCCTATGCATGTAACAAAATATTACATGTACCTTATATGTACAAATATGTGTTAGTAAAATAATTTGCTTTGTTTTGTTTGAGAGGTGATTTTACTGTTCATTACTGTATGGGTTGAAAACATATCTTTTCTCACATATTGCTAGGTTCATGGCTGAGATCCTCATAACGAAAGACATTGAGAAAATAAAAACATACAAATTTATTTTGTATTTAAATTTTTTTTTTTTTTAAGAGGCAGGATCGCTGGGCATGGTGGCTCACGCCTGTAATCCCAGCACTTTTGGAAGCTGAGGTGGGTGGATCACTTGAAGTCAGGAGTACAAGACCAGCCTGGCCAAAATGGTGAAACCCCGTCTCTACAAAAAATACAAAAATTAGCCGGGTGTGGTGGTGTGCACCTGTAGTCCCAGCTGGTCGGTAGGTTGAGGCAGGAGAACGGCTAGAACCCAGAAGGTGGAGGTTGCAGTGAGCTGAGATTGCGCCACTGCACTCCAGCCTGGGTGACAAAGTGAGACCTTGTCTCAAAAAAAAAAAAAAAAAAAAAAAAAGAAAAGAAATAAAATAGAGACAGGGTCTCATTTTGTTACCTGGCCAGAGTGCAGTGGTGAGCTCATAGCTCACTGGAGCCTTGAATGCTGTGCTCAAGCAATCCTTCCATCTCACCCTCCCAAATAGCTAAGACCACAGGCATGCACCACCATGCCTGGCTAATGTTTAAAAATTTTTTATAGCAATTGGGGGGGCGTCTTGCCATGTTGCCCAGGCTGGTCTTGAACTCCTGGCCTCAAGTGATTCTCCTGCCTCAGCCTCCCAAAGTGCTGGGATTATGGGCATAGGTCACTGTGCTCGGCCCCACAGATTTATTTAATATATGTTTTATGAGACACAGTAGCTTTCAGAAATGAAAACCCAAAGAAACAGGGAATCCTGTGTATTTCTGTGCTTACGTTTGATGAAACTAGTTGTGGAAAAATGTGATCGGATGATGCGGGTATAATCTAATGGTGACAAACTGGGGCATCTCGAGATCCCGTTCATTTGGATTCTTCTCCCGGCTCCTGTGTCGATAAGGAATCTCCTTTCCTCCAGGTATAGGGAGAGCACCTCTGGAATGAAGGTCTAACTATCTGCTTGGCGGGGGAGGGGAAGGGGAAAGAGAGAGTGACCTTTCTGCTTCTGCTGTGCCAAGGTGCCATATTTTGTGGAAGTGTGTCCTGAACCCCATCATTACCAAGGAGAAGTGGGACAATATGTATGCCAGAATCTTACGAGGTTCTTCCTTCTTGAACCATGGCTGGTTTTCAATCTGTAGTGATTAAAAACCTTCCTAGTGCTTTCTTTTACTTCACCAAACCTCCAAACTTCAGTTTCTCTGACTTCTTTTTTTTTTTGAGATAGGGTCTCCCTCTATCACCCATGCAGGAGTGCAGTGGCACAACCACAGCTCACTATAGCCTCTGACTTCCTGGGCTCAAGTGGTCCTCCTGCCTAAGCCTTCCAAGTAGTGGGATGATAGGTGCACACCACCATGCCCGGTTATTTTTTTCTATTTTTTGTAGAGACAGGAGTCTTACTGTGTTGCCCAGCCTGATCTCGAATTCCTGGGCTCAAGTGATCCCACGGCCTCAGCCTTCTGAAGTGCTGGGATTACATGTGTGAGCCACTACGCCTGGCCAGAACACAGTATTTATTATTAGCAAAGTAATGCTTAATCATAGCCAGGTGTGGTGGCAGGTGCCTGCAATCCCAGCTACTCGGGAGGGTGAGGCAGGAGAATTCCCTGAACCTGGGAGGTGGAGGTTGCAGTGAGCTAAGATCATGCCACTGCACTCCAGCCTGGGCAACAAGTGTGAAACTCCATCTCAAAAAAGAAAGAAAAATAAAAAATTAAAGAAAGTAATTCAGAAGAGGAAACTGGACATTTTCTCTTGCTACAAAAAGCTTGGATCTAAGTATCTGAAATGATAACTGTTCATCATATAGCACTCCCTGAAGTCTACCTGTATGTGTCTTAAATTTGTGCTGAAGAAAGGACGTGGAAGAGTTAAATAGAGATACGATTTTTACTCTGTTTTGGAGGTTTTCCTCTTTGTTTAACGTCAAAGTAGTCTGCAGTCCCTTTTGCCAGTTTATACATACTGTTGTACTCCAAGAAGGGCTGGAGGAGCTGAGCGGGCTGCTTGATTAGCTGTGACTCCCTTCCAGGCTGGCTTAAGAGACCAAATGGATTCTACCCCTTTAAGGTTTTAATGATAAGGAGGGGGAATAAGAGGCTCCATCCCTTTCGAATGGGACTTTGTTGAGGCCCGATAATAAATCATTTGTTCCTTCTAAATGCACTCTGGCATTCACACAGGCACACACTCAGATGGTTCCCACTTGAAATTGCTCTTCAAGTGCAAATAGCTCCCAGCCCGGATGGCTGAGCTGCTCTCCAGCCTCCTCTCTCTGGAGTAAGAAGGTTTCAGCTTGTGACCGCCCTGGGGGACTCATGGGTGTACAAAGCCTGTGCCGAAGGAAACAGTCAGCGGCTCACTTTGTCCTCACCCAACCCTTCCCGTCTCCCTCCTTCTAAATGCTGAATCTCAGGAGAGAAGAAAACCAGCCACATAAAGGATTCAGAAGCTCAGCTTGCTTTCCCACTCAGTCTGTCATCCCTGGAGTTGCCGTGGATTCACCCTGAAGCCTTCCCTCTCCCAGGGAAAGTCGCTTCACGTGGCAGCTCAGCAGGTTTGTCCAGCTACATAGGCTACAGAAAACAAGAAGCAGTACCGGAGAGCTGGAGATGATTGCACACCCTGGCCTGAATCTTCCGGTTCCCCCTCCCTCCACCTGGCCGGTGCAAAGCTGTGGGATGCCACGTGGGTTCCCCTTGGCCTGCCGCCCTGTCCCTTCTGCTTTCCCACTTTGCTAGGTGGAGTCATTTTGAACACGCCAAGTGCACCTCTCCATACAGGTGTGCAGCTGGGATAACCAATGATTAATGCATGTGTCTGGCAGGGCCTTTAGGGTAATTTGATTTGCTTAATATCTAGAGTGATCACCCCTCTTCCATCCTCCCCCCGCTTTCTTTTCCTGAGTTTGTGGCAGTGTTTACCTTAGCTGGCGTTTTAAGCTGATGAATGACACTTGTTTCTGGTGTTTGTTTCCACCCAAGTTTTAATTAAATTTTGCAAGAGGCTTCTGCAATTATGGTTCTAGGTCTCTTTCTCCCTCATCTTACCTCTGAAGAGTTATTGAGCGCTCAGAACTTTTCCCAGTTTTCCCTTCTCTCCTCCTCACCATCAAACCCCAGTGCTGATGGGCCGGCAGGAGGCCCCAATCACTGCAGCCATTACTCCTGGGTTTTATGGCCCGTGATGGCAAAAGCCACATCCTGCCCCTGACAGAATCCATTAGGCTGGGGAGGGAACAGACTCCCAGAAAGCGGAGCTTTTCTGCTGGAGGAGAGCTGTATTATGACCTAGCTATAATGGTACATTTGCAAAGTAACCCCTCTAAGAAGATTCTATAGGCACTCTCAAGGGGCTCTGTTTCTATAAGGGAAGAGGTGGAAGCTGTGTTTGCTTGCCTTTTCTCTTTCTTGCCTGCTTGCTTGCTTTTTCTCTCTTTCTTGCTTTGTTGCTTTGGGAGGAGAAAGCAGCCTATGTATGTTCCAACTGAAAGAATGCCCACACGGCCGAGACAGCAAGAGCAATGGATTAATGGACTAGGAAATAGATGAACTAAACCAACCCTGGGTTACAATCTGCCTGCAAAGTTGAGATAAAATTAGAGCAAGTGTATCTGGTTCAATTTATGGTGGGACCACAGTTAGGTCCAAGAAGTAAATGGAGCATGCTTCTGAGGTTGCAAAAGTTGAATTGGCTAAGTTTCTTCAAGTATATTACCCACCTCCTTTTGCTTTGGTTTGCTTAATGTACTTTTAGAAAACTCATAAGAAAGATATTCTGTATTAAAAAAGGAGAAAAATATTTTTAAGAAACATTTCAAGGCTGTGTGCAGTGGCTTATGCCTATAATCCCAGGAGACCGAGGCAGGTAGATCACTTGAGGCCAGGAGTTCGAGACCAGCCTGGCTAACATGGTAAAATCCTGTCTTTACTAAAAATACAAAAATTAGCCGAGTGTGGTGGTGTACGCCCATAGTCCCAGCTACTTGGGAGGCTGAGACACGAGAATCGCTTGAACCCCAGAGGCAGAGGTTGCAGTGAGCTGAGATTGTACCACTGGACTTCAGAGTGAGACTCTGTCTCAAAAAACAAAACAAAACAAAACTCAGTTCCTAGTGGGTAAAGGAATGACCTAGAAATGTTTTTATGGTTTCAACATAGATTGACTAAGACATTGCTGGATGTTGTCAGGATACGAGTGACGTGAGATGTAGTTCTTACTGCCCTGATATAGCTTCAAAACTCTGCTGGGGACAAGACTAACACATTTAAAATAGCTGAATAGCCGGGCGCAGTGGCTCATACCTGTAATCCCAGCACTTTGGGAGGCTGAGGCGGGCGGATCACCTGAGGTCAGGAGTTCTAGACCAGCCTGACCAATATGGTGAAACCCCGTCTTAAAAAAAAAAATAGCTGAATAGAGGCAACCTGGTGTTAAGGAAAGAGACTAGAGTAGAAATGGGTTTGTGGCTTCTATTCCTTCCTCTGCCATTAATGAGTGCTGGGACCTTGGGCAAGTGATCGCTTAGGCCTGCTTTCCTCCCTTCAAATTAAGGGTGTTGAGCAAAATAATCTCTTAGAGTTCCTTAGAGCTTTAATCTTCAGAATCTAATTAACAACATAGGTAGATCTGTTGTATAACCAAGCAATAAAGGGACTGGTGCAGAGAATGAATGCTGCGAGACAGGGTTCAGAAAGGACATGCATCCCTGTGAATGGGAATGGTTTCGCAGAGGAGCACAGAGCAGCATGGAGAAGCATGGAGTAGCTGGGGCTTGGGTTGGACTTTGAAAGGTGCGCAAGAGATCCAGTAAAGAGTAATTGCAAGGTGTCTTTGGAGAATGAGAAATTGGGTAAACCACTGGAGCAGTTTGTAGAGGGGCTAGAGAGGGGGAAGTTAGGAAGTTAGACTGAGGCCTGATTGGAGGGGTCTTGAATTCTGTCCTGAGGAGTTAGAACTTGAGCTTCTTTATTGTCTCTAGGAATTGGCGAGGGATCCCGGGGGGCCCCGCATCAAGATACAGAAAGTAAAATACACCATTAGTACAGTCGTATCTCCGATCCCACATTGCCAGAACCTTGCTACTCCCTCATCAAGAATGGCTCACGCCTGTAGTCCCAGCACTTTGGGAGGCCAAGGCAGGTGGATCGCCTGAGGTCAGGAATTCAAGACCAGCCTGGCCAACAATGGTGAAACCCCATCTCTACTAAAAATACAAAAAATTAGCCAGGTGACAGGCACCTGTAATCCCAGCTACTCAGGAGGCTGAGGCAGGAGAATTGCTTGAACTCAGGAGGCAGAAATTGCAGTGAGCCGAGATCCCGCCACTGCACTCCAGCCTGGGTGACAGAGAGAGACTCCAACTCAAAAAAAAAAAAGAAGAGTTGGAGTTTATTTCCTCTTACTGTGAACTTGGGAGGACCTTTGTGACTGCCTTGATGAACAGATTGTAGAGGAAGTAACACCAGGTGGCTTCTGAGGCTAGGTCATAAAAGGTGATATGGCTTGTACTTGGCTCTTTTTCTGTTCAGACATTTGCCCTTGGAGCTCAGCCATCATGTCATGAGGGAGACCAGCATACACAAAGAGGCCGTGTGTCTGTGTTTTCAGCCCCAGCTAAGATCTCAATTGATAGCCTGCATCAAGCCCCATGCATGTGAGTGAATATGGCTTCAGACCTATCCCCCAGCCTTTGAGCCACTTGGGCTGATACCATCTAGAGAAAAACAAAACAAAACAAAACAAAACAAAAAAAAACTCATTCTCACAGAGCCTGCCTAAACTGTTGATTCTTGAGCAAAATAAATGGTATTGTTTTAAGCCACTACTCTGGGGGTGGTTTGTTACACAGCAGTAGCTAACCAGGACACAGTATGATAAGATGATGCTGGCAGCAAGAAGGAGGCGTGGGGGGTGGGTGGAGGAGAAGCACAGGATGTTTTGGGTACATGTGGGAAAGTGAGGGATAGTGATGTGTTTGGAGACAGGTTGGAAAAGCTATCCCAGATATAATAAAAACCCATTTTTTTTTTGTTTTGTTTTTTGAGAGGGAGTCTTGCTCCATTGCCCAGGCTGGAGTGCAATGGTGTGGTGTCGGCTCACTGCAACCTCCATCCCCCATGTTCAAGTGACTATCCTGCCTCAGCCTCCCAAGTAGCTGGAATTACAGGCATGTGCCACCACGCCCAGCTAATTTTTGTATTTTTCAGTAGAGAGGGGTTTTACCATGTTGGCCAGGCTGGTCTCAAACTCCTGACCTCGTGATCCGCCTGCCTCAACCTCCCAAAGTGCTGGGATTACAGGCATGAGCCACCGCACCCAGCCAAAAGCCTAATTTTTAAAGCTTACTTGTGCCCAGGCAGCGTTGTAAGCACTCTGTATTAACTCATTGAATTCTCATAATGATCCTACAGTGTGCATGCTATTCCTACTTAAGATGAGGAGACGAAGCTCAGAGGTGCTTAGAAACACAGAGTATAGAACTGTAGTTAGGCAGCCTGACTTCCAAGCTTATGCTTTTAACTGCTAAATTTTGCTGGTTTATTAATTCTTTATCACATAAATAACAGGGACCATTCATTTGCCTATTCGTTAAACATTTATTGAGTGCCTATTTGGTGCTGAGCAATGATGAGTGGGCTGATTTTGAAGAATGAGGAAGGTCTAGAAGGTATGTATGAGAATGATAATGTTCTGAGAAAGAGAGAAAGACACAAGAGACGTGGCACATTTTATTTTAATCATATTCTTTTTTTTTTTTTTTTTTTTTTTGACACAAGGTCTTTCTCTGTCAGCCAGGCTGGAGTGCAATGGCACGATCCCAGCTCACTGCAGCCTCGACTTGGACCTGTAATTCCCAAGTAGCTGGGATTACAGGAACGTACCACCACACCTGACTAATTTTTGTATTTTCTGTAGAGATGGAGTTTCGCCATGTTGCCCAGACTGGTCTTGCACTTCTGGGCTTGGGCAATCTGCCTGCCTCAGCCTCCCAAAGTGCTGGGATTGCAGACTTGAGCCACCACACCCAGTCACTTGTTTTATTTTGAAATAATGGTAGAGTAGCAGGAAGTTGTAAAAAATATATATACAGGGAGGTGCTAGGCACCCCAATCAGCCCTCTCCCGATGTGGCATTTCGCGTAACTATGTTACAATATCAATACCATGAAATCGACATTGGTAACCACCACTGCAGTCAAGGTGCAGAACTGTTGGTTGCCACATGCCTGGCACGTTGAGTGTGACGGCAGCAAGGAGTTGGTGAAGTAATGATGAACTTTCGGGAGAAACAAACTGGATAGCTCTTTTTCTTAGAGATGAAGTCTTGCTCTATCACCCAGGCTGGAGTGCAGTGGCACGATCTCGGCTTACTGCAACCTCTGCCTCCAGGGTTCAAGCAATTCTCCTGCCTCAGCCTCCCAAGTAGCTGGAACTACAGGCGGACGCCAGCACGCCTAGCTATTTTTTTTTTTTTTTTTTTGTATTTTAGTAGAGACAGGGTTTCACCATGTTGCTCAGGCTGGTCTAGAACTCCTGAGCTCGCGCAAACTGCCTGCCTCGGCCTCCCAAAATGCTGGGATTACAGGCGTGAGCCACTGCGCCCAGCTGGGAGTGCTTTTTTACATTAGGAGGCTTGAATTTTTTTTTTTAAGATATGGTCTTGTTTTGTTCCCCAGGTCAGTGGTGTGATCACGGCTCACTGCAACCTCCAACTCCTGGGCTCAAGCAATCCTCCCGCCTTGGCTTCCCAACATGTTGTTGGTATTACAGGCATGAACTACCAAGCTCTGCCAGAGGGCTTGAATTTTGAATTTTGTATTAAAGGTTTTAAACCAGTCTTGTCCAATCCACGGCCCACAGGCCACATGTGGCCCAGGATGACTTTGAATGCCGCTCAAGACAAATTCATAAATTTTCTTAAAACACTATGAGATTTTGTTGCGATTTTTTTTTAAGCTCATCAGCTATCATTAGTGCATTTTATGTGTGGCCTAAGACAATTCTTCTTCCAGTGTGGCCCAGGGAAGCCAAGAGATTGGACACCTCTGCATTTAAACAGTGGTAAGGGTTAAAATGGAAATACCTTTTGAGAGAGGCAGGAGAGTGCCTTACATCCACCTGGAGGCTTAAATGACTTCTGTCAGAGTCTCTCCTAAGAGTTTGGCCGGGCATGGTGGCTCACACCTATAATCACAAGAGAAGTCGAGGTGGGTGGATCACTTGAGGTGAAGAGTTCAAGACCAGCCTGGCCAACATGGCAAAAGTCTGTCTCTATTACAAATACAAAATTTAGCTGGGCGTGGTGGTGCATGCCGTAATTCCAGCTACTCGGGAGGATGAGGCAGGGGGAATTGCTTGAACCCAGGAGGTAGAGGTTGCTGCGAGCCGAGAACTCACCATTGCACTCCAGCCTGGAAGATAGAGTGAGACTCTGTCTCTAAATAAAGAAATGAATAAAAATAGAACCTTTCCTAAGAATAGCAGCTGAGAGGAAAGACAGTGGACAGTGGGTGTCTGTGTAGGGACATGGGTGGCAAGAAGGTGATGTCCACTCTGACCTATGGCTGGCTCTTTGCCAATCTCCCCCCTGCCCCTGTGCTCAATGCCTCTCTCTGGAGTTGTCCTCTGATCACTAACTTGCTGGCTTTGCCAATTCCTTCACTCCACAACCCTCTGGCCCATCTGACACCAGGAACAACTGCAAAGGATTATTGTGTTTTGGGTTTTTACATAAATATGGAATGAAATATGGAGACCTTTACAGTTTGTCTAATTTTCTTCCTGTCGCCAAAGCAAAGTGTTATGAACAGTAAGTCATTTTGCAGTTGCTGCAGCTGCTACTGAATATAGATTGGAAAAATGATTTGCTTGAGCAAAGTGGTGATCAGATAAATACCATAAATTGGTCTCTTAAAAAACTGTGTTTGTGTCCATGCGTGGTGGTTCATGCTTGTAATTGCAGCTCTCTGGGAAGCTTAGGTGGGAAAATCGCTTGAGGCCAGGAGTTCAAGACCAGCCTGGGCAATATGATGAGACTCCCCCCTCCCAACCATTGCTACCAAAAAAAAAAAAAAAAATTAAAAATTAAAAATTAGCCAGGCGTGGTAGTGCATGCCTGTGATCCTAGCTATCTGGGTGGGTGAGGTGGGAGGATTGCTAGAGCACAGACATTCGAGGCTACAGTGAGCTATGATCACACCACTGCACTTGAGGCCAGGATTTCGAGACCAGCCTGAGCAGCATGGCAACACCACGTCTCTACCAAAATAAGTAAATATATATGTTAGAGAAAGAGGTCTGCTGCCTTGTTCTCTGAGGTGGTGAGACCAGGAGACTATGGCTTCATTTAGGAGGAGTTTGTCAGCTTCTATTCACCAACTTAAGAGAACTCTTGGGGAGGCCAGGTATGGTGGCTCACACCTATAATCCCAGCATTTTGGGAGGCCAAGGTGGGCAGATCACGAGGTCAAGAGTTCAAGACCAGCCTGGCCAACATGTGTCTTAAGTTCGTCCTCTTAAGAATGCCTACTGAGTTCAGGTGATTCTCCTGCCTCGGCCTCCCGAGTAGCTGGGACTACAGCTTATATTTTTAATCTCTACTAAAAATACAAAGATTAGCCGGTTGTGGTGGCACACACCTGTAGTCCCAGCTACTTGAGAGGCCGAGACAGAATTGCTTGAACCTGGGAGGTGATGATTACAGTGAGAAAAGACTGTGCCATCGCACTCTAGCCTGGGTAACAGAGTGAGACTCCATCTCAAAAAAAAAAAAAAAAAAAAAAGAAAAGGCCGGGAGCGGTGGCTCATGTCTGTAATCTCAGTACTTTGGGAGGCCGAGGCAGGCAGATCACAAGGTCAGGAGTTTGAGAACAGCCTGGCCAATATGGTGAAACCCCATCTCTACTAAAAATACAAAAAAATTAGCCAGGTGTGGTGGCAGGCGCCTGTACTCCCAGCTACTCGGGAGGCTGAGGAAGGAGAATCGCTTGGAGAATCACTTGAACCTGGGAAGCAGAGGTTGCAGTGAGCCGAGATCACTCCTCTGCACTCCAGCCTGGGCGACAGAGCGAGACTTGTCTCAAAATAAATGAATAAATACATACATAAAAAAAGAGAACCGTTGGAATAATAATTTTGAAGGTGTTCAGTTCTTTAGCATCTGATAAAACCCCTTCCCTTTTCATGATCTCACTTAATCCTTGCAAACAGCACTGTGGGGAGCGCAGGGTACAGTAGGGGTTATGTTATCTCCAGTTAATAAATAAAGAGAATGGGAGATAACCTTCAACTGTACAGCTGATAAGATGAGGGCATGTCTTGCAACTTCAGAAGCCTGTGCTTTTTGGATAAATATATGTGGTCCAACTAAATTTTAGGTGAGAGTCACTACTTTGAACAAAAGCAAGGGAGGCTGGGCTTGGTGGCTAACACCTATAATATCAGTACTTTGGGAGGCCCAGGTAGGAGGATTGCCTGAGCCCAGGAGTTTGAGACCAACTTGGGCAACAAAGTGAGACCTCATCTCTACAAAACAATGCAAAAATTAACCAGGTGTGGTGGTGCATGCTTGTGGTCTCAGCTATTTGGGAGGATGAGGCAGGAGGATGGCTTGAGCCCAGGAGGTGGAGGCTGCAGTGAGCCATGTTTGTACCACTGCACTCCAGCCTGGGTGACAAAGCAAGACCCTGTCTTTACTTGGTGACAGCTCTGTCTTGTCGCCAGTGAGGTACCAAGGCCCCTGATGTCCGCACTTTGCAGCTGTCTGTGGAGGGGGTGGAGGCAGGCCTCTTCCTGGCCTCTTCCACGCTCTATCCTGTTGTAGGGTGCCCAGTCTGGGGTAGCTAGTGCCCCTGTATTTCTTAGAATTTCAGCAAAAGGCAGGGTGTGGTGACTCATGCCTGAAATCCCAGCACTTTAAAAGGTTGAGGTGGGCGGACCACAAGGTCAGGAGTTTGAGACCAGCCTGGCCAACATAGTAAAACCCCATCTCTACTAAAAATACAAAAATTAGCTGGGCGTGGTGGCAGGCGCCTATAATCCCAGCTACTCGGGAGGCTGAGGCAGAAGAAATGCTTGAACCTGGGAGGCGGAGGTTGCAGTGAGCCGAGGTTGCATCATTGCACTCCAGCCTGGTCAACAGAGTGACATTCCGTCTCAAAAAAAAAAAAAAAAGAAGAATTTCAGCAAAAAAACCTTTCTCAGCTTCTTACAGAACTCCTGGTCTCCTTACGGTACAGTTATAAGTGCCAAATTCTTGTGAGGATGAACTCAAGATACAAAATACGCTTGGCATACTCACTCCTGAGTGACCACAGGTGCATGCGGGAGTTGAACCCACCTGCCTCTGCCGACAGTCATGGGTCAAGCTCAAAGTCTTGGCTGCTTCTCTGCTCAAGGTGGGTTCTTTCACTGTAACAGCCCATGAGGGGGAGTGTCCGTTATTTATCACCCCCTTCTGCTTCTATACTAAAATGTGAGTGACTGATAAAAAGAAGTAAGCAGTCGTTGATTATCAACATTATGTCAGCCACTGTGCTGGAGGTTCAATGTATGTTATCTCCTTTCAAACCCAGAACGACTCTGACACAGCACAATTTAAGTCTGTGCTCCTATTATCTCAAAATAATAAAAGCTATTTACAACAAACCAACAGCCAATATCATACTGAATGGACAAAAAGTGGAAGTATTCCCTTTGAAATCTAGCACTAGACAAGGATGCCCTCTCTCACCACTCCTATTCAATATAGTATTGGAAGTTCTAGCCAGAGCAATCAGGCAAGAAAAAGAAATAAAGGGTATTCAATTAGGAAAGGAGGAAGTCAAATTGTCTCTATTTGCAGACCACATGATTGTACATTTAGAAGACCCCATCGTCTCAGCCCAAAATCTCCTGAAACTGATAAGCAACTTCAGCAAAGTCTCAGGACACAAAATCAATGTGCAAAAATCACAAGCATTTCTATACACTAATAACAGACTTAAAGAGAGCCAAATCAAGAATGAACTGCCATTCACAATTGCTACAAAGTGCTGAGCTGTGAGCTCCATCGTTCATTCAGAGCTGCTGGACAGGTACGTTTAAGTCTGCTGCAGCAGAACTCATAAATGCTTTTTTTTTTTCCCCCAAGTGCTCTGTCCTGGGGAGTTAGGGCTTTATTTTTAAGTTTCTGTCGTGCTGCTGCCTTTTTTCAGGGCTGCCCTGCCCAGCGAGGAGGCAGCCTAGTCATAGTCTGCCTGCAGAGGCTTTGCTGAGCTGCTGTGGGCTCCGCCCAGCTGCCCTGTGAACTTCCCTGTAGTCCTGTTTATAGGGGTAGAGTTAGAACTGCCTCTGCAATGGCGGACTCTCTCTGTAATGGTGGACTGCCTCAGCAATGGTGGGCTGCCTCAGCAATGGCGGATTACCTCAGTAGTGGTGGACTGCCTAGGTGATGGCAGACGCCCTTCCCCCACAGAGCTGGACCGTCCCGGGTTCAGCGGTGCTTGCTGCTTGCTGTGAAACTTTCAATCCAGAGCGTTTCAGATTGCTGTTTTTTGTGGGGGTGGGACCGGCCGAGCCTGATCACCTGGCTTCCTGGCTCAGACCCCTTTTTTTTCCAGTTGAACGGGCAACTGTGTCTCCCAGGCGTCCCAGTCAGCAGTTGAAAGGGCGTCGCGGGATCTGTGTGATTTCCCGCGCTGCCACCCACTGCGCCTGCTCACACAGCCGCGCGGAGATTCATGGGGCTTTTTTTGCCCGGGAATCTCCTGGCCTGGCTCCCTGGGTGACTCTGCCTCACAGGAGCTCCAATTGCCAGCTACAACGGCGCCCTGACCTGTGTATTTTGTGTGGAGACCTGCCGCACCGGCCAAAACAGCCACGCTGGCGACCCATGGGGCTCCTCCGCCTGGGAATCTCCTGGTCTGTGGGCAATAAAAATCCATCTGGAAATGCGGCGTCCACTCACCCTCCGTGCTTTCGCTGGGAGCTGCAATCCTGAGCTGCTCCTAAGCAGCCATCTTGGATCCTCCCCCCTCAGCAGGTTAGTATTCTGAGGCAGGAGTTGTGTTATTTTTTTTTATGGAAACAGAATCTCGATCTATCCCCCAGGCTGGAGTGCAGTGGCACCATCTGGGCTCACTGCAAACTCCACCTCCCAGGTTCAAGCAATTCTCCTTCCTCAGCCTCCCGAGTAGCTGGGATTACAGGTGCCCGCCACCATGCCTCGTTAATTTATTTTGTTTGAGATGGAGTCTCACTTTGTTGCTCAGGCTGGAGTGCAGTGGCAATGATCTCGGCTCACTGCAACCTCTGTCTCCCGGGGTCAAGCGGTTCTCCTGCCTCAGCCTCCCAATTACAAATACCTGTAATCCCAAATATCTGTAGTTGGGATTACAGGTATTTGCTACCACGACTGGCTAATTTTTATATTTTTAGTAGAGACAGGGTTTTCCCATGCTGGCCAGATTGGTCTTGAACGCCTGACTTCAGGTGATCTGCCCACCTCAGCCTCCTAAAGTGGTAGGATTACAGGTGTAAGCCACTGTGCCTGGCAGGTTGTTTTTAAAATTTCAAATAGGCTCATGCCTATAACCCCAGCACTTTGGGAGGCTGAGGTGGGAGGATCACTTGCGCCCAGGAGTTCTAGAGCAGTTTGGGCAACATGATACTTAAAAATTATCCAGGTGTGCTGACATACACATGTTGTCCCAGATACACAGGAGGCTGAAACAGGAGGATCACTTGGGCCTGGAAGTTGAGGCTGCAGTAAGCAGGGACTGTGCCACTGCACTACAGCCTGAGTGACAGAGCAAGACCCTGTCTCAAAATAAATAAAATAAAATAAAAAAATTAAATTTCAAGTAACAGAAATCTTACTTTAGCCTGGCTTAGAGAATTAAGGGGCATTACTGGCTCCTTTCTGAAAGGTCCACAGCTGACTGGGCTTCAGTGAGGGCTCTGTGTGTCTACAGTTTGCCCATCCTCCACCGTCTGTGGTTCACCTTTGTCTTCAGCAGACTTCTGTCCCTGCAAGATTGTTGCCTGCAGCCACTGGGCTTACCCTGAAAGGGGAGAAAGCACTGCTTTCCATAATCATCCAACAGTTTGTACTTTCACACTGATTGGCTCATCCCTGAACTACTCTAAGCAAATACTACGAGTTAATTGGTTTGGGTCTAGATTATTATTCATACACCAATGACTGCGACAGAGGAGGAGGTAACTTTAAACTGATTGATATATGCCAATTAGGGTCTATCCCTCAAAGCTGGGATAGATTTAATCCTACTCAAGACTGAGTGAGGGGGCCTGGCGCAGTGGCTCACACCTGTAATCTCAGCACTTTGGGAGGCCTGAGGTGGTGTTGGGGTAGGGGGATCATTTCAGGTCACGAACTCAAGACCAGCCTGGCCAACATGGCAAAACCCCATGTCTACTAAAAATACAAAAATCAGCTGGACGTGGTGGTATGTGCCTATAATCTCAGCTACTTGAGAGGCTGAGGCAGGAGAATCACTTGAACCCAGTAGGTGTAGGTTGCAGTGCTGTTGTACTCCAGCCTAGGAGACAGAGCAAGATTCTGTCTCAAAAAGCAAAAACAAACAAAAAAAAGACTGAATGAGGAAATTTTGTGTAGTGTATCTGTCAGGACAGTATAGGTTATGCTGTGGTAATAAACAAATTCAACATCTCAGAGGTTTAAAACCATATAGTCACTTCTAGCTCATCTTTGATGCAGGTGTACAGGAACGCTCAGCTCATGGTGTCACTCTGGGCTCCTGGCTGCCAAAGGTTCCATCTCAATATATGCTTTCACTCTTACTGCAGCAGGGGAAGAAAGCTGGAGAGACCAGCAGTCAAATGTTTCTACCTGGAAATGACACACATGAGTTCTGCCCACATTTCACTGGTGAAAGCAAATGAGATGCCATGCCTGACTTTAAGTGGGGGCAGAAAATCAGACCTCCTGCAAGCCTGGAAGGAGAGGGGAACTGTCTCAGTGACCAGCAATGATGTCTGACACAGCAAGAATGCTGCCAATCAGCAAATACTCATGGTTCTGCTTCAGAAATCATTACAAGGGAATGGAGGTAGCTCTGGTGAACTGCAAAGACCACCATCTCTGAATCAGAACATCTAGGATGGAGTGTGATGGAAATTTACTAGCTATGCATCTCTAGGCAAGGAATCTTAAAAAAAAAAATGTTGTTGCCGGGCACAGTGGCTCATGCCTGTAATCCCTGCACTTTGGGAGGCCGAGGTGGGCAAATCACGAGGTTAGGAGTTTAAGACCAGCCTGGTTAATATGGTGAAATCTGTCTCTATGAAAAATACAAAAATTAGCTGGGTGTGGTGGCAAGTACCTGTAATCCCAGCTACTTGGGAGGCTGAGGCAGAAGAATTGCTTGAACCTGGGAGGCAGATGTTGTAGTGAGGCGAGATTGTGCCACTGCACTCCAGCCTGGGCAACAGAGCGAGACTCCATCTCAAAAAAGATGGTGTCTCGCTACGTTGCCCAGGTTGGATTCAAACTCCTGGGCTCAAGTGATCTTCCCCTATCTCCAGGGTAAGTGCTGGGTCCTCTGCCCTCCGGGACAGCCTGAGGATGTCTCTGTCTCCTGGCAGCTCTGACCCTGAGTGCAGTTTTCCCTGATGGTTTTGCTGGAGAAGGGCTTTTGCTAAGCCTCACTGGGATGTGGTGAGGGCTAATTAGATAATGCCTGTGAAGCACTTGGAGCTCCTTGGAGATGGGCTCTCTATGTATTATTAATGGTGGTGGAGCAGTGTTTCCACACCAAGGACTGGGCGGGGGAAGAAAGGGTAGTGAAGGGCTCCAGAGCAGACACCACCAAAGGAGCCCATTTTTAGAGAGGACTGTCAGCCTTCAGCCTTGTCATGTGAGCTGGGGGGCTAAAGGACAGTCACCGCCATTAAGAAGTGGAAACGTGGGTGTCCCCCTCCACAGGCAGGCTGTGTATGGACAACATGAGTGGGCAAAGGACGGTTCCTGTTAAACCTGTATGTGGCAGTGTTGTGGGAGCTGAGGAGGGAAATCAGTTAGGCTGAGTCCCAGCTGGGCTGTGCCTTCCCAGGGTTTTTCCAATGCCAGGAACTGTGCTGGATTTTAGGGCCACTTCCTGGCCAGGCCAGCACTACCCTCAAGAGGGTTCTCTGCTAACTAGCTGGCATTTTTTTTTTTTTAATGAAGTCTCTCACTGTTGCCCTGACTGCAGTGCAATGGCGCAATCTCAGCTCACTGCAACCTCTGCCTCCTGGGTTCACGCAATTCTCCTCCCTCAGCCTCCCAAGTAGCTGGGATTACAGGTGCACACCAACACACTTTTGAGGTCTGACTGCACCATGAGTGGCATGGTAACCTCTGTGACCTGCATGTACACCCCAGATGAGTTACGGGAAGAAACGATCAACTCCTGCGGTGCCTAACTACCTGAGACATTCTTTTATTGTTTCTTATTCCGGCCTCAATTGACAAGGTCATTGGACTTTGTAACCGACCTTGGCCAACCTCCTGACTCCACACCCTACAACCCCCTCCCAGCTTTTAAACCTAGGACCCCTCCCAGCTTGCAAACCTAGGACCCCTTCCCAGCTTGCAAACCTAGGACCCCCTCCCAGCTTGCAAACCTAGGACCCCCCTCCCAGCTTGCAAACCTAGGACCCCTCCCAGCTTGCAAAAAACCACAAGTTAACTTCAGTAACTTTCCACTGTTTACCCCAAACCTATAAAACCAACTCCTATCCCTCCACCCTTCCTTGACACCCTTTGCAGCCTCAGCCCGCCCACACCCAGATGAGTAAACAGCCATGTTGCTCACACAAAGCCTGTTTGGGGAGGGGGGTCTCTTCATTTAGAGCGTGTGTTTTAACAACACCCCCGCTAATATTCTGTATTTTTAGTTGAGATGGGGTTTCACTGTACTGGCCAGGCTGGTCTTGAACTCTCGACCTCGTGATCTGCCTGCCTCGGCCTCCCAAAGTGCTGGGATTACAGGTGTGAGCCATCCTGCAGGGGCCAGCTTTTGTTTTTTAAAGGGGGAGGGTAAATGACCGCTCTGACTGTCTCTGCCTTTGTGAAGGTTGTTTGGAAGTGCCTCATGCAAATTTCAGTATCAAATGGCCGAGTCATTAGAGGACTAATTTGGGGGTGTCTAATCCTAGGGGAGCAGTTGGGACTCTCCTCCCACTGGAGGGTATAGCTGGTAGACCTGGCACCTCTGTCCCTGTTGACTGCCCTGTATCTCCTTGGGTGGATGGGTGGCTGTCCCCCAAAATATGTTGAAGCCTGTAATGAACCAAATGTTTGTATCCCCCCCAAAAGTCCCATATTGAAGCCTTAATATCCAGTGTGATGGCATTTGGAGGTGGGGCCTTTGGGAGCTAACTAGGCTTAGATGAGATCACAAGGGTGGGGTACTCATGCTGGGAGCAGAGCCCTTGTTTTTTGTTTTGTTTTGAGATGGAGGTTAGCTCTGTCCCCCAGGCTGGAGTGCAGTGGTGCTATCTTGACTCACCATAACCTCCCCCTCCCAGGTTCAAGCAATTCTCCTGCCTCAGTCTTCTTAGCAGCTGGGATTACAGGTACCCGCCACCATACCTGGCTAATTTTTGCATTTTTAGTAGAGATGGGGTTTTGCCATGTTGGCCAGGCTGGTCTTGAACTCTTGACCTCAGGTAATCTGCCTGCCTCGGCCTCCCAAAGTGCTGGGATTACAGGTGTGAGCCACCGCACCTGGCCGGAGCAGTGCCCTTTTAAGAAGAGATGTCTGAGCATTCTCTTGTGCTCTCTTGCTCTCCCTGAGATTGACGCTGCTGACACCTCGATCTTGGGCTTCCCAGCCTCCAAAACTGTGAGAAAATGAACTTCTATTGTTTAAACCACCTGGCCTATGGTATTTGGTTATGGCAGCCTGTGCAGACTAAGACATAGTCTTGACCCCTAGTAACTCGGAATGTGACCTGATTTGGAAATAGGTTTGTTGCAGATGTAATTAGTTAAGATGAAGTCATACTAATGTAGAAGGGTCCCCTAGTCCAATGCCACTGGTGTCCTTATAAGAAGAAACATGGGAAGGGATGGGCACAGAGGGTTGACAATGTGAAGACACACAGGGAGAAGGCCATGTGACAACAGAGACAGAGCTGGGAGCCACGCGGCACAAGCAAGGCTCGGCAAAGGATGGCCGGCAACACCAGGGGCAAGGGAAAGGCAGGGAGCAGCCGCCCCCCCTAGAGCAGGGGTCCCCCAAGCGCTGGTCCATGGCCTATTAGGAACAGGGCTGCAAGCAGGAGGTGAGAGGTGGGCGATGGAGTGAAGCTTCATCTGTATTTACAGCCACTCCCATGGCTCACGTTACCGCCTGAGCTCCACCTCCTGTTAGGTCAGTGGCAGTGTTGGATACTCATAGGAGTGTGAAGCCTATTGTGAATGGTGCTTGTGAGAGATCTAGGTTGCAGGCTCCTTCAGAGAATCTAAAATGCCTGATGATCTGTCACTGTCTCCTATCACCCCCAGGTGGGACCATCTAGTTGCAGAAAAACAAGCTCAGGGCTCCCACGGATTCTACATTATGGTGAGTTGCATAATTATTTCATTATGTATTATATTGCACTGTAATCATAATAGAAATAAAGTGCACAATAAATATAATGCGCCTGAATCATCCTGAAACCACACCCACCCTCCATCTGTGGAAAAACCGTCTTCTACAAAACTGGTCCCTGGTGCCAAAAAGGTTGGGGACCGCTGGCTTAGAGTGCAAGGAGCCCTGCCGACACCTCGATTTCCGACCTCTGGTCTTCAGAGCTGTGAGAGAATGATGTCCTGTGGCTTTAAAGGACCCAGTTTGGGTACTTTGTAACAGCAGCCCTAGGAAGCTGGCACTCTGGGGTCTGAGGGTTTTCCATTGCCCTTTTGATCGGCCTGAAGACACCTCCACTGATGTAGAAAGCCAGCCAAGCCGTGTAGGCCTCAGCTGTCTTTGTTTCCCTGTTTTGGGAAGTCTGTGCACTTGGGCTCCCAGGTTCTCCCATTGAAGCCAGGCCTTCTGCTGCCAAGTTCTCAGACAAAAATGTTCAAAGATACAAAAGAGCTTAGAAACCCAGCGGCTCCAGAGCCGTAGGAAAGCACAGCTCTCGTCCTGTTTAGGGAAAGGACAAGTGTTTGTGAATATCAAAAATCACAAGTCCGTTATTTCCCCCTCGTATATCATCAGGTGACATTTTATTATGGGACACCCAAACTCATCATAGGTTAGTCCCGTAAATGACCATGGGGGACACGGGCAGGTTTGGTCTGAGTTAGTGAAAATCCTAACACACTGGCAGGCTCTGGCATGGAAACGTCTTTGCTGTGCCTGTGAGCCACCCTCAGGCCTTGAAGGGTAGACATTAGAAAGCCACTACTGTCCCCCTGCCCTCGCCCCCAAATAATTCCAAATCACAGGGCCTAAGATAGGTATCTTTTAGGCACATAAACCTTAGCTTCTGTTTGTCATGTGTATGAACAAACCCAGCAAAGTATATCATGTTACCAAAGCTAGTTGTACCATGTTATTTAAACTAGTAATTAAGAGTTTTAAAGCTGGCTTTTCTACAGTCACTGAACCACCAGCGTCCCCTGGCCGGTTCTGGGCAAAGAAAGACAGTGGGGAAATTTGGACCACAGACACCTGGCACTTATCTTAGGTTAGATCGTCTTTCAGAATAAGCAAAAACCTTCAGCGACCTCAAGTCCAGACTCAGCCTCAAGAAGGCCTGCTTAAAATAGTGCCTGAGGCTTTGCCTGTGGGGCCCGCATCCTCCCATTGCTGGGGAGGGGCTGGTACCATTAACAGGGAAAATAAAGCTTTCTTTATTTGTCATCGAGCTGCCCAGCTGAGTCAGACCAACCAGGGGTTTCTGCTTCCCCATGTACTTACCTTGAAAAGATATATAGGGGCTGGGCACGGTGGCTCATACCTGTAATCCTAGTGCTTTGGGAGGCCAAGGAGGGCAGATCACCCGATGTCAGGAGTTCAAGACTAGCCTGGTCAACATTATGACCAGAGCGGGTGAAAACCGCCTCTACTAAAAACACAAAAATTAGCTGGGCATGTGCATGCCTGAAATCCCAGCTCTTCGGGAGGCTGAGCCAGAAGAATTGCTGGAACCCAGGAGGCGGAGGCTGCAGTGAGCTGAGATCATGCCACTGCACTCCAGCCTGGGCAACAGAGTGAGATTCGGTCTCAAAAAAAAAAAAAAAAAGAAAGAAAGAAAAGAGATAGAAACTTGTGTGTGAGTAACTAATGTTTCAATTTGGGTTACTTCTGAAGGCAGAATGGTGCTAAAGATATGGCTTCTGGCTATTAAAAATGTTCTCAGGGGCTGGGCACAGTGGCTCACGCCTCTAATCCTCCTAGCACTTTGGGAGGCCAAACCAAATCAGGAGAATTACCCAGTTGGCTGGGGGATGAAATTATGAACTTGACTTTGGGTAACCTGCTTTGGGACCTTCTGGGCTTTTTATCATGCATTATCTCAGTTAACCCTCACAAGAATTCTAGACTCCAGGATTATTTCTTAGGATTTGTATGAGACAGTTTATGTATGATCTTTCTAGGGAGACTTCTGTCACCAGGGTGCCACCAAGGTCTGGGAGTGAGTCTCACTGGTAGAAATTAAGACACTGTACATGCCAGGAAACCTGGATGATTCCCATCATAATCTCGTACTGTGGTTGGTGACTGTGTCTGGTTGTATTTTTTCCCCCAGAGACGCTCAGTGCCAGGATACACAATTTGTTCTCTCTATTTTCCTTCTGATTTACCATTTGCAGTTCTGTGGGACTGAACACATTAGGTTCTTTCCAGAGAACAAGGCGTGAAAAGCTGTGAGGAAGATGGGCGAGGCCAGGAAATACCAAGCAGGAGGGTGTGTTGGTGGCAGTGGACAGGTGGGAAGATGTCCCATTGGTGGAGGAAAAGGGTCAGGACAGGGATTCAAGACCCTCTGCCCTCCAACATCCCATAGTGAACAGGGCTGGCCCTGTGGCCATAAGGCCAGCGGGTGGCGTGCAC
The DNA here is from genome assembly GCA_036589455.1 of Ateles fusciceps. Classification (NCBI taxonomy): domain Eukaryota; kingdom Metazoa; phylum Chordata; class Mammalia; order Primates; family Atelidae; genus Ateles; species Ateles fusciceps. Next base: position 3,980,071 of record JAZHEH010000093.1, read on the forward strand.
CGAAAGCCCTGTTCAACAGAAGGAGTGTAGAGAGAGATGAGCATGTTTCTTCCAGAGCCTTGTACGAGTGCAGCAGGGTCACCCTCCCCTGCTGAGTGTACTTTGGGACAGTTCAGCATCTGGTCTGTTGGAGCTGACTTTTTGCATATCTGCCTTAGCGTGCTCTGGCTCTCCAAAAGGGTGAGGAAAAGTGTATGGAGGTGGAAGGACTGGCAAACCCAAAGAGACACGTCTAGAAATGCTGCCTGGGCTTTGGACAGAAAATCTGTATTTGCGTGTGTAAGTGAGTGTGTGTGCGAGAGAGAGAGAAAAAAAAATGGAGTAGCTCTTCATCAGTCCATCACTTGTCCTGATTAGAAGGGGCAGGAGCAGGGACTGCTGAATGCTTATTAAACAAAAGATCCAGTTTCCTTGATACATAAAAAAGAAACATCATGCTTTGTAAAGACTTCAGCCATAAGAGGAATATACACAAAGTAGATAAGTCCCAGCTCATCTCCCTCTACCCGAAGATAGCCACTAAACTTACTTTGGAGTGGGGAGTGAGTACTTTGCTTCTTGAATTCTGTGATTTCAGATAGCTTAGGAGAAGTCCTCTGAATGTAATAAAAAAAAAAAAAAAAGAAATGGCCAGGCCAGATGCAGTGGTTCACGCTTGTAATCCCAGCACTTTGGGAGGCTGAGGTGGGGCAAATCACCTGAGGTCAGGAGTTTTAGACCAGACTGACCAACATGGAGAAACCGTCTCTACTAAAAATGCAAAATTAGCCGGGTATGCTGGTGGTACATGCCTGTAATCCCAGCTAGTTGGAGGCTGAGGCCGGAGAATTGCTTGAACCCAGGAGGTAGAGGTTGTGGTGAGCCAAGATCGTGCCATTGCACTCCAGCCTGGGCAACAAGAGCAAAACTCCATCTCAGAAAAAAAAAATGCCCATGCAATGAAATTAAATTTGGCATAGTAGAAAGGGTGCTGGACTGAGTAAGATCTCAGTGCTTAACTAGATTCTGCCACTAATGTGCTGTGTCACATGGTCTTCCATTTAGGACCCCAGCCTGGGACCATTAGGACAGGGTGAAATTGCCATGTGGGAGCCTGGTGACTGAGAGATCCACTCTGGCCCATCCCCCACTCTGCCTTCAAGATACCTGCTCCCAGCCCTGTCTAACTCACCTTCTGTTCCCACTTTGAGATTTTTCTGCCTCTAGGATCTTGGTCCTTGTGTCATCCATCTTCCTGACTCAATGACCTGACTTTTGGCCTGGACCTTTCTCTGGTTTGATGCATTTAGACTAATCCACAGACCATTCAGAGGAAGTCTATGTTAACTTGGGTAAATAATCTATAACATGAGTGGTTAGATAATCATAGTGGCCATTGATTAAGCACTTATATGATGCAGGCATTATGCTAAGCACTTCATATCGAATTTATTCCTCCCAGTATACCTAAGAGATAGGATTTAAAGAGCATAACAGTAAGGTTGTTTTTGGCTACAAGTAACAGAAAACCCAACTCAAGCTGGCTTAAAGGAAGACATTCATTGGCTCACATAGCTCATAGGAATTCCAAAGGCAGAATAGGCTTTAAATTTGGTGGATGGTTGGTTTATAAGAAGGACTTCAGGCTCTTCCCATCTTTCTGCCCTGCCATAGGCAGTGTGGACTGCATCCTGAGCCTAGCTCTCCTCGTGGTTGAGGAGTGTCTGTCAACAGTAATCAAGGTTCTTTGCTTTCTTTTCCATGTGAAGCCTAAGAAAGGTAATTGCTTCTGGAAATTCTGTTAGAGTAACTGTCCTAGAAACTCTTGCGCAAATCCCCTTGTGTGTGTCTTCCTAGACTGATGTGTCTCATGTTTCAATAGCCGAAGAGGAGGATAAGCCTGCTTTGACTGGTTTAAATAAATCAAGACTCACTCCTGGTACCAGAGGAATAGTTAGCTTTCTCTAGTGCCATGGAGGAGAACAAAATCAGGGCTCCACTAGGAGAGAGGAAGGAGGGATGTGAATGTCGGGTGGGCCACGGTATTAGTCCCTTCCTACACTGCTATAAAGAAATACCTGAGACTGGGTAATTTATAAAGAAAAGAGGTTTCATTGGCTCATGGTGCTATAGGCTGTACAGAGAGCATGGCTGGGGAGGCCTCAGGAAACTTACAATCACAATCATGGCGGAAGGGGAAGCAGGTACATTTTCAAATGAACAGACCAGGAGGAAGAGAGAGGTGGAGGTGCTACACACTTTTAAACAACCAGATCTCAGGAGAACTCACTCACTATTCCAAGAGCAGCAAGGGGGAAATTGATGTTCTCCATGATCCCGTCACTTCCCACCAGGCCTCTCCTCCAACATTAAGGATTACAGTTTGACATGAGATTTGGGAAGGGACACAGACCCAAACCATATCAGCACCAACAAGATCTACAAAAAATGAAGTTAAGATAGAACTTGGGCAAATTAACCTTGTTCTTAACTGCTGTGCCTCCTTGCCTGATGTCCCTTCTATCTCAAATATGCCATGTGTCCAATCAATTAGAAACATTTCAACCAGTATAAGAGTGTGTATAAACCAGTGTAAGAGTATAAATAAATGCTGTCTTAATCTCTAGACACATTCAACTTCTCTATATAGCCTTTTTCAAAAGATATTTTGTGAGTGCCAGATAATACTGAAGAATATTTTGGTCTAAGATACCCAATTATCAGTTTATGAGTGAAGTATTTCAGTTTCGAAGCTCCAGATCTCTTTCTGATTCCCTAATATGCAAGTGTACAAGATTTCATGCCAAACAAATAATTAAATGAAAATAGTTTATCCACAATAAGAGCTGGGAAAATCAAACAATGTTTATCTTCTCCTGAGTTTGTTTGTTTGTTTGTTTGTTTATTTTGAAATAGAGTCTCACTCTGTCACCCAGGCTGGAGTGCAATGGCACAATCTTGGCTCACTGTAACCTCCGCCTCCCAAGTTCAAGTGATTCTTCTGCCTCAGCCTCCCAAGTAGTTGGGATTACAGGCGCGTGCCACCGTGCCCGGCTAAATTTTTTGTATTTTTAGTAGAGATGGGGTTTCACCATCTTGGCCAGGCTGGTCTTGAACTGCTGACCTTGTGATCCACCTGCCTCAGCCTTCCAAAGTGCTGGGATTACAGGCATGAGCTACTACACCCGGCCCTCCTGGGTTCATTTATTAAGACAAACTCTTCCAAGGGAGGTGGAGCAATATGGCCAAATAGACCCCTCCAGCAATCAACCCCCTTGCAGGAACACCAAATTGCACAACTATCCTCACAAGAAAACACCTTCATAAGAATTAACAATCAGGCATCCTCCCCAACCCACTGCCACTATCACTGTGGCATGATCAAAACCAAAACCAAAGCCAAGGCGGCCATGGTAGCTCATGCCCATAATCCCAGCACTTTGAGAGGCCCGGGTGGGCAGATTGCTTGAGACCAGGAGTTTGAGACCAGCCTGGCCAACATGGTAAAACCTCATCTCTTCTAAAAACACAAACATTAGTTGGGCATGATGGTACATGCCTATAGTTTCAGCTATTTGGGAGGCTGAGGCAGGAGAATCGCTTGAACCCAGGAGGCAGAGGTTGCAGTGAGCTGAGATCATGCCACTACACTCCAGCCTGGGCGACAGAGTGAGACTCTGTTTCAAAAAAAAAAAAAAAAAAACAAAACCAAAGCCAAAACAAAAACCAGTTGTCATTTTATGACACAGATCTCAATGGTGGAACCTACAGCTCACCAAGGTAGGGACACAACTTGGCGCAGTAAAACAGAACCCCAGGCTCTGTCTCCAGCATTTCCTGAGGCTTTCAGGAATGGGACCAACCCTAAGTAAACGTTGACTGTCTCCAATGCTCCAGAACTCTAACTGAGCCCATTAATTTTTTTTTTGTAGTGTTATGGTGAATTTTATTTTCACTATGCAATTTTTGTTACATTCTGGTAGTTGCTAGAATTATTTATTCACTGTTATAATAAGACTCTTCATGCATGTATGACTTTTCACAAATATCCTTTATAAATAAAATTTCCTAATTTTACATGGTTAAAAGTGAAAGTGGCAGATCTTTATTCCCAGGATCCTTTGCTATGATTTACTGGTGAATCGCAAAAGTTAAAGTATTTTAAAGTTGACTAAACAAGGGAGTATTGTACTATTAGAATCCATATTTGCGGCCTCAAATGTACATACTGACATTTGAAATGAAATATATTAAACTTAAGAAAAGAGACAAACTCTAATTCACCTTAAATTGGGAAAAAGAATCACAACCAATGTATCAGGCAGGTTTTTTAGTTTCAACAACAGCTCAAATTGATTTACACTATAAATGGAATATAACCAGACATGTGGCTCATGCCTATAATCCCAGCACTTTGGGAGGCCAAAGTAGGTGCTTCACCTGAGGCCAGGAGTTCAAGACCAGCCTGATCAACATGGTAAAACCTGTATCTACTAAAAATATAAAAATTCGCCAGGCGTGGTGATGCGCACCTGTAGTCCCAGCTACTGGCGCTGCTGAGGTGGGAGAATTGCTTGAACCCAGGAGGTGGAGGCTGCAGTGAGCCGAGATTGCTGCATTCCAGCCTGAGCAAAGGAGCAAGACTCCATCTCTAAATGAATGAATGAACAAATGAATGAATGAATAAAATATATTGGCTTGCATCTACTGGAAAACCCAGAGCCACGGCAGGCTTCTCGTAGCTCAGAGATGCTTCCAAAGATCCTGTCCCTCTCATTCTCTCCTCTCTGCCTTTGGTGGCTTTGCTCCATCCCGAGCCGAGCTCATCTCAGGTCCCAAGATGGCTGCCTGTAACTCTGGGACTACATGCTCCCCATTCATATGTGTTGATGACAAAGGAATCACTCAACGACTAGGAAACTTCCTTCCTGAAGTCCCCAGCAATGTCCACTTGTTGACCGAACCCAGTCTCTGAACAGGAGAAAGGAAGAGGCTGATCGGCTTACCCTGTATCAGGTACCTCAGCCCAGGTGTTGACCCTAGATGACCAACAGAGACCAGGGCCCGTAGGAAAGGGAGGCGGAAATGACTCTGGGAACAGACTGCATTCAAAGTTTAACTGCAGCAGCTTATAGATCTCGATCACCGAATCCTCCCAGACTTCCCAGAAACAGTGTGCATGGTGGTAGAGAGAAAGGGTCTGTTAGAGGGGAACTGAGAGAAAGATAACAGAAATCACATTGTAGGCACAGGTTGTCAGGATTTAGCAGTAATTCTCTAGCCAACCCAAAGTGTCCGTGGGTGGAAAGTTGAGAATCATGTCCTGACAAAGCTGGCTGAGTCATCCCTACCCTCCAAGGCCTCCTTCTTCCTCCCTATTTATAGGATACCCTTCCAAGCCTCAGAACCTCACACTCTTTAATATTTATGTTTATCTGATACTCTAGCCATGGGCTAGTACCTCCCCACATAATGAGGGATGAATCCTCTCAGAAAAACCTCCTCTAGAAGACCAGCATTGCATTTACTTCTCAACAGTGAGGGTATTGGCCTGGGATCATCTTTAAGCAGTCTCGGCCCCATGTATTCCACTTCATTCATTCATTCATTCATTTATTCATTCACTCATTCATTCACTCATTTTGCAAGTATTTATTGAATGCTACTCACGTGCCAAGCATTATTCTATGCACTGGGTTGACAGAATCATAAAACTGTCAAAGTCTCCATCAAGGGGAGCTTTCATAATAGAGGAGTAGATAGGAATCAAAAAAACATATTTACACTATAAAGTTAGGAAATGATAAATGCTATGAAGAAAAATAAAACAGGATCAGGAGTAGAGAATGTGGGTGAGAGGTTATTGACTGTGTTAAGGTGGTAAGGGAAGTCCTTCCTGAGAAAGAACCAACACACACAGTGCCTCACAGTGACAGAGAAGAATCCCTGAAGAATTAATTCGTTAACTGATTGGTAGACCCAGAGTTGGGGGCTCCCTCGGCCCTTTCCCAGAAGCAGGCCTGTTTAGTTCAGTCCAGATTGAGTATGAACTCTTTGGTCTCCAAAAGAGGGATGAAACAAGCCATTCTACCTTAAAACTGAAAGGGCAAAAATGCAGAGGAGTAAGTATATAAATACTAGCTCGCCTTTAAATTATTTGCGCATTTGCAGAGAGCTTTATGAGTAAAGGGGTGGTCCTTAGAGTAAATCTGCCTATTGGCAAATAAGCATTTTCCCCAAATGGGCCCAGATGGACTATCTTCCCTTCACTGGAGTGCTGGTTAGTGATGCCCGTGTGGATACCGGGGATGAAAGCACCAGTTTGACCCAGGCATTCTTTGACCTACATGTTTATGCGGGGATTAGGAGTAGAATGAGCTGTCACTGAAAATATGTGCTTTGTGTATTTAGAAGATGAGTATTTTTTTATTGCTAATTAGTGTTGGGCTCATACACATTTGTCATGTTGGTATGTCAGGTTCATTTGTCCTTTCAAACTGAACTGTTTTAATTAATCTTTCTTCATCCACCCTCTGTTACAGTCTGGCTATAACTCAGACTGCTGGGGCTCTATAGTAATGGGATTTCTACTCAGGAAACCTCGAATTTTAAAGCTAAATCTAGTGTTTCAAACCTGTGCAAGAACATTGCATTGGGTGCATCCAAACCCTAGCCTCACCTTGCCATAGAGAACTCCTGAAATGGGGAAATGGGTGAACTGCCTTGCTCACATTGTCTAAGACTTGGCCTTGGTGGCATTCTTTTCCATGAAGCATTTCCTAAATCCACCCAAGAATTGGACAACCCTACTTTCTTGGAGCCCACATGAGAAAGACCGTAACATGTAGGTTTCAGTGTCTCTGATTTAGTTGGAATTGTATTGCAAATGCTTGGGATATGGTTTGTTTTGTGTCCTCACCCAGATCTCACCTTGAATTGTGAAATCCCCATGTTGTTCTTGTGATAGTTGATAGTGAGTGAGTGCACGCCTGGCCAAGTACTTAATAATTTTTAATCAAATTTCATCCGACTCATATGTTTCTTACAAAACAAGTGGAATCCGACCCCAATAGAAAAACTTAACTGATGGGAAATCTAGAAAATTCTGGTAAATCTGGTAAATGCTGGAAAATCTTAGAAAATTCTGTCACTGATTTTATTTTTTCCTGAAGAGTGGAAAAGACTCTCGTTGCTCAATTTTAATAGCAGAGTATCTTTTGAAACATTAATGTCTTCTGATAATAAATTTGCAGCCTGGTGTGGTGGCTCATGCCTGGAATCCCAGCACTTTGGGAGGCTGAGGTGGGAGGATTGCGTGAGCCCAGGAGTTTGAGGCCAGCCTGGGCAACACAGGAAGACCCTGTCTCTATATTGAAAAAAATTTTATTTTAAATATTAAAAAATAATGATAACTAAGTAAGGGCTGGGCGCACTGGCTCAAGCCTATAATCCCAGCACTTTGGGAGGCTGAGGTGGGCAGATTGCCTGAGCTCAGGAGTTCAAGATCAACCTGGGCAGCATGGTGAGACCCTGTCTCCACTAAAAACATAAAATAATTAGCCAGGTGTGATAGCGCTTTCCTGTAATCCCAGCTACGCGGGAGGCTGAAGCAGGAGAATCACTTGAACCCAGGAGGTGAAAATTGCAATGAGAGTGGATCATCCCACTGCACTCCAGCCTGGGTGACTGCGTGACTCTTCCTCCAAAAAAAGAAAGAAAGAGAAAAAAAGCAAATTTGAAAAGTATTACCCTAACAAATAAGTATTCCAGTATAAGTAATATTCTGACCTTAAAAAATAATATCTCTTTTTATATGGGCTCACAAAAAATAATAAAAATACCGTGACATTTGGATATCATGTTACTACTTATGTGGCACTACCACATCCATTCTATTATTTGACCCTGAAAAGTAATGTCAGAAGCAATTATCATAATTATAGCCATTTAAATGATGAGGCAAGTAAGAATGAGTTGCCTCTCTATCTTATTGGTAGAAGAGTTGGTGCACAGGCCCAGATCTGTCTTCAGAAACCCTACATGCTGGGCTGGGCATGGTGGCTCATGCCTATAATCCCAGCATTTTGGGAAGCTGAGGTCACTTGAGCCCAGAAGTTCAAGTCTGCAGAGAGCTATTATCGCAGCACCGCATTCCAGTCTGGGTGACTGAGTGAGTGAGACCCTATCCCTAAAAGAAGTGTGTGTGTGTGTGTGTGTGTGTGTGTGCATGCGTGTTGAGACAGGGTGTCACTCCCGCTGCCCAGGCTGGAGTGCAATGGCACCATCTCAGCTCACTGCAACCTCCGCCTCCCAGGCTCAATGGATCCTCCCACCTCAGCCTTCCAAGTAACTGGGGCTACAGGCTCATGCCACTGCATGCGGCTAATTTTTGTATTTTTCATAGTGATGGAGTTTTGCCACGTTGCCCAGGCTGGTCTCAAACTCCTGAGCTCAAGTGATCCGCCCGCCTCTGCCTCCCAAAATGCTGGGATTACCAGTGTGAGCTGCCACACCCAGGAAGCTACTGGGGCTCTAAAAGGATCTGTAGACCCAAGATGTCTGAGGGTGGAGGTGAGTGAGGCAGGGTCAGGAGGTGGCACCTCTGACCGGCCATGGTGCTAAGACTGAGATCAGGGGAGGAGTTAGGCCACATACTAGCCTCTGGTCTCTGGTTGACTTTGCTTGTTTCAGTTGCCCACGACTGATTATCCCACCTGTTTCTGACAAAGAGTTTTCAGTGACAATAACCAGGCTCATCCTGAAAATGAGCTCAAGCTAAGAATAAATGCAGTGCGGGGGAACATGAACATTAAAAACAGGATCATGGCCAGGCACAGTGGCTCATGCCTGTAATTCCAGCACTTTGGGAGGCTGAGGCTGGTGGATCACGAGGTCAGGAGTTAAAGAACAGCCTGGCCAAGGTTGTGAAACCCTGTCTCTACTAAAAATACAAAAAATTAGCCAGGGATGGTAGTGGGCGCCTATAATCGCAGCTACTCAGGAGGCTGAGGCAAAGAATTGCTTGAGCCTGGGAGGTGGAGGTTGCAGTTAGCCGAGATCGTGCCACTGCACGCCAGACTGGGTGACAGAGTGAGACTCTGTCTCAAAAATAAATAAATAAATAAGTAAAAAATAAATAAAAACAGGATGTACACCAAGGCCGGATCGTAGCCACCCCAGGCCCACAGTTCCATATCTGAAATCCTTGGAGCCAGATGGGTCGCAGGACTCAGGCTGTTACCTACCACCCCTGCTGGACTCCCTTGTAGTATTGAGCAATCAAGCAACGTACTTTTTCTGAAGCCAAAGGAGAGAGATGCACATAAAATGAGACAATGTCTATAAATAGGCTCATGTCAGCTCAGGCCAGGTCAGGCCTTGACGCGCAAGTAGTTATGTAATAAGTTGTGCTTTGGGGAGCTTTTTAAATTTCAGCATTGTGGATAAGGAATAATAGACTCTTATCCTCTTGATGCCATCGTCACCCCATTTTCTCCTCATTACTCATCTCAAAGACAAAGCATCTTGCTGGAGTTCACAATCGCCAGTGTTCCATTCCTTAGAAGGACATGTGATGTCACCATTTTCGGGATGCCTCTTAATATGGGAAGGCCCAATTTTTGACCCTGAAGAATTATCTTTAGATGTTGAGCTCATGGAAGTGTGGCAAATGAGAAAGTTCCCAAGAATGGTTGGAATTTTGTAGACTGAGGGGCCTAGAGGGGGGTCCCTCCACGTGACAGCTGTGGCAGGATCGAGTGTTCACTTTCTATAAGGAACAGATTGGGGGAGATGGGAGGATTGCAGCACAGGCTTTGTGCTGGGAAGTCATGATGTGAGCTGAATGACAGGCTGCCAGGATTATAAAATGAAGGGTTTGGGTTACATGTCTTAAATAATGAAAAATCGCTGAAACTGGCAGAATAGAAATGGGGCCCAAGCAGGGTGTGGTGGCTCATGTCTGTAATCCCAATAATTTGAGAGGCTGAGGTGGGAGGATCTTGAGCCCAGGAGTTTCAGACCAGACTGGGCAACATAGTGAGACCCCATCTCTACAAAAAATTAAAAAAAAAAACAACAACAGATGTGGTGGTGCATGTGTGTGGTCTCAGCTACTCAGGAGACCAAGGTGGGAGGATTGCTTGAGCCTAGGAGGTTGAAGCTACAGTGAACCACAACTTCACTCAGCCTGGGCAACTGAGTAACACCCTGTCTCAAAGCAAAGCAAAACAAAACAAAAAAAACAAAAAAGGCAGCCAGGCACAGTGGCTCACGCCTGTAATCCCAGCAATTTGGGAGGCTGAGGTGGGCAGATCACCTGAGGTCAGGAGTTTGAGACTAGCCTGGTCAATATGGCGAAACCCCATCTCTACTAAAAATACAAAAATTAGCCAGGCATGGTGGCATATGCCTGTAATCCCAGCTACCTGGGAGTCTGAGGCATGAGAATTGCTTGAACCTGGGATGCGGAGGGTGCAGAGATTGGACCACTGCACTCCAGCCTGGGTGACACAGTGAGATTCTGTCTCAAAAAAAAAAAAAAAAAAAAAAAAAGGAAACTGCTCACTGTTTGCTGAATTTACCAACCTGGTCCTGCATTGGAAGCTCTGTTCTGCTTTGTCCTTTGCCTGAAATGCCCTTCCTGGGCTCCCCTCCTGGGCTCCCACTCATCTTTCAGGACTCAGCTCAAATGTCACCTGCTTTGTGGAAGCTCTCCCTGGCCTCCCTGGGGAGCACTCACTGTTCCTTTTTCTGTGCCTTTGCAGGCACCTGAGGGCACTTCTCTCATTTCACTGTGACTTCCTCCAGGGCAAGCACTCAATCTCTTGTTTTCTGACTGGCATGTGGCACAGGGCTTGGCCCACAAGAGTGCTAAGTAACTGTTACCTGAATAAATGTGCTGCTGTGTCCTCTATCATGTCTTAATATTCTCTCAGCTCTCTGTTTTTTGTTTGTGTTTTAAAATAGATGATATCTATGTAATGGGAATGGTAAATCTCACGTGGATTAAATTTTGGGACATAAGAATTATCACCAGCCTCCAATAAAGAACCATGGATGGCTGGGTGTGGTGGTTCACGCCTGTAATCCCAGCATTCTGGGAAGCTGAGGTGGGTGGATCTCTTGAGGTCAGGAGTTCCAGACCAGCCTGGCCAACATGGCAAAACCTTGTCTCTACTAAAAATACAAAAATTAGCCGGGCATGGTGGTGGGCACCTGCAATCCCAACTACTCAAGAGGCTGAGGCAGGAGAATCGCTTGAACATGGGAGGTGGAGGTTGTAGTGAGCTGAGATCATGACACTGCACTCCAGCCTGGGCAACAGAGTGAGACTCTGTCTCAAATAAACAAATTAATAAATAAATGGAACCAATGGCATTCGTATTAATTTCCTAGGGTTATCATAGAAATTACCTCAAATTTGAAATCTATTCCCACAGTTCAGGAGGCCAGGAAGCCCAAAATGAAGGTGACAGGAGCATTGGTTCCTTCTGTGGGCTCTGATAGAGAATCCATTCCACGCCTGTCTCCTAACTTCTGGTGGCTATCAGCATTCGGCGTTTTGGAGTGATGCCTCACTCCAATCCCTGCCTTTGTGGTCACATTGTAGTCTTACTTATGTGTCCTTGTGTCTTCTGTCTCTTTCGTTTTTTCCTTTCTGAGATGGAGTCTCACTTGGTCACCACACCGGGCTAATTTTTGTATTTTTAGTAGAAACAGGGTCTCACCATGTTGGCCAGCTGGTCTCTAACTCCTGACCTCAGGTGTAATCCCAGCTACTTCGCCGCCCAAAGTGCTGGGATTACAAGTGTGTGCCACAGTGCTTGGCTATTGTTTTTTTGTGTGTGTGTGTGATGGAGTCTTGCTCTGTCACCCAGGCTAGAGTGCAGTGGCACAATCTTGGCTCACTGCAAACTCAGCCTCCCAGGTTCAAGTGATTCTCCTGCCTCACCCTCCCGAGTAGCTGGGATTACAGGTGTACGCTACTGCACCCAACTAATTTTTATATTTTTAGTAGAGATGGGGTTTCACCATCTTGGCCAGGCTTGTCTCGAACTCCTGAGCTCATGATTCACCCTCCTTGGCCTTCCAAAGTGCTGGGATTACAGGTGTGAGCCACCAAGCCTGGTGGCTATTGCTTTTATTTCAAGCAGTGTCATTTAATGGCCCAGGGGGATATCAAGAAGCAATATAGCATACAGGTTAGGGGCTCAGGACTGGAGTCAGTCTGGATATAGTTTCAGCTCTAGTCTCTGAACCTGGATTTTCTTGTCTAACGAATGGGGTGATGTAATATTAGCAGCTACCTGCTATAGAATGACTGTTTTTGTTCCCACCAAAATTCATATGTTGAAATCATAACCACTAATGTAATGATATTAGGAGGTGAAGCTTTGGTAGCTGATAAGGTTATAAGACAGAGCTCTCATGAATAAGATTAATGCCTGCTATGGTTTGAATATTTGTGGCCCCCCCTCACCCAGACTCATATGTTGAAACCTAATCTCCAATGCAGTAACAAGAAGTAGAGCTTTGGGTTGTGACTTGGTGATAAGGGTGGAGCCCTCATGAATGGGATTAGTGCCCTTATAAAAGAAGCCAGAGGGTGTCTCTTCACTCCTTCTGCCATATGAGGACACAGCAGGAGATGCCATCTATGAACCTGTAAGAAGGTCCTCGCCAGACATCGAATCTACTGGTACCTTGATCTTGGACTTCCCAGCCTTCAGAATTGAAAGGAATACATTTTTTTTTTTTGTTAATAAATTACCCAATCTAAGGTCTTTTGTTATAGCGGCAACACAGACTAAGACAGTGTCCATATAAAGGAGACCCTGGCCAGGCGTGGTGGCTCACACCTGTAATCCAAGCACTTTGGAGGCCAAGGCGGGCAGATCACCTGAGGTCGGGAGTTCAAGTCCTGCCTGACCAACATGGCAAAACCCTGTCTTTTTTTTTTTTTTTAAAGGCGGGGTTTCACCATGTTGGTCCAGCAGGTCTTGAACTCCTGACCTCAGGTGATCCGCCCACCTTGGCCTCCGAAGTGCTTGGATTACAGGCGTGATGAAACCCCATCTTTAAAAAAATTATAATAATAAAAAATAAATAAAGGAGACCCTCCATGGGAGCGGAGTAAGGATTGAAAAACTACCTCTTGGGTACCGTGTTCGCTGTCTGTGTAATGGGTTCTCTAGAAGCTCAGCACCTACCAGAACACAATATTGCAATCTATCCATGTAGCAAATGTGCACACATACCCCCTGAATCTAAAATATTTTTAAAAAAGAAAGACCTGGCCGGGCATGGTGGCTCATGCCGGTAATCCTAGCACATTTTTTTTTTTTTTTTTGAGACATGGGATTTTACCATGTTGATCAAGATGGTCTTGATACATTGACCTTGTGATCTACCTGCCTCAGCCTCCCAAAGTACTGAGATTATAGGCATGAGCCAATGCACCTGGCCAGTCCTGGCACTTTGAGAGGCTGAGGCGGGCAGATCATAAGGTCAGGAGACTGTTACCATCCTGGCCAACATGGAGAAATCCCATCTCCACTAAAAATACAAAAACAAAAACAAAAACAAAAAAACTAGCCAGACATGGTGGTGCGTGCCTGTAGTCCCAGCTACTCAGGAGGCTGAAGCAGGAGAATTGCTGGAACCTGGGAGGCGGAGACTGCAGTGAGCCGAGATCACACCACTGCACTCCAGACTGGGTGATAGAGTGAGACTCTGTCTCAAAAAAAAAAAAAAAAAGACCCTGGAGAACTCCCTTGCTCCTTCTGCCATGTGAGGTTATAGCAAGAAGATGGCAATCTACGACCCCAAAATGAGCCCTCACCAGATACTGAATCTAGTGGCACCTTAATGTTGTACTTCCAGCCTCCAGAACTATGAGACACACACACACACACACAATATTATTTGAGCCACCCAGTCTATGGTATTTTTGTCATAGCAGCCTGAACGGACTAAGATACCAACATATAAATGGCAGGGGCGGGTGGAAATTGAGACATAGATGAAAAGTGTTTAGTATGTATGTAGGAGATACTTGATAAAGGTTATGAGTCAATTATTAGGCAGAGGCGAGAGTTTACTAGCCTGCAGATGCTACCATCACCACAAGGGCAATATATCTGAAAGTAGTATTCAACCCTCAAGCTGCTCCGAACTTAAAGCAGCTATTTTTCTTTTTAACTTCCTTCTATGTGTAAAGTCTGTTTCCTTTAGGTCATATGTTTGTACTGATTTGCAGGCATCTGTGAAGATATCAGAATAATTGAATTTTAGAGCTTATCAGTCATCCAGTAGAGTGTTTTCCACCTGGGATACCCAGAGGGCTCAGCCTCCCTGAATATAGTAATGGGAGTCCTCAGGCTTTTTCCAATATGGGCACACTTCCTTTCATTTTGCTTCATCTTATTGCATTGCTTTGCAGATATCTCTCTTTTTTTTCTTTCTTTTTCTTTTCTGTTTTTTAACAAATTGAAGGTTCGTGGCAACCCTGCTTCAAGCAAGTATATTTGCGCAATTTTTCCAACAGCATGTGCTGCTCACTTCCTGTCTGTCACATTTTGGTAATTCTTGAAATATTTCAAACTGTTTCATTATTATTATGTCTGTTATAGTGATTAGGGTCAGTAATCTTCCTTTTGTTTGCTTTCTTTTATCTTTTTTTTTTTTAGATGGAGTCTCACTCTGCAGCCCAGGCTGGAGTGCAGTGGTGTGATTCTCGGCTCATTGCAACCTCCTCCTCCCTGGTTCAAGCAATTCTCCTGCCTCAGCTTCCCAAGCTGGGATTACAGGCATGTGTCACCATGCCTGGGTAATTTTTTTTTTTTTTTTTTTAGTAGAGATGCTGTTTCACCATGTTGGTCAGGCTGGTCTTGAACTCCTGATCTTAGGTGATCCACCCATCTTGGCCTCCCAAAGTGCTGGGATTACAGGCATGAGCCACCTGGCCTGGCCTGTTTGCTTGTTTTTGAGACTGGTTCTCACTCTGTGCTCAGGCTAGAGGGCAGTGGCGTGATCTTGGTTCACTGCAGCCTCCACCTTCTGGGCTCAAGTGATCCCCCTGCCTCAGCCTTCTGAATAGCTGAGACTACAGTTGTGTGCCACCATGTCCAGCTAATTTTTGTAATTTTTGTAGAGATGATGGTCTCACCATGTTACCCAGGCTGGTCTCAAATTTCTGAGCTCAAGCGATCCTCGCACTTGGCCTCCCAAAGTGCTGGGATAACAGGCATGAACCGCTGTGCCAGTTTTACTTCTTTTGCTATCATTCCCAAATTGATAATCTCTGATGTTATTATTGTGGTTGTTCTGGGACACGATAACTATGCCCAGACTTAATTGATAAATTCTGTGTGTGTGCTGACTGCTTCACGACTGGATATTCTCCCATCTCTCTCTCTCTCTCCTTGGGCCTTCTTATTCTCTGAGACAAAATAATTTGAAATTAGGCCAACTAATAACCCTACAATGGCCTTAAGTGTTCAAGTAAAAGGAAGAGTCATATGTTTCTCACTTTAATCAAAAGCTAGAAATGATTAAGCTTAGTGAGGAAGGCATGCCAAAAGTGGAGATAGGCCCAGAGCTAGGCCTCTTATGCCAAATAGTTAGCAAAGCTGTGAATGTGAAGGATAAGTTCTTGAAATAGATTAAAAGCGTGACTGGGCGCGGTGGCTCATGCCTATAATCCTAGCACTTTGGAAGGCTGAGGCGGGTGGATCACCTGAGGTCAGGAGTTTGAGACCAGCCTGGCCAACATGGTGAGACCCTGTCTTTACTAAAACTACAAAAAAATTAGCGAGGTGTGGTGGTGCATGCCTATAATCCCAGCTACTTGGGAGGCTGAGGCAGGAGAATTGCTTGGACCCGGGAGGCTGAGGTTGCAGTGAGCCAAGATTGTGCCATTGCACTCCAGCCTGGGCACCAAAAAAAAAAAGTCAGAGAAAAATACAAGTGGAGCCTGAAGATGTGACTGAATTGCTGCCATCTCCTCAAACTTGAATGGATGAGTTGATTTTTAAGGATGAGAAAAGAATGAGATTTTCTTCTTCTTCTTCTTTTTTTTTTTTTTTGAGATGGAGTCTCACTTTGTCACACAGTGCTGGAGTCCAGTGGCACTATCTCTGCTCACTGCAACGTGTACCTCCTGGGTTCAAGTGATTCTCCTGCCCCAGCTTCCTGAATAGCTGGCATTACAGGCACCTGCCATCATACCCAGCTAAGTTTTGTATTTTTATAGAGACTGGGTTTCACCATGTTGGTCAGGTTGGTCTTGAACTCTTGACCTCAGGTGATCCACCCACCTCTGCCTCCCAAAGTGCTGGGATTACAGGCGTGAGCCACCGTGCCTAGCCAAGAATGGAATTTTCTTGCGGTGAAATCTCCTGGTGAAGATGCTGTGAGCATTGTTGAAATGCCAACAAAGGACTTACAGTACTACATAATCGATAAAGCAGCGGCAGAATTTGAGAGGACTGACTCCAATTATGAAAGAAGTTCTATCTGCTATCAAACAGCATCTCATGCTACAGAGAAATCTTTTGTAAAAGGCAGAGTAAATGGATGCTGCAAACTTCATTGATGTCTTATTTTTAGAAATTGCCACAGCCTCCTTAACCTTCAGCAGCCACCACCCTGATCGGTTTAGCAGCCATCAACATCAAGATAAGACCTTTCCCCGGCAAGAACATTATGTAATGCTGAAGGCTTAGATCATAGTTAGCATTTTTAAGCAATAAGGTGTTTTAAAATTAAGGAATGTAATTATTTATTTATACATAATGCCATTTTACACTTAATAGACTATAGTGAAAACATAACTTTTCTATACTCTGAGAAACCAAAATCTTCATGTGACTTGCTTTATTGCAGTGGTTTAGAACTGAGCCCACAATAGATCTGAGGTATGCCTGTATTTCAGGAATTCTAACAAAAACTATACATCATTTGTCTGTGGGAAGAGGGTATAGTATAACTGAAACGGCAAGGTTTTCTAAAATTTTGCTTTTAATGGAGTAATGGTTGCTAGGTGTGGTAACACTGGTTATCTCATGAAAAAATGAATTAACATATACAATTTGTTTCAGATAAAAGATTTACGAAGTATAGGGAACATACGTGAAATAACAAAAGTGTCTTCGTAATGTGTTCCAACCATTTAATGTTATGTCATGCTGTTACGTGATGGTCTCTTCAGGACCAAATAGATGCTCCAAGAGGTTCAAAAATTGTCTATGGTCACAGTTACTTAATGATAGAGTCAAATTATTACACAGAATTTTTATTCCCAACCCAGGACTCTCCCAACAATGTTTTCTGTGAGTTCTGAGGATTCTTAGACCTTTGGTCTATATTTATTTTATTTTATTTTATTTTATTTATTTTTAAAGATGGGGTTTCACCATGTTGGTCAGGCTGGTCTTGAACTCCCAAACTCAGGTGATCTGCCCGCCTTGGCCTCCGAAGTGCTTGGATTACAGGCGTGAGCCACCACGCCCAGCCATTTCATTTTATTTTTATTTTATTTTTAAGATGGAGTTTCATTCTTGTCAACCAGGCTGGAGTGCAATGGCATGACCACAGCTCACTGCAACCTCTGCCTCCTGGGTTCAAGCGATTTTCCTGCCTCAGCCTCCCAAGTAGCTGGGATTACAGGTGCGTGCCACCATGTCCAGCTAATTTTTGTATTTTTAGTAGAGACGGGGTTTCACCATGTTGGCCAGGCTGGTCTTGAACTCCTGACCTCAGGTGATCCACCTGTCTCGTCCTCCCAAAGTGCTGGAATTACAGGCATGAGCCACTGCGCCCAGCAGGCCTATATTGTTCATCCATTTGTTCAACATACTGATATGACCTGTCCAAACACTGCTGCTATATTCACAGAGCTCATAGTCCTGGTAGGGACGTAGTCATGGGACTCCTTGGGCACCAAGTAGCAGAAGTCCAGCTTTAGCAAGAGTGTGGATACATGTATGGTGAGCATCTTGGAGCTCCTTGCAACACTAGAACCAGGGACACCTATCATCGGGAGCACACCTGATCCTTTGCCTTTTCCATGCATCTGCTTCCTTCTATTATCTCTTTCTCCCAATCTCCCTCTCTCGCTGGGTGCGGTGGCTCACGCCTGTAATCCCAGCATTTTGGGAGGCCGAGGTGGGCAGATCACCTGAGGTCAGGAGTTTGAGACCAGCCTGGCCAACATGGAGAAACCCCATCTCTTAAAAAAAAAAAAAAAAAAAAAACTCCCTCTCTCTTCAAAAATCAACTTCCACCAACTCCTGAGTCCATAAGGTAAAACATATGGCTGATGTCTGCTCCAAGGCCACTTAAAAAAGGTGAGCACTTTTTTGGTGGGGGATACATGGCATGCTATTTAGAGCCCTGGAAAGGGGCATTTAACTCAGATTTGTGCTGAGACCTGAACGATGCCTCAGTGGAAGGGGAGGTGGAAGGCAGTGGTAGGGAGAGGGAGGGCATTTCAGGGATGGCATTTGTGAAGGTCCAGAGACAAGACAGGAACTGGAAGTGGTCCAGGAGGATGAGACAGGGTGTGTAATGGGATGGGACCGGGCAGGTGGCAAGATGAGGGCTGAGGCTGGAGAGGTGAAAGGGGCAGGACCACTGGGGCCCTGTGGGCCATTTTAAGTTAAGTAAGGACTAGACATGATCAGACTTGGCTAAATTTCATCCGCTGAAAAAATAGTTTATAAGAGAAACTATGGATATAAGAAATGATCAAAACAAATCATTTAAGATAAGTTCTAATTTCTAATTGGTTTACAGCACGTATTTTGTAATTATGTCCCATGGAAGAAAATATTATGCCATATCCAGTTACATTTTTAGTAGAGACGGGGTTTCACCATGTTGGCCAGGTGGACTCAATCTCTTGACCTCGTGATCTGCCTGCTTCAGCCTCCCAAAGTGCTGGGATTACAGGCATGAGCCACCACGTCTGGCTTCTTGGATTCTTCCTATACATCTTTCCTCATGCTGGAATCCCTGCTGGGAGCTTACCTTTGGAACCCTACGTGGTTGTACACCACACAAATGAGAGGTGACCTCAGAGGCTGACGTGCTCTGTCATCCTGGGCACACATTATTCTACAAGCAATGGATGAGTTTTCAGCGTCCCCTTCTCTCCAGGCCCGTCCCCACCCCACTCCAGCTTCTTTAGATCATGTTTTACATGATAATATCTTGAGGGTTCAACACTGATTTTTTTTAAGCGTGTAGAAAAAACACATTTTCTCTCCTCTTTCATTTTTTGTTATGAAAGCACTGAAAACCAAAAGCAAACACATGAGGCCAAATTATGCCTTCCATGGACAGAAACTGTGCGTGTGGGTTAAAGAACTGAGCTGGTTCCCGGGAAGAAAATGACATGGATTTTTAAGAACAGATAGAGGAGAAAAGTAGGTCAAAATTTTCAACCTCTCAACTCTGTCATTGTCCTTTTAAAACTCTTATTGTCAGTGTTTGGGGAAGTCTGGGCAAGTGAATACTGAACTCAGGCTCTGGGTAGAATAAGGAGCTTAGCATTTGAGGAAATGTGGCTGCGCTTTGTCTCCATAAAGATGTTGTAAGAGAGAGTAAATTACTTTTATTTCCACTTTTATTTCTTATTTCAAATCAAGGCTAATGGATCACCAAGTAACACTTTGCCATTCTGATGTGAGGAGGAATTCAAATTTGATCATAAGAAACTATGGTTTAGAAAAGTATTTTTTGCTTTCTTAAATTTGTTTTTGAAAAGACAGGGTCTTGTTCTGTTGCCTAGACTGGAGGGCAATGGTGTGATCACAGCTCACTGCAGCCTCAGATCCCCGGGCTCAAGTGATCCTCCTGCCTCAGCCTCCCAAGTAGCAGGGACCACAGGTGCACACCACCACACCACCGAATAGACAAATATTTTAATGAGATATTCTTTCTTTCTGAGTCAAAACTAGAAGAACTAAGGACATAGTCATTTAAGTAATTTTTTCCCCCCCCGCCAATATTGACCAAGTGCCTGCTATGTCTGTATCCGTTTTCTGTATGTGCCCTAACACATGACTGCACACTTGGTGGCTTAGAACAACAGAAATTTATTTTCTCACAGTTCTGGAGGTCAAAGTCCAAAATCAAGGTGTCAATGGGCCACCCTTCATCAGAAGCTTTGAGGGGAGAGCCTTTCCTGCCTCTGCCAGCTTTTGGTGCCTCCAGCAGCTTTGGCTGGGAGATGCATCACGCCAGCCTCTGTCTCTGTCTTCACACGGCCTTCTCCTCTGTCCATGCGCCCCTCTTCTTTTGTCTCTTATGAGGACATTTGTCACTAGGTTTAGGGCCCATCCAGATAATCCAGGACGATCCCATCTTAATTATAGCTGCAAAGACCTTTTTCCCATCTAAGGTCATCTTCACAGATTTGAGGATGTGGGCAAATCTTTTTGGGGGCTCCTGTAGTATATAACCCACCACAATGTTGAAACACTGCACCTGGTACTGTGGAGTGAAGGCAGCTGTGTTCTCAGGGTCACAGCTGTGAGTGTGTGTTGGCGTCGGAAACAGATGTAAACGTGTCTACATTCGGAGTGGGGAGATGCATTTCTGGAAGGGCTTCTCTCAGCAGTTTGTAGATGGGATACCACCTGTTCTGGGCCTTGGGTAGGATTTTAGTGTTACTTTTCAAAAATGTATGTTTAATGCAGAAATTTAGAAGTTACAAAGAAGCAAAAAATGTAGCAAAATGCAGTCACTTATATTTCTACCACTTAGAAGTTCTACAAAATCTTTTCAGGGTTTTTTCTGTTTATGTAAACATATTTAAAATATACTTTATAGTGACCCAATATTTTTACTTATGAAGGTGGCAAGAACGCCTTTTCTTTCTTTCATTCTTTCTTTCTTTGCTTTCTTTTTCTTTTTCTTTCTTTCTTTCTCTCTCTTTCTTTCTCTTTCTCTCTTTCTTTCTTCTTTCTTTCCTCTCTTCCTCTCTTTCTTTTCTTCCTTTTTCTTCTTTCTCTCTTTCTTTTGAGATGAGTCTTGATCTTTTTATTGAGATGGAGCGCGATGGCGAGATCTCAGCTCAATGCAACCTCCGCCTCCTGGGTTCAAGCAATTCTCCTGCCTCAGCCCCCTGATTAGCTGGGATTACAGGTGCCCATCACCATGCCTGGGTAAATTTTTGTATATAGTAGAGACAGGATTTCACCATGTTGGCCAGGCTGGTCTTGAACTCCTGACCTCAGGTGATCCGCCTGCCTTGGCCTTCCAAGTGTTGGGATTATAAGTGTGAGCCACCACACCCAGCAAGAACATATTTCTATGTTAAATTTATAATGTCTATTCCAATTTAATTGATTGATTGATTGATTAACTGAAAGAGAGTCTTTCTCTGTGACCCAGGCTGGAGTACAGTGGCACCATCTTGGCTCACTGCAACCTCTGCCTCTCAGGTCAAATGATTCTCTTGCCTCAGCCTCCTGAGTATCAGGGACTGTAGGAATTCACAACAACACTCAGCTAATTTTTTGGTTTTTTATTTTTGAGACAGAGTCTCACCATGTCACCCAGGCTGGAGTGCAGTGGCATGATCTCAGTTCACTGCAACTTCAGCCTCCCAGGTTCAGGCAATTCTCCTGCCTCAGCCACCTGAGTAGCTAGGATTACAGGAGTGCACCACCATGCCCAGCTAATTTTTGTATTTTTGGTAGAGACAGGGTTTCACCATATTGGTCAGGCTGGTCTCAAACTCCTGACCTTGTGATCCACCTGCCTCGGCCTCCCAAAGTGCTGGGATTACAGGCCTGAGCCACCACGCCCAGCCTAATTTTTGTATTTTTAGTGGAGATGAAGTTTCACCATGTTGGCCAGGCTGGTCTCACATTCCTGATCTCAAGTAATCTGCCTGCCTCGGCCTCCCAAAGTGCTGGGATTACAGGCATGGACCACTTCGTCCAGCCTCTATTTCAATTTTGATAACTTGTTAGTGTTTCACCTGATGATTGTAGATACCAACAATTATTTCACCCATCTCTGATTGTTGCACATGTAAGTAATTTTCAAACTTTTGCTATTTTGAAGCATAGTACAATTAATATTCTGTCATTTTGGCTGGACATGGTGGCTCACAACTGTAATCCCAGCACTTTGGGAGGCCGAGGCAGTCTGATCACTTGAGGTCAGGAATGTGAGACCAGCCTGGTCAACACGGCGAAACTCCATCTCTGTTGAAAATACAAAAACTAGCTAGACGTGGTGGCGCACACACGTAATCCTAGCTACTTGAGAGGATGAGGCAATAGAAAGACTCACTTTAACCCAGGAGGCAAAGGTTTCAGTGAGCCAAGATCGTGCCACTGCACTCCAGCCTGGGTGACAGAGAGAGACTCCTTCTTAAAAAAAAACAATATATTATGTCATTTTTTTGGGGGGGGTGCTTGTCTGATTATTTTCCAAGAATAAATTACTAGAAGTAGAATTGCTGGGTGCAAAGGTATGTTCTCATAGGGCTTTCGATAGATATTTCCAAAAGGCAGACTGAAAGGCCATTAACAGTGTAAAGTCAGTTAAGATTTTTGAGAGTCGTGATATCTAGAAGACCACTTCCAGATTTAAAGTTTTGTGACTCTGGGATTCCTAGATTTAGGAAGTGTTAAGGTTATACTAGAAGAAGAAAGACACTCAAAGGGAAAATCATTGGGTATTTTTTTTTTTTGAGATGGAGTCTTGGTCTTGTTGCCTAGGCTGGAGAACAGCATGATCTCGGCTCACTGCAGCCTCCTCCTTCTGGGTTCAAGCAATTCTCCTGCCTCAACCTCCCAAGTAGCTGGGATTACAGGCGCCAGCCACTACGTGCCACTAAGCCCAGCTAATTTTTATATTTTTAGTAGAGACGGGGTTTCACCATGTTGGCCAGAGTGGTCTTTAATTCCTGACATGGTGATCTGCCCTCCTCGGCCTCCCACAGTGCTGGAATTATAGGTGTGAGCCACCACACCCGGCCCAAATCGTTGGATTTGTAGAGCTTGGATATCCACAGAGACCTTGGGCATTGCCCAAGATCATGTTGGGAATAGGACCCAAGAGGACTCCCATGGCCAAGGTATTAAAGGCCTTCGTTTATGTTTGGGGTTCAGTAGAGACCAGAGAAGAGGAGGGGAAAAGTGGTATTCTCTACTTGTTCATGACTGCTTCTACCCTAGGAGTTCTGTTTATTGCCTTGTCTTTGTGTTGTTTTGTCTCTGTTTCTTTCGTGCCAGCTGGTCTTTCCTATATCTTGCATCTGAATTCTCTGCATTGCAGAATATAATTTGACCAGCCAATCACAGGCTAGTATAGAGCCTCAATGCTGTACAGATAACATCATGGCAGCTGACTAGCCTTTATATCATATGTCCATCATGGCTGTGGTCAGCATGGCAAGGTATCATAGTATCAAGCACAGGGGCAAATTTTTTATAAAATCTGCTGAAAATTCAACTCACAAAAATGCAGGTTAATAAAAGAAAAGGCATACAGATGCATTACTACTGTGTGCATGGGCAGAGTCCCAGAGTGATTGGCCAGTATCCCAATGGTGTACAGATGCTTATATACCCTACTTCTTTGGGAAAAGGAAGATGGGGAGGTGTGGAGGATTTTAGTGGTAGTAACTGATTTTTAGGGAATTCAGTGGGCTTGAAGAACTTACAATGGTCTTGGGATTAAAGTCTTTTGAGCCTGCAGAGCAGACAATGGTTTGTGACAAACATCTATTTAGGTTTGTTGACAGACTTCTGCCTGCCTTCCTGCAATAAGGGTTCAGTTAATGAAAACTCAGGGGAAGGGACCAGAGGCCATTGTTTTGTTCTCTGATAGGTCTGGACTTTAGGCAGATAAGGGAACTTCATTCTGTGCTTTGAGAGAAGTAGAGGATTCAGAGGGAGGGGAAGGAGGAAGGACACAAATTGTTCTCCTTGGTGGGTCTGCTGGGCTTAGTGAAGATAGGGGAAAAGTCTTTTCTGGCATCCACTGATCTCTAAGGACCTATAATTCAAAATACTTGTTATGCCAGGGAGTCAAATTTGGGACGAAGTTCCCTGCATTCCTTCCCAAGCATACTGAAGAAGCTCTAGGTTCTTCTAGGCTGGGATGTGGCAGGCACTCAGAAACTTTGAAGTGTGGGTGAATCCCTGGTGGATTGTTGGAATTCGCTGCCCAGGACAGGAGACCAGTCAGGAAGAGCTAACCTAAACCAGCCAAATTGTAACACGGACCTGAAATAGGGAGAGAGAGTGGAAATGGAAATGAGGGAGGTGATAATAAAAATGATAGTGCACATTTATTGAGTGCTTTGGATGCACCGGGGTCTGTTCTCAGCACTTGACATGTATAGTAAAACCAAGTGATAAATCAATATCCCATAAAACATGATTGGCTATTGGTAATTATCTCCCGGCCTCTGCCTGCTCTCATTCTCATACGGGAGCTGAATAAATTTCTGTTCTTTTGGAGAGGAAGGCCCTTTACAATCCACAGTTCTGAGGTTAACCTTGATCCCGGCCCCTCCCTTTCCTACTTCCTACCAACTTTCTTTTTTTTTGAGACAAAGTTTCACTCTGTCACCCAGGCTGGAGTGCAGTGGTGATCTTGGCTTACTGCAAATTTTACCCCCTGGGTTCAAGTGATTCTCCTGCCTCAGCCTCCCGAGAAGCTGGGATTACAGGCACCCGCCACCATGCTGGGCTAATTTTTGTGTTTTTAGTAGAGACGGGTTTCGCCATGTTGGCCAGCTTGGTCTTGAACTCCTGACCTCAGGTGATCCACCTGCCTTGGCCTCCCAAAGTGCTGGGATTACAG
Organism: Ateles fusciceps; assembly: GCA_036589455.1. Classification (NCBI taxonomy): domain Eukaryota; kingdom Metazoa; phylum Chordata; class Mammalia; order Primates; family Atelidae; genus Ateles; species Ateles fusciceps. The sequence goes on from JAZHEH010000093.1 coordinate 4,004,887, forward strand.
GCGTGAGCCACCGTGCCTGGCCTCCTCCCAACTTTCCAACTTTAATTACCGGAGTCTGTGTTCTCCTGCTCTGCCCACCGGTGTCACTTCCTCCCACTCCTGCCTCTTCCCTGGACTTGAGGGTGGAGGAACAGGAGAGAGATGGTGGGGACATTGTTTCTGCTCAGTTGTGCACAGTGTAGGTTTATCTTTACTTTTGTGCTTTTTGTGACAAAACAGACCCACCAAAAATCCTGTTTTTCATTAACCTTGCCTTAGCACAAACCTACCTTTTATGCCACTGAATTTTTTGGGTCATGCTTATCACTCATGTGTTAGGAAAGGGTTATAGTGTTTTATAGGGTAGAAACTACTGTTTCCTCCCCTTTTATAGATGAGTTAACTGAGACAAAGCAATCTCAAGTAATTAGTTCGAGGTCCACAGCTGATAGTGGCATAATCAGAATTCAAACCAGGTAGCCTGACTCTACAGCCTGTAAGGTTGACACCGATACCGCGAGAGGACAGGTTGCCCCTTGTCATACCTCCCAGAGATAACCTCTAATTATACTCATGTATGCTGATGTCCCTGATTTATGGTGGTTGGACTGGTTGGACTTACGACTTTATGGTGGTGTGAGGCCACATACATTCACTCTTCTTCTCTACTTACGATGGGGTTACCTCTGGAGAAGCCTCTTGTAAGTTGAAAATATCCCAAGTTGAAAACACACTTTCAACTTAAAGAAATTTTCAATTTAAGGCAGATTACCTGAGGTCAGGAGTTTGAGATTAGCCTGCCCAACATGGAGAAACCCTGTCTCTACTAAAAATACAAAATCAGCTGTGCGTGGTGGTGTGCGCCTGTCATCCCAGCTACTTGGGAGGTTGAGGCGGGAGAATCGCTTGAACCCGGGAGGCGGAGGTTGTGGTGAGCCTCCAGACTGGGCAACAAGAGCAAAACTCTGTCTCAAAAAAAAAAAAAAAGTATCTTATTATTATTACTATTTTTTGCTATGCTTTATAATTTTTAGCCTTCAATCCCTTCATCCAAATTCAGCCACAAAAACCTGTAGGCATTAAATAACAGATAAAGCTGGGCATGGTGACGTGAGCCTGTAGTCCCAAGTACGCTGGAGGCTGAGGCAGGATGATCCCCTGAGCCCAGGAGTTCAAGGCCAGCCTGGGCAACAGAGCAAGACCTTGTCTCAAATCAAATCAAAACAAAACAAACAAACAAAAAAATCCCCACAGAAGCCAGCCATGGTGGTTCATGCCTATAATCCCAGCACTTTGGGAGGCTGAGGCGGGTGGATCACTCGAGGACAGGAGTTAGAGACCAGCTCGGCCAACAGGGCGAAACCCCGTCTCTACTAAAAATACAAAAATTAGCCAGGCGTGGTGGTGTGCACCAGCTGGGACTTCCCAAGTAGTCCCAGCTACTTGGGAAGCTGAGGCAGGACAATTGTTTGAGCCTGGGATGTGGAGGTTGCAGTGAGCCAAGATCACACCATTGCACTCCAGCCTGGGCCACAGAGTGAGACCCTGTCTCAAAAAAAAAAAAAAAAAAAAAAATCAATCAATCAATCAATCAATCAATCTCAACTTTCCCATCTCCCAGCTTTTTTCTTTTTCCTTTGTAGTTTGCCGTACCCTAGAAGGGAGCTGATTTCCTGGGGCCCTAAGTGAAGTCTCCATCCCTTGTCCTCCTTACACTGCTGGCTGTTGCCATCTGGCTGTGGAGGAAAGTCAAATAGACAGTGATTTCAGTGCCCATCCACTCCTCAAATACTCCTTTTGAAGTTTTTCTTTGTCTCATCAGTAGTAGGGTATACAATGTGGGTAAGTTATATTTTGTAAAAACACATTCTTTTTTTTTTTTGAGACACAGTTTCACTCTTGTTGCCCAGGCTGGAGTGTAATGGCACCATCTCAGCTCACTGCAATCTCTGCCTCCTGGGTTGTTCAAGTGATGATCCTGCCTCAGCCTCCTGAGTAGCTGGGATTACAGGCACATGCCACCATATCCGGCTAATTTTGTATTTTTAGTAGAGACAGGGTTTTACCATGTTGGTCAGGCTGGTCTCAAACTCCTGACCTCAGGTGCTCTGCCCACCTTGGCCTCTCGAAGTGCTGGGATTACAGATGTGAACCACCATGCCTGGCCACATTCTTTCCTCTTTATACTTATCAACGCTTGATGATTATATGGTAATGTTGTACCGAGTTAAATCTTTGGTATCTCTTTATATTGAATCCCTGTAGTTAAAGTTAATAATGATATGAAGAAATAGTCCTACCGGGCAAGGTGGTTTATGTCTGTAATCTCAGCACTTTGGGAGGCTGAGGCAGAAAAATCACTTGAGCTCAGGAATTCAAGACTAGCTTGGGCAACAAAGTGAGACCCTTGTCTCTACAAAAAAATTAGCCAGGCACGGTGGTGCATGCCTGTAGTCCCAGCTACTTGGGAAGCTGAGGTGGGAAGTCAGTTTCAGCCTGGGAGTTTGAGGTAGCAGTGAGCCATGATGGCACCACTGCACTCCAGCCTGGGTGACAGAGCGAGACCCTGTTTCAAAAAGAAAAAAAAAAAATCTTTACGAGGTTGATGACCCATCTCTTGCAAAAGGGCACTGCTATCAAGATGACAATTTTACACAATCAGATTCTGCCTGTACTTCCTCTCATGCCCCACCAAAATAGAAAACAAAATAATTGAGATAAAGAACATTATCATTCCTTATTACAGTTAATGGTTAGAAGGCTATAGAAGCAGCACAGATTGCACCCTGAAATCCAGGCCCATGGAAGAAAAGGTTAGCTTCTATAAACGAGGCTCAGGGAATGAATGGAAGGAGTTGTAACTCATCCTCCTCTGTGATTTGGAGATAGCTTACTTTTAAAATTAAAGTACCAGGAAGCAACAACCCTAAAATGCAACTAATGTCAGATAAGATGTAATCTAGGAAATTGTAATACGCCCATCATGAGGTAATGTTGTAATGGCAGTAGCTTTTGGTGGCTGATAAGGAATATTGGAAAAGGTGCCGGAGTGAGAGAGTGACAATCTCCACTTTCTCCAGCAGCAACCGGGGCATGCATGCACTGACTGTCCAGTGATGTGTTCTCTTCTGCTTGGCAGCTGGATGGCTGCATGGTGGAGGAGGGGAGAATCAGACGCTCACAGCCAGAAGCTATTCCCCGAAGACCTTCCGGCTCCTTGTAATCTGGGCCTGTACTCTGTCAGTGGTGGGATCATCTTAATTGGATTTCCCAAGTTAATTCTCCTGCTGGGAGTGGAAAGTGCCCAGCAGCTTGGAAGGCAGAAGCAGGTGTGAAAACAGGGTGGTCAGAATCTTGACCCTGCGGAGTACAGAATTTGGGGGCAGTTGGCTTCACCTCTCCCAGTGGGCTTCCTCATTTGTAAAATTCAATGATAATATTTCCCCCATGGAGTTTTTGTGAAATATACACCGGGTAATGTAATTGGAAAGCTCAGTGCCCCCCAGCTCCACATACCTGGGGATTCTAGTCATTCTGGCACTTTTCTTTTTCTATGTTAATCAACAAATTTGTACTCTGTTTTTGCTCGTTCATTCTTTTCCTCCTCACTCAGATCTGTTTATGCAGCAGTTGTTTATAAAGTGAATGTGGGCCACTCCTGTAATCCCAGCACTTTGGGAGGCTAAGCCAGGAGGATTGCTAGAGCCCAGAAGTTCAAGGCCAGCGGGGGCAACATAGTGAGACCCCCCTCTCTACAAAAAATACAAAAATTAGCCAAGCACAGTGGAACGTACCTGTAGTCCCAGCTACTTGGGAGGCTGAGGTGGGAGGCTTGAGCCTGGGAGGTCAAGGCTGCAGTAAGCCATGATTACACAACTGCTCTCTAACCTGGGAGGCAGAATGAGACACTGCCTCAAAATAAATAAATAAAAATAAAAATATTGTGAACCAGAATTAAATTTGTGTGGAGGGACTTGAACCCTTGGGGACAGCTCCCTTTCTGTAGGCGAGGAGCAACCGTGTAAATTGAGTCAAATTTGACCATACTCAAATGAGATGAAGCCTTTGGTTACTGTGTCTGGCATCAGAAGGCACAGATTCCTCAGGCCTGACTTCCTTCTAGAGGCCTTTTTTGAGCATGTTGGCCCTTCCTCTGTGATTTCCCAGAACTCTCCACACTTCCGACAGAGGCAGGTCAGGGTAAGGATGGAGAGTGTGGATTTTGGACCCAGGGTGCCTGCGTTTGAATTGTGGGCAGCCACTTCCTCAGCCCTGTCTGTAAAACGGGGGATAATCACAGTACCCTCCTCATGGGGTTGTTATGTAAATGAGGTGAGTTTGTGTGTGGAGGTATTAGAACCTCGCCTGAGCCAGGCATGGTAGCATGCACCTGTAGTTCCAGCTGCTCCAGAGGCTAAGCCAGGAGGATCATTTGAGCCCAGGATGTGGAGGCTGCACTGAGCTATGATTGTTCCACTGCACTCCAGCCTGGGCAATGCAGTGAGATCCTGTCTTAAAAAAAAAAAAAAAAAGAGGCTGGGCGAGGTGGCTCATGTCTATAATCCCAGTAGTTTGGGAGGATGAGGTGGGCGGATCATGAGGTCAGGAGATTGAGACCATCCTGGCCAATATGGTGAAACCCCGTCTCTACTAAAAATACAAACATTAGCTGGGTGTGGTAGTGCGGGATTGTAGTCCCAGCTACTCAAGAGGTTGAGAGGCAGGGGAATCACTAAAACCCAGGAGACAGAGGTTGCAGTGAGCCGAGATCACACCACTGCACTCCAGTCTCAGTGACAGAGCAGGACTCCATCTCAAAAAGAAAAAAAGGAAAAGAGAATCTTGCCTGGCACATAGGATATGCTATGTAATGTAAGAGTCAGTGACTGTTGGGCCATATGAAAGTTTTGTTTATTTTTATTTATTATTTTGTTGGTAGGCAAATAAATGATCTGCTACTGGCAGCTTCACTTGGTTGGACCTGGTATTTACTGCACTGTGCTGCCACTCTTTGCTTCAGGAAGGCTCACCTCCCCGAGCTGGGGTTGCTGGGAGAGTCTGCTGGCTCTGTGCAGTGTCTGCACGTTTCTGCCTTACTCAAGTGACTTGTGTGACTTTGACTTTGGCCAGTTTAGCGATAGAGCAAGCAACAGTGTCATCACGATGTCACGCCCAGCATAATCTCACACACAGGGTGGTGGTAGGAGAAACAGGCCAGTTAAGGAGGCTCTGGCAGATTCTGCTGCTGTGGGGGGAGAATGTGCTGGCCAATTTAGCCAAAGGAGAGGTTGGCCCTGGCAGGAGGCCAGGTCACCACACCAGGCTGTCACTCGAGTACATAATCCCTGCTCTGTGTTCCCTGTCAGCTGCCTGATGGCTGCTCACTGGGGGCTGACTCTATCCAGAGCAGTCATCCTGACCTTGTAGTTTGTCACCTCAAGCCTCATGACCGGAGTTGTTAAAATGTCACTCTGAGTTGCATATCCAGTCCAGGTGTTCCTCTGGGTCATTGTGCTGCAGTCCAGGACTATACCTCCTGGGCCAGGCAAATTGATGGATAGTCATTAAAAAAAAAAGAAAAGAAAAGAAAAAAAAGTTTATTATTTATTTTTACTTATTTATTTAATTTTTATTTTACTTTGTATTTATTTTATTTTTTTGAGATGGAGTCTTGCTCTATTGCCCAGGCTGGAGTACAGTGACGCAATCTTGGCTCACTGCAACCTCCACCTCCCAGGTTCAAGTGATTCTCCTGCCTTGGCCTCCTGAGTAGCTGGCACTACAGGCGCCTGCCACCATGCCAGGCTAATTTTTTTGTATTTTTAGTAGAGTCGCGGTTTCACCATGTTAGTCAGGATGGTCTCGATCTCCTGACCTCATGATCCACCCACCTCGGCCTCTCAAAGTGCTGGGATTACAGGTGTGAGCCACTGCGCCTGGCCTAACTTTTATTTTTTTGAGACGAAGTCTTGCTCTGTCCCCTAGGCCGGAGTGCAGTGGTGTGATATTGGCTCACTGCAACCTCTGCCTCCCAGGTTCCAGTGATTCTACCACCTTTTAAAGGATGATTATTATTTTATTTTATTTTTAATTTTTGGAGACAGTGGCTCACTCTGTTGCCCAGGCGGGAGTGCAGTGGCATGATCATGGCTCACTGCAGCCTTGACCTGCTGGACTCAAGAGATCCTCTCAGTTTAGCCTATCCAGTAGCTGGGACCACAGGCCTGCATCACCACACCTGGCTAATGTTTAGTTTTTAATGTTTTTTTTAGAGATGGGTTCTTGCTGTGTTGCCTAGGCTAGTTTCAAACTTCTGGCCTACAATGATCCTCCCACTCTGGCCTCCCAAACGTTGGGATTACAGGTGTGAGCCAGCACGCCTGGCAAAAGTAGAGTTTAAATGGAAAACTTTTTGTTTGCTCAAGGGAACACACACAGGAGAGGCCTTTACTTACAGACACTGGGGAACTGCCAGTCATGATTTGAGTTTGCCAGGGCTAAGCAGAAGCCTGATGCAGTGGTGCAGTGGGCTCAGCATCTCCCCCTTGGTACCCACATATTCATCCTCAGAGAGCAAGAAGCAAGAGCATCTTATTCATCTTTTGCATCTGCAGTGCCATGTGCTGTATTTGGCACAAAATATGTAATTAATAAATATTGACTGACCAAAGAGCAGGTACTCAGTAAATACTTGTTGGTTGTCATTTGTGACCTCTGTCATAATTACCTTCTCCCTTGACCTGGACCCTGGCAGCTCTTGTGTGTGTGGCCATGGGAACTGAAGGATAGTTGGGTTGTACTTTCTCGTAATTCATGGGTCAATATTCTCCAGGCATGTGGTGCTCAAAGACTTGACTTGGGGCTTCGTGTCCCCTCTCCTGAGGCCACTATGGCAACTGTACAGAGTTTAGGTCCTTGGTTGTCAGAAAGGCAGGTGACTGGGGAGAATGAGAGAAGGGCCCATCTCAGCCTGACCAGCTCTCGCTGAGGCCCTTCTCCCCAACTTACTCCCCCCAATTCCATGTTTATAAGGAATGGAGCCATTCTTTCTTCCAGCACGTGTTTTTTGAGCTGCTAATATGTGCCTGACTCTACAGGGCATTAAACAGAAATGCCCCCTGTACTGGCTTGTGGTGGCCAAGTGTTCATAGCAACCTTGCTTTTTGATGCTTCGATGTCGGCTCTTCCTAGTTTAAAAAAAATTTTTTTAAAGGCCGGGTGCGGTGTAGCTCACACCTGTAATCCCAGCACTTTGGGAGGTGAAGGTGGGCAGATCACGAGGTCAAGCGATCAAGACCATCCTGGCCAACATGGTGAAACCTCGTCTCTACTAAAAATACAAAAAAAACCTAGCTGGGCATGGTGGTGCGCGCCTGTAGTCCCAGTTACTCAGGAGGCTGAGATGGAAGAATCTCTTGAACCCAGGAGGCAGAGGTTGCAGTGAGCCGAGATCGCGCCACTGAACTCCAGACTGGGCAATGAGAGTGAAAATCCGTCTCAAAAAAGAAAAAAAAAAAGAGGAAGAGATGGGTGCTGTGGCATATGCCTACAATCCCAGCACTTTGAAAGGCCGGAGTGGGGGAGGATAGCTTGAGCCCAGGAGGTGGAGACCAGCCTGGGCCACATAGCAAGATCTTCATCTTACAAAAAATTAGAAAGAAAAATTAGCCCAGTTAATTTTTCTCCCAGCTACTTGGGAGACTGACTGAGGCTAGAGTTTAGGAGGTTGAGACTGCAGTGAACTATGATTGTGTCATTGCACTCCAACCTGTGTGACAGAGACCTTGTCCCTAAAACTAAAAGAAGAGGCAGGGATACCAGGAATTCCTGTGACAGAGGAAGGGCCACGTGAGGACATAGAAAAAAGCCCCCATCTTGCAAGCCAGGAAGAGGAGAACTGTAAGAAAATACATTTCTGCTGTTTATGCCTCCCATGCTGTGGTATGTTCTTATGGGAGCCAGAGTTGACTAATAAAAAATAGTTTTAATTTATCCTTCAGTGAAGATTCAGAAATAAAGAAATTCATAGAATGTCTCCTTCTCTACAAATTTTGTGGAGTTTCAATAGGCATTTACCAACATCTTTAAGATCACTCGAAACCTTCATAAGAAATGCTAATATTTTCCTCTGGTTTCCCCAATCTCTGAGTCTTTTCTAACAAATCTGTTTGGAAATAAAGATGCAATTCCTGCATCTTGTATGTATTTTCAGTGGTGGGTGATTCATGCTGATCTAATGCATGAGCACAGATTTTATTTATCCGCCATACTATGGGATTGGGGACAGACACAGGGGAGTTCTAGGTGAATAATGCCCCGGTACTCAAGTAACATCTGTTCCCCAAAGTCAGGCAGCCCAACCCCGCTGCAGGAATTCAGGGGGAGCCCCAACACACCGCTGACCAGCTTCTCTTAATTTAGTGCTCATAGGTATTGATACATATTGATATAACACTATGTATATTCAATCAGTATTTGTTGAATGGAATGATGTAAATGTGTGCTCACTCAGTATAAAAATGATGCTGCCCACACAGCGGTTTTCCAGTCACACTGTAGGTCTTATCTACACCCCTTCTGAGGAACACGAACCCATGAGGTATCTGTAGAATCACAGCTTTCATTTGGTGCTGGAGGAAAATATTTATAAGTAGAGATGCAGAATTTCATTTGTTTTGACACGTTGTGGGAGGTGTTCTCAGAAAGGTGTTTTGAAAAAGTGTAATGTCATCTCCCGTGGATCTTATTTTGGGAACCCCAGAATGTACAGGGAAAATGAACAGACTGTCTTTAACGACCTCTTTAATGGCTGGTGGTGCCTCCCCGCTGCACAGAAAACGTTTCTCTCTCCCCTCGCACTTTTCCTTATCTTTCTTTTCATCTCCTCTTCCTCTTTCTTCTTCTCCTCCCTTTCTTCTCTTTTGAACACTTTTTGACTTTCCTTTGTAAAATAAAGGAAAAAAACCCAAACTAGGTGAGTTGTTGGCTAAATTCAAGGGCAAATGTATAGTTGACAAGAGAGAGCCACCTGTTTAATGATAACTGTTGGGGAAAACTGCCTCTCACTAGGTAGGCTACAATGTGGGAGAAAAACGACAACCACAAATGGAACCATGCATCTACACAACTTGCCCCTGAGCTTTCAGGGAAGATTCTGTTCCTTCTGCTGGCCTGGCTGCCCCATTCAGGCTGATGAGTAGAGCCTTGGCTGATTTAACCTAGCATGGGGGTAAACAACTTAGTGGGGGAGAAAGGAGTAGCGCCAGGGACAAGTCCTGGGGCAGAGGACAGGGAGTCTGGATCCACCTCTAACCACAGAGGTTTGAAAATCTTTTTTTTTTTTTTTCTTTTTTTTTTTAGAGGCAGGGTTTCACTGTATTGGTCAGGCTTGTCTCGAACTCCAAACCTCAGGTGATCCGCCCACCTCGGCCTCCCAGAGTGCTGGGATTACAGGTGTGAGCCACTGTGCCCAGCCCTGAAAAATCTTGAGGCCCTTTATTGACCAAGGCACCCTATCACATATATTTACATTTATTTTGCATAGCATAAGGCATAGTAGCTGAATTGAGGGGGGAAAAAACCTTTCACATTTTCACCAAGTATCTAAACACAGTCTTCATCAGGAGAAATTCCAGTCTGACCTCCCAAATTCCTTAAAAAGAAAGGAAAACTTTGAAGAGAAATAGAGCAAAGCCCATCCAAATCCTCATTTGCGCCATGCCTGGTGGGTCACGCCTGTAATCCCAGCACTTTGGGAGGTCAAAGCAGGCAGATCACTTGAGCCCAGGCACTGGAGACCAGCCTGGGCAACATGGTGAGACCACTGTCTACAAAAAATTTAAAACATTAGCTGGAAAGTTGCTCAAGATCATGCAGATGGGAAATGCCGGAGCTAGAATGCGGACTCCATTGGTTTGATTCTGGAGCCCACACTCTCGGCCATACCACCATCATTGCCAGCCCAGCAGGTACAGGAGCCCCAGGAAACCTCAATGAGGGCAGGAATCACATCTGCCAGCATCTTGCCTTTGATTCTTGCACAGTTCCAAGTACACAGGAGGTGCTTAATACATGCTCATTGACTCTATCCGTTTGCTTGTGCGGGTTTATATTCTTGTTAGAGGGAAATACTATCACGCCTGAGAGAGAAAACAATTTAGAAGAAAATATCCAATGCCAAAAACCATGGAGGTCATAAGGGAGTAAAACACAATCATTTAGCAGACTGGATACTGTTGGCGCCTTTTCTTCCAGCGAGGAAACCATCAAAAATCAAATTAAGATCAGAAGGTTGCTTGATGAGTATAGAACCCTGGGCAAAGGAAATTGGATTTTCTAGAGGGTATGTTTTCATCACCTGGTGGCTGTCCCCCGTGAAACATCCTCCTTGAGGGAGGAGTATGTTTGCCCAGTGGACTGGTTGTTTATGTTGGCCAGCATGTTCTGCTCTGGTCAGTGCTGGAAAACACCCAGTGCCTTGCCCTCCAGCTTTCTAGACTCCATGGAAACTCCCTGCTCTCTGCTTGCGCTTGTCATTACAACAACCCTTCTCTGGCTTCCACACTCTCCTCACATTACAATTTTCATGTCTCCAGTTTATTTTACATGGGTTACAGTGCTGGCTCCTCAGGACAGTGGGGCCACTTGTCACCTGATCACATATTAGGGTTACCTCCTCCAGTGAATGGCTACTTGTTAGCCTTAAGGAGCTAGCCCATCTGTGCCTGCATTTTTACCTTTTCCTAAAGCTCATATTAGGGTCTTTCTTTGAAACTTTGGCTGTCTGAATAGCTTAAGGTTCATTTCTCCTATTTATCTATCTATCTTTCTCTCTCAATCTTTTTTCTTTTTTCTTTTTTTTTTTTTTTTGAGACAGAGTCTTGCTCTGTCATCCAGTGGTGTGATCATGATTCACTATAACCTCAAATTTCTGGGCTCAAGTGATCCTCCTGCCTCAGTCTCCCAAGTAACTGGGACTACAGGCATATGCCACCACAATCAACTAATTTTTAATTATTTGTAGAGATGGAGTCTCACTATATTGCCCAGGCTGGTCTGGAACTTCAGGGCTCCAGCAATCCTCCTGCCTTGGCCACCCAAAGTTCTGGGATTATAGGCATGAGCCACCACACCTGGCTTTATCTATCTTTCTGTCTAAATGTGTGTGTGTGTATGTGTATAATTAAACTTTTTATCTTGGGATCATTATAGATTCACATGGAGCTATACGGAACAAGACAGATAAATCTCCTATACCTTTTGCCTAGTTCCCTTCAATACTATACCCTGCAGCTGGGCGTGGTGGCTTATGCCTGTAATCCCAGCACTTTGGAAGGCCGAGGTGGGCTGATCGCAAGGTCAAGGTCAGGAGTTCGAGACCATTCTGGCCAACATGGTGAAACCCCATCTCTAATAAAAATACAAAAAATAAAAAAAAAAAAATTAGGGATGGCAGGTGCCTATAATCCCAGCTACTACAGAGGCAGGAAATCACTGGAACTCCGGGGGGTGGAGGTTGCAGTGAGCTGAGACCACACCACAGCACTCCAGCCTGGGCAACAGAGCTAGACTCTGTCAAAAAAAAAAAACAAGATAGTGTACCCTGCAAAACTATACTAAAATATGATAACCATGATATCAACATTATAACAAGAAAGAAAACATTTATATCTCCAGAAGATTCTTCCTGTTGCCTTTTTATGGCCACACCTGCTTCTCTCTTGCCCTTATGTCTTCTTTAACCCCTGGCAACCACTAATCTGTTCTCCACCTGTATAATTTTGTCATTTCAAGAATGTTATGTCAATGAAATCATCCAGTATGTAATCTTTTGGAATTGACTTTTGTCACCCAGCATCTCTGGAGATCCATCCAGGATGTTGCCTGTAGTGATAGTTCATTATTTCTATTGCTGAGTAGTGTTCCATAATGTGAATCTACCAAAGCTGTTTTGTAACCACTCACTTATGGAAGGACATCTGGATTGTTTCCGGTTTTGGCTATTACATGTTTTGCTATAAACATGCATGGAAAGTTTTTGTGTGAGCAGAAATCTTAAATCATCTGGGATAAATTAGCAGGAGTGCAATTGCTGGGCCTTAGAGTAAGTGTGTATTTAGTTTTTAAAGAAACTGTCAAACTGCTGGAGGATCACTTGAGCTCCGGAGTTCAAGACCAGCCTGGGCAACACAGGGAAACCACGTTTCTACTAAACAACAAAATAAAAAGTTAGCTGGGCATTGTGGCACATACCTGTAGTCCCAACCAGTCAGGAGGCTGATGTGGGAGGGTCATTGGAGCCTGGGGAGATCAAGGTTGCAGTGAGCTATGATCACACCATTGCACTCCAGGCATTGGTGACGTAGCAAGACCCTGCCCCCCTCTCCCCCCCCAAAAAATAAACTCTTAAACTATTTTCCAGAGTGGCTGTACCATTTTACATTCTCACCAGTGATATATCAGTGATTCAATTTCTCCATATCCTTATGAGAATTTAGTGTTGTCACTATTTATTTTATTTATTTATTTATTTATTTTGAGATGGAGTTTTGCTCTTGTTACCCAGGCTGGAGTGCAATGGCACAATCTTGGCGCACTGAAACCTCTGCCTCCTGGGTTCAAATGATTCTCCTGCCTCAGCTTCCTGAGCAGCTGGGATTACAGGCAAGCACCACCATGCCCAACTAATTTTTATATTTTTAGTAGAGATGGGGTTTCACCATGTTGGCCAGGATGGTCTCCATCTCTAACCTCATGATCCACCCACCTCGACCTCCCAAAGCGCTGGGGTTACAGGCGTGAGCCACTGTGCCAGGCCTGGGATGGAACTTCTTAGCCAAAATTTTGTTTCCTTTAGCACCTTCTCTGTTTGCTTAGCAATAGGGCAGACATGCAAGAAATACCTGTATGGGGCAAGTTTAAGACCAAGGTGTGAATGTCAGCAAGATTGCCTGCCTGCCTGACACATCCATTTCTGTGTCAGGTTACCTAGGGTCTATGACCTACTCTGTGTGTGATTTTAGCAACTTCTTTACCCCTCTAGGACTTGCCCTTAGAAAGGGGGCTGATGGTTGGACAGCTACATACCTTCTAGGGTCTGCTAGGAACACAGTAAGGGCATAAGAATTCCTAGTTGCTATTGTTGTAGTTTTTCTGAAAAAGTGAAGGAAATGGCTTTCTTTTTTTTTTTGAAACAGAATCCCACTCTGTCATCCAGGCTGAAATGCAATGGTGCAATGTCAGTTCACTGCAACCTCTGACTCTTGGGTTCAAATGATTCTCTTGCCTCAGCCTCCTGAGTAGGTAGGATTACAGGTGACTGCCACAATGTCCTGCTATTTTTTTTTTTTTTTGTATTTTTAGTAAAGATGGGGTTTCTCCATGTTGGTCAGGCTGGTCTCGAACTCCTGACCTCAGGTAATCTGCCGGCCTCGGCCTCCCAAAGTGCTGCGATTACAGGTGTGAGCCACCGCGCCTGGCCAGAAATGGCTTTCTTTCATTGGTCCCGCTTTAGTCAGAGGAAGAGAGAGTGACTATGTTACTCTTTTTAAATGCAGGGTTTCTCTACCTCCGCAGTATTAACGTTCTGGGCCCCATCATTCTTTGTAGCAGGGGGGCTATTCTGTTCATTGTAGAATGTTCAGTGGCATTCGTGGCCTCCACTTTCCACCTGTAGCTGCCTTCCACCCCCAGCTGTGACAATCGAAAATATCTCCAGACATTGCCAAATGTCCCCTGTGGGTAAAAATTACTCCACTGGCCTCCAGTTATGTAAACTTTTCACATTTCTTTGAAATTAACACATGCTTGTGGGGCAAGTTTGGAAAATCCTTGTAATCGAGGTAAAAATACTATTTTTAAACCACAGCAGCTGCTTCCCCCTCAGGGAGTGGCAGAATTCCTCTCTGGAGTAAGTAGCCTTTTGTTGGGTAAAATACCTTGACTGGCTGCTTCTCTGGTGAAATGCAAGGGGGAGGCCGTTCGCCTGGTGGATGGAGGCCCTGAAATACTCCGAGTTAGGAATGAAGAGGAATTTGTGGACGGTGCTGGAGGAAGCGGGGAGAGGCGAGGAAAATGAGGGGGTGTGAGGGAGAGGGAGGGCTGGCTGCTGGGTGACAGGTGGCAGCTTAGGGCTGTGCAGATGTGGGTGGGCAAGAAGGGGACCAAGGTGGGGTGGCTGGAGGAATTTCAAGTACTGTGATAAAATGGGCACACTTCTGCGAATCCTGTGACACACAAAGTCCTGTGTAAATGGTGTCATAAGAAATGGGTAAAGTGCAGGGAAAAAGAACGGTGGAGGGAGGGCGAGATGTCCGTGGGACTGAGGGTGGAGGCGGGGAGGAGAAATGAGAGCCTCAGATCGAGAAGCCCTAGCCCTCTAATTCACGGCGGCTTTGGGGAGTATCTTAGACTTCGTTCTAGAGGTGGGAGCGGGGGTCCAAGTGAAATTTATATAACTCTCAAAGGCGGCAATGATTTAGGCTGCTAATTCTGTATAGGGAAGAAAACCATTTGCAGTATTTCCTTCTAGTATTTTTTTCCCATGGATATTTTTTAATGCAGTTAATCTTGTTGTATATGGCTTTTTTTTTTTTTTTTTTTTTTTTTTTGTCAGCTGTGTCAGTCCCCTGAGGGGGCAGGAGATATTTTCGGTTGCTGCCAATGTCACCATCTTGTGCAGTGCCAGGTGGAGACGAAGTTGCTGGAATTGCAGGCACCAGTACCTCTGGAGCAGCTGGGTCCCTGGAGGGCAAAGCTGTCTTGAACTGCTTGCAAAGGAGTCAGTGTGTGTATGTGTGTGTTGTGTGTGTGTGTGTGTGTGTGTGTGTGTGTGGCAGGCACACGGGAGTGGGGTGGCGAAATGGATAGTGTAACTTCTCCTGCCTTTATTATTTTTTTATTTTTTTTGAGATGGAGTTTTACTCTTGTTGCCCAGCTGGAGTGCAATGGCACCGTCTTGGCTCATGCAACCTGCACCTCCCAGGTTCAAGTGAGTCTCCTGCCTCAGCCTCCCGAGTAACTGGGATTACAGGCACCTGCCACCACGCCTGGCTAATTATTTAAAATATATTTTTAGTAGAGACGAGGTTTCACCATGTTGACCAGTCTGGTCTTGAACTCTGATGCTCTGATTCATCTGCCTCGGCCTCCCAAAGTGCTGGCATTACAGGCGTGAGCCACCACGCCCGGCCATTCTCCTACCTTTATTATACTCTCTCCTCAAAGTCTCTCAGAGATTTAGTAAACAGGCCTTTTGGTTTTTCACTCTGCCTTTTCTGCTTGTAACTTAGAGTCCTTGCAAATTAGTTCCAAGGGTTATCTGCAAGTAGGGACCATGAGGTTTTGCCCTAAGATGAAGTTCTCTCTTAGGATTAGTTCTCTCCCAGGGGCCTCTGCAAACTCTCCTGCAACTCACTTGCTGGGCTGCCTCCTGGCCCTCCAGATGGATGGAAACCTAGGAAGAACACAGGTGAAATGCAAGGTTACGTTCAAGCCATGGTGTTACCAGAGAGGGGTCCTGAACAAAACTCCTTTGTCTCAAAACAAAACAAAACAAAACATGGCTACTCCACTGGCGGAGCAGTGGCATGGGCTGCTCAACTGAGTGCACTTCTAGTTATTTCTTGATTACATGCTAAACAAGGGGTGGATTATTCATGTGGTTTCCAGGAAAGTGGTGGGCAACTGTTGGAGCTGATGGTTCCTCCTGTTTGTAGCCCATGTAGGATAACTTCCTGATGTTACCATGACATTTGTAAACTGTCATGGCACTGGTGGGAGTGTCTTTTAGCATGCTAATACCTTATAATAAGCTTATAATGAGCAGTGAGGATGACCAGAGGTCACTTTCGTTGCCACCTTGGTTTGGGCAGTGTGGGAAGTAGAAAAGTTCCTTTTTAAAGTTTTCTTTCTTGTTAAAGAATAAGTGTGCTAATAACTTTGTTAAGCCCTATCCTATGTAGCTATTAGACATGCCATAGTTACAGGCACGTAGTATATTCTATGTCCTTGTACTTTAACCAAGATATCTGTGCTAGATGAGCTCACAGGCATGTCCCAGCTCGCCATTGCGTTTACCTGTTTAGAAAAGTTTTAAGTTGTTAGCCAATCAGGTTTTAGTTTAGATTGTGAGGTCTTGCTCCAGCCAACGCAGATCAGACACAGCAGTAAGGATGACCCCAAATGCCAAGGGATAAATTTGTGTGTTTTCCTTTATTCATTGTACTCTCGTGGCACAATGGCTAGCGAGGGTACCCTTCCTGCAGTCCGGGAAGTGAAAATTGCGTTGCTGAAAGCTCCTTTATCTCAGTGCTGATTTTTCTTTGCGGCACTGAACATCTATTTCTAACAGGCAGGTTTTGGCTGGCTTCTTTACCATGACTTGTTTTATTAGCAAGGTCTTTATGATCTATATCTTGTGCTGACCTCCTATCTCATCCTGTGACTAAGAATGCCTAACTTTGGCTGGACGCAGTGGCCTCATGCCTGTAATCCCAGCACCTCGGGAGGCTGAGGTGGGCAGATCACCTGAGGTCAGGAGTTGGAGACCAGCCTGACCATCATGGTGAAACCCTGTCTCTACTAAAAATATAAAAATTAGCCAGGTATGGTGGCACGTGCCTGTAATCCAAGCTACTCAGGAGGCTGAGGCATGAGAATTGCTTGAACCCGGGAGGTGGAGGTTGCAGTGAGCCAAGATTGTGTAATTGTACTCTAGCCTGGCGACAGAGTGAGACTCTGTCTCAAAAAAAAAAAAAAAAAAAAAGAAGAAGAAGAAGAAGAATGCCTAAACTGGGAATGCAGCTCAGTAGGTCTGAGCCCCTATTCAACATGGAGTCACTCTGGTTTGAGCCCCTGTTGCAATGGTAACCCTTTGTCAACCTTCTGCACTACCCCCTAACTCACACAGGTCAACACAAAGACCAGTAGCCAGTGGAAAACACAGTTCTTTTTTTTTTTTTTTTTAGATGGAGTCTCACTTTGTTGCCTGGAGTACAGTGGCTCGATCTTGGCTCACTGCAACCTCCTCCTCCTGGGTTCAAGCAATTCTCCTGCCTCAGCTTCCCAAGTAGCTGGGACTACAGGTGCATACAACCATGCCCAGCTGATTTTTGTATTTTTAATAGAGACGGGTTTTCACCATATTGGCCAGGCTAGGCCAGTCTCGAACTTCTGACCTTGTATCTGCCGGTCGGAGCCACCATGCCTGGCCTAAAACAGTTCTTTTAAGATGAAACCAGAGAGCTGATATGCCTAGAGGTAATGGTGTCTCAGGGTAAAACTATGAGGGAGGATGCCACCATCTTGTTCACACAGTAGTTCATCACCCACCTGCCCCCTTCCTTTCCTGTTCTCTCTTCATGGACACAGCTCTGCCCCTAGCTTGCCACGTTTGTTTTGCAAAGGTGTTTGTATATAAGGGGTTTCGTTAACTGAGGATACTTGAATACTACGATCAACTGAATTCTGTCCTAGTCTCCCCCAGCCCCAGCCCCCATTCACAGGTTGAAGATTATAGAGGAGAAACAATTTTCTTTTCTTTTCCTTTTTCGAGATGGAGTCTTGCTTTGTAATCTCAGCCTCCCGAGTAGCTGGGATTACAAGTTCACACCACCAGGCCCTGCTAATTTTGTTTTTTTAGTAGAGACTGGGTTTCACCATGTTGGTCATGTTGGTCAGGCTGGTCTCAAACTCCTGACCTCGTGATCTGCCCGCCTCGGCCTCCCAAAGAGCTGGGATTACAGGTATGAGCCACCATGCCTGGCCTGGGAGAAGCAATTTTCTCTACCTGCTTATGTTCAGCTCCTCTGGGCCTGCAAATTAAACTGACAGAAGACATATAACAGAAGAAAAAGGTTTATATATATGTATATGCTCACAAAAGAAGTAGCTGTTCTTTAAATGGTTAAAGTTAGAGGCGTATACATCTAACTTAGTAGGGGAAAGGGAGGGAGAGCAAAAGCTTTTATGTGAGGGACAAATAGGTTTCTTTAGGAAAGACAAATGGGTTTTTAGGAGAACAAATGAGAGATAAAGTTTGTGATAATGTTTGTTTATACAGGTATGAGTGATCTCTCCGTCTCCTTTAGGACCATAAAACTCCCGGGGAGAAGGGATTGGGGGTAGCTCTTATTCGTGTTCTCCCTTCTGGGAGTGGATATGACCTGGAGGGGATTTATGGCAGCCTTATTTCCTAGAAGTCGCTGCTTTTAGTTTGATAAGGGAAGCTCTGAGAGGGCTTCTTTCTGCATCTGTGGATTCTGTCGCCATGTGCCAGTGTGGCATATTGTGGGGTGACATGTTCTTATCTCCTTCAACCTCTGACCCCCCAGTGTGATTGTATTTGGAGACAGGGCCTATAAGGAGGTAATTAAGGTTAAATGAGGTCAAAAGGGTGGGGCTGTAATCTAGCAGGAGTGGTGTCCTTCTAAGAAGAGGAGGGGCCGGGCATGGTGGCTCACACCTGTAATCCCAGCACTTTGCGACTGAGGTGGCGGATCAAGAGGTCAGGAGATCCAGAACATTCAGGCTAACATAGTGAAACCCCATCTCTACTAAAAATACAAAAAATTAGCTGGGTGTGGTGTTGTGTGCCTGTAATCCCAGCTACTTGGGAGGCTGAGGCAGGAGAATTGCTTGAACCCAGGAGGCGGAGGTTGCACTGAGTCGAGATAGCACCATTGCACTCCAGGCTGGGCAACAAGAGCAAAAGCCCGTCTCAAAAAAAAGAAGAAGAGAAGGAGAGACCAAGAGACCAGAGCTCTTGTTCTCTCTCTCTGGCTCACAAGAGGTCGTATGTTCACACAGCAAGAGGGTGGGCCCCTACAACCCAAGGGGAGAGCCACACACACCGACCCTGCTACCACCTTGATCTCGGACTCCCGGTTTCCAAGACGGTGAGAAAATGCATTTTTGTTGTCTAGTCACCCAGGCTGTGGTATTTTGTTATGGCAGCCTGAGCAGACTAAGACAAAGACCAAAATAGTCTTCAAGAGCCAAAGAGATGAAGTTTAAGAAACAGCAGAAGTGGGCCAGGCACAGTGGCTCACGGGCCTGTAATCCCAGCACTTTGGGAGGCCGAGGTGGGCAGACCACGAGGTCAGGAGTTTGAGGCCAGCCTGATCAACATGGTGAAACCCTGTCTCTACTACAAATACAAAATAGCTGGGCATGATGGCGTGTGCCTGTAATCTCAGCTACTCAGGACACTGAGGCAAGAGAATCGCTTGAACCCAGGAGGCAGAGGTTGCAGTGAGCCGAGTTGTGTCACTGCACTCCTGCCTGGGCGACAGAGTGAGACTCCGTCTCAAAAAAAAAAAAAAAAGGAAAGAAAAGAAAAGGAAAAAGAAACAGCAGAAGTGTAGGTTAAGTGAGTGATATATTGGGGTCATTACAAAAATCAGAAAATATGGGACAGGCCGGGTGCAGTGGCTCACGCCTGTAGTCTCAACACTTTGGGAGGCCGGGACGGATGGTTGGCTTGAGTCCTTGAGTGCAAGACGAGTCTGGGCAACATGCTGAGGCCCTGTCTCTACAAAAAAACTAGCTGGACATGGTGTTGTGCACTTGTAGTCCTGGCTACTTGGGAGGCTGAGGTAGGAGACTTGCTTGAGCCCAGGAGTTGGAGGTTGCAGTCAGCCGAAATCGTGCGACTGCACTCCAGCCTGGGTGAGAGAGGGAGACCCTCTCTCAAAAAAAAAAAAAAAAAAGAAAAAGAAAAAGAAAAATAGGGGACAGCAGACATGTTACAAACTTCTTTTTGTTTTAAGATGGCGTTTTGCTCTTATTGCCCAGGCTGGAGTGCAGTGGCTGGATCTCAGCTCACTGCAACCTCCGCCTCCTGGGTTTAAGTGATTCTTGTGCCTCAGCCTCCTGAGTAGCTGGGATTACAGGTGCCTGCCACTATGCCTGGCTAATTTTTGTATTTTTTGTAGAGATGGGGTTTCACCATGTTGGCCAGGGTGGTCTGGAACTCCTGACCTCAGTGATCCACCCACCATGGCCTCCCAGTGTGCTGGGATTACAGGGATGAGTCACTGTGCCCGGCCCACATTACAAAAAGGGCCAACCCTGGTGAAGTACCACAATTTTTGTCCTGAGTCACAAAAGCAAAGAGAATTTTGCAAATTATCTATGTGCTGCTAAAAGATAAGAATTGCATCACGTGAAGTCTTACCCTCTGCTGGCCTTTCTTTCTGCTAGAAACCACCTCAGTGTTGTTCAGGGTAGAGTGTTACCTGCCAGTGAGTCTGAATCTCCAACTCTACCCTTGGAACCTCCTGTTCTCCCTTCCAGTGGGGCCTGAAGAGGCGAGGGGTGCCAGGGACCCTAATTAGATGCATGCGATCATCTGGAAATGTTTAAAATCCTAAGGACAGTTAGAAGCCATATTGATAGCATTGATTGGTTCCTTATTTCTGAGTTGGACCTGCTTCATTGTTTAAGATTCCAGTCTCATTTGTTGGGATTTTCTCTTCGGCATGGTAAAAAGCAAACTTACTCTGCCATAAGAGAACAGGACCTTCTAAACTGGGCTTTGAAGTTTGCAGCTTTGTAACGAGTCAGCAGTCTGAAAGCCTCTGCTTTCCTGCCGGCTCCACCCAACCCACAGCCACTGATTAGCATATCAAAGAGTGGGCGTGTCCCGATGGGCTACCGTAGTGGCACTGGCTCACCGGTCAGGTGGCCCATGTTTCGGACGGAAGGAGATCTGGTACCTGTCGGCCCTGTGCCCTGATGCCGGGGTGGTTACCATTTCACCTTTAATTCCATTTCCTCTCCTCTTCCAGCTGTGTGCTTAAAAACACATACCACACACATACATAGAAAACCTAGCCTTGGTTCTGAACGATAAAAAGGAATCAGAAATGAAAAACAAGGAAAGGAAATGCAAGGGAGGCTTTTAAAGAGGGATAAAGCCCTGTCTTCCTCTGTCATCCCTCTCTAAAATCCAAACAACTCCCACAGATAAATACACTAAGTATTCAAAAGTTATTTTAGTGTCTTCATTTTGACTAATTGCTGGGTTAGAAAAGAACCTTCAAAAAGGTTCGCGGAAGCAATTTAGAGTAAATTTTACCATTGCCCTGGGGTGCTGATCCAAAATAATCGCAACCCTTAATAGCCAAGCTGAGCTGGAGACTGCCTGGTTATTTTTATCCTAACAAGAGACTCTGGCACTGCCAAGGAAATTGTCTCTCTGGGAGAGGATTGCTTCTGTGACTTGACCAGCAGCAGTAATATGTTTCTGGAGCCCCCAAACGGCTGTGTAGAAACAGGTGACCTTGAATACAGATGTGGGGAGAGGAGAGAAAATGGACAGAAACCAAAGACTCCCAAGATAACACATCATGGAAATAAACAAAAGTCTACAGAAATTGAGGGATAAAAGACAGAAAGACTCCTCTAATGAACTGATTTTGAAAGAAAATTATTTGGATTCTTTTCATGTTAAAAGTATAAACAAGGTAGATCTGTCTTCTTGAAAACTGAATTATTTTTAAATCCCTAACATATGTAAGGAAGAGGATAGTAATACATTAATTTCTCCCCAAAGTTTCAGCTGTTTATTGAGTTTAAAAAAATCAGAAAGGAAATTCATCAACATAGTTAGATTTTTTTCCCTCTGTTTTTCTTTTTAGAGATGGAGTCTTGCTATGTTGCCCAGGCTGGGCTCAAACTCCTCGGCTTAAGCAACCCTCCTGCCTCAGTCTCCAGAGTAGCTGGGACTGCAGCTGGAGCCACCATGCCTGGCTTAATCAACATAGTAACAGTAGAAACATCTGGGCAGATTATGGATTATTTTATCTTGTTTTTTATACTTTTTTGGGTGTTTGTCAATTTTTTTTTTTTTTTTTTTTTTTGAGACAGAGTCTTGCTCTGTCTCCAGGCTGGAGTGCAGTGGCGCAATCTCAACTCACTACAACTTCTGCCTCCCGGTTCAAGCAATTCTCCTGCCTCAGTCTCCCAAGTAGCTGGGACTACAGGCTTGTGCCACCATGCCCAGCTAATTTTTGTATTTTTAGTAGTGGCAGGGTTTCACTAAGTTGGCCAGGATGGTCTCGATCTCTTGACCTGATGATCTGCCTGCCTTGGCCTCTCAAAGTGCTGGGATTACAGTCATGAGCCACCACGCCCGGCCAAAATTTTTTACAATAGGCATGTATTCATTTTCTTTTTCTTTTTTTTTTGTTTTTGAGATGGAGTGTCGCTCTGTTGCCCAGGCTGGAGTGCAGTGGCATGATCTCGGGTCACCACAACATCTGCCTCCCGGGTTCAAGCAATTCTCCTGACTCAGCCTCTCAAGTGGCTGATATCACAGGTGTGTACCACCACGCCTGGCTAATTTTTTTTGAATTTTTAGTAGAGGCGGGGTTTGACCATATTGGCCAGGCTGGTCTTGAATCCTGACTTTGTGATCCGCCCACCTCGGCCTCCCGAAGTGTTGGGATTACAGGCATGAGCCACCGTGCCTGGCTCATTTTATATAAAAAGTAGCATGCTATTAATAAAGATCATGAATTACATTTGGAACTGGGTGGGGGTATATATAATAGCGGCTATCTTCCTGCTGTTATATAAATTATGGACACAATAGAATATAAAGTAGAAAGAACTTTGGATGATTATTTCTGCCTCTCAATTTAAAGGTGAGAGAATTGAGGAACAACTGAGGACCTTGGTTAAATCCAAGGTCGCATCACTAGCCCCAAAGGATCAGGGTCTAGTGCTCAGTAGCCACCAGACACACACAGCTATGCACCTGGTTCTAACTGAGATGTGATGTAAGTGTAAACTATACGTTGCGTTTTGAAGAATCTTTTGTATGAGAAAATGTAAAATATCTCAGTAATTTCCATATTGATTACATGTTGAAATGATAGTATTTTGACATGCTGAGCTCAAATTAACCTGTTGCTCTTCATTCATTTTAGTGTGGCTGCTAGAATATTTAAAATGACATATAGTGGCTGGGCATGATGCCTCATACCTGTAATACCAGCACTTTGGGAGGCCAAGGTAGGAGGATCACCTGGGGTCAAGAGTTTGAGAGCAGACTGGCCAACATGGTGAAACTCTGTCTCTACTAAAAAAAACAGAAATTAGCCAAGCATGGTGTCACGGATCTGTAATCCCAGCTACTTGGGAGGCTAAGGCAGGAGAATCACTCTAACCTGGGAGCAGGGGTTGCATTGAGCTGAGGTCACGCCATGCACTCCAGCCTGGGCAACAACAGCGAAACTTTGTTTCAAACAAAACAAAAGAAAATAAAACAAAAAATATACAGGACTCGAATTCTATTAGGTTGGTGCAAAAATTTTGCACCATTACTTTTCAAGGCAAAACCACAATTACTTTTGCATCAACCTAATACTTCTTTGGACAACGCTGGTGTACAATACGGATCTGGATTCTCCATCCAGTATTCTCTTCATACACCGCTTTGAAGTGTAGAATGTCAAAAAGTAAGGAAAAATTTGCTTCCCCTTTTCTAGAATTAGATAGTTAACCACAACTCGAAGCAACAATATTAGTATTGATTTGATAATTTTTTGTTTTGTTGAAGATGTGTAGTTTTTTATCTTCTATAGCTAATAGAGGTTTGTTTATTGCATAATCACACATAGATACTCACGTCTAAGGTGTTTCCTTGCAGTTATTTTTGGCTGTTAGGCAACATTACCACTAGTGATCAGGCAGTTTTCCTTGCCTCCCCATGAAAAAGACTCAGAACAACAACAAAAACTATGGGCTCTAAAATCAAACTTTGAGAAGTGACAGAAATTGCTTTTAAACCGTAGTGTGTAACTTTCCATGCAATTATGCAAACATTTCCTAAAGAAACCAACCTGTTCTCTTGTCAGATCTCTTCTCTCTTCACTCCCAGTCCTCCTTACCTCCTTGCCATTTGGCACAGTGGTAGCATATGAGAACTTTTCTCTTTTCCAAATCAGTTGACAGTTGACTGATTTTGGAAAAATTAATATTAATGTTCTTTTTTTTTTTTTTTTTTTGAGAGAGAGAGTCTCCCTCTGTCACCCAGGCTGGAGTGCAGTGGCACAATCTCGGCTCACCTCAACCTCCCTGGTTCGAGCGATTCTTCTGCCTCAGCCTCCCGAGCAGCTGGGACTGCAGGTGCGCACCAACACACCCAACTAATTTTTGTATTTTTAGTAGAGACGGCGTTTCACCATATTGGCCAGGCTGGTCTCAAACTCCTGACCTTGTGATCCACCCACCTCAGCCTCCCAAAGTGCTGGGATTACAGGTATGAGCCACTGTGCCCAGCCAGTGCTGATGTTCTTTTAAACATAATTGTATGTATTTCATCCTATTCCATAAATTATACTTCAGCTAGAAATTATTTTAGAATATTAGGTTACATATCATTTGGGGAAGACAGGCATTTATTGACACAGCCACAGAGAACAGATTACTGGGTCACACTACCACCACGAAGACTTGTCCTGTGTCACATCTAAAGCTTCAGGCAGCTCAACATTGTGACCTCTGACAAGAGCTGTGTGCTAGGTCCATTGAGGAAGGATTGGAGAGGGGGGACAAATCAAGATGAGCTTGACCATTGAGGAGCTAAAATCTAGTTAGAAAACTAGATGGAATTCCAAGCCATGTTGAAAGACTAGTATAACCCAGCACTGAGTGATGTGACTCTAGTAGGTACAGTGCTTTAGGGAAAGGGAAACTTAAGAGTCCTGATCAGAGAAGCTATAAGGAGGAGCTTGGACGTGAGCTGGAGTCTGAAAAGATGACTCAGTGTTATTATTTGAATGAAAAGAGAAGCTGGGAGAAGACTCCAGGCAGTATGGGCAAAGGCACAGAGGTGGAAGCTGACAAATTGCCTGAGCCCCAAAAGGAGGCCAATGGAAGAAAAACATTATGAAAGCAAGTACCTTGTCTCTCTCTCTCTCTTTTTGTTTTGAGATGGAGTTTTGCTCTTGTCGCCCAGGCTGGAGTGCAGTGGTGCCATCTTGGCTCACTGGGTTCAAGCGATTCTCCTGCCTCAGCCTCCCAAGTAGCTGGGATTACAGGCTCCCACCACCATGCCTGGCTAATTTTTGTTTTTGTATTTTTAGTAGAAATGGGTTTTGCCATGTTGGCCAGGCTTATCTCGAACTCCTGACCTCAGGTGATCTGCCTGCCTCGGCCTCCCAAAGTGCTGGGATTACAGGTGTAAGCCACCACACCCAGCCTCTCTCTCTTACATATTGCCATACTCCATGTGCCTAGAATGGTGCCTGGTTCATCAGAGGTATTTGCTATTGGTTTTGTAAATGCATGGATATACTGCTACCTTTTAAAAAGTACAGAAGGCACAGAGAAAGGATTGTCTCGGGGCTGTTCTTTTTGGAGCAAAGAGGGACAGAGTGGGCCGCTGGGGTCCCAACAATCAGCTCTGGGACATTAGGTGGCAGATGCCAAGCACTTCTGGAGTTGGTGGCACACTGTGTCCAGAGTTATTAGCCTGAGCTTTGAATTGAGTTGGTGTCTTAGTTCATTTATGCTACCATAACTAAATATCACAGACTAGGTAATTTGTTTGTATGTCTTTCAGTTCTAGGGGCTGGGAAGTCCATGTCTGAGGCACCAACACTTGGTGTCTGGTGAGGGCTGGTCTCTGCCTTCAAGGTGGCACCTTGTTGCTGCATCGTCCAAAGGGAATGGACACTGTTCCTATCAGCTCTTTCAGAGAGTCACTAATCCCATTCGTGAAGGCAGAGAGGGAATATTCCATACAGTATTCCATTGTATGGAATCACCCCCTAAAAGCCCCACCTCTTAATATTGTGCAGTGCAGATCTAAGTTGTTTTTTTCTTCTTTTTTTGAGATGGAGTCTCGCTCTTGTTGCCCAGGCTGGAGTGCAATGGCACAATCTCAGCTCACTGCAACCTCTACCTCCTGGGTTTAAGCGATTCTCTAGCCTCAGCCTGCCAAGTAGCTGGGATTACAGGTGCATACCACCACACTTGGCTAATTTTTGTATTTTTAGTAGAGATGGGGTTTCATCAT
The DNA here is from genome assembly GCA_036589455.1 of Ateles fusciceps. NCBI lineage: Eukaryota > Metazoa > Chordata > Mammalia > Primates > Atelidae > Ateles > Ateles fusciceps. Next base: position 4,030,895 of record JAZHEH010000093.1, read on the forward strand.
GTTGGTTAGGCTGGTCTCTAACTCCAGACCTCAGGTGGTCCACCCTCCTCGGCCTCCCAAAGTGCTGGGATTACAGGTGCGAACCACCACACCTGGCCCATTTCTTTCCTTTTTTGAGGCAGAATAATATTCAATGGTTTGGATATAATGCATTTTGTTTGTCCATTCATCCACTGATGGACACTGGGTTGTTTCTACCTCTTGGCTGTTGTTAGTGGTACTGTTATGAACATGAATGGGTATGTAATAACCTCTTCGAGACCCTACTTTCAATTCTTTTGGATGTATAACCAGAAGTAGAATTGCTGGATTAGGTAGGTATGGATTTACGTCTCCAGTTTATGAATGAAGAAACAGTGGTCCAGGGAACTCCTGTAACATGCCCACAGTCTGCAGAAGGCCGCAGAGTGAAGGCTCACCCTTGACTCTTGTCTTTACCCATTTCCACCCCATTCTGAGGTCACAGCCTTAGCTGCAGCATTTAAGGGTACACCTAGGTTTAACTTGGAAAATTGGGGGATTACATTTACGCATACTTGTGGCAGCAGCTGATTTTGTGGTTTACATAATTGGAAATGGGAGAAGGTTTAGAACACTGTTTTGTCCCAGGCTCAAGTTTCATTAAGCGGTTGACAACCATAAATTGGCTGAATTCTTTTCTGGACACCAGATTCCAAATTGTTCTGCGTGTTGTTTTACTTTTGTGTTAATTAAGTGTTAACAGAAGTCTGGGGTGGATTGTTTTGGAATTAGCTGACCAAGGACCCATTTATAATTTTTTAACCTTGGGCATGTCAGTATTTAAAAGCCATTTTATTTTTTTTCAAAAGCGATTTTAACCTGAACTGTGTAACCGTTCTGTTTAACTATGAAGTTCTAATTTATGCCAATTATCACATTGCCAAATAGTTTTATATTCATATTAAAATTTCAAGTGGAATTTGGTGAGTCTAATTTTGTAGTGGCTCTGAGATTAAGATGTGTGAGTAGAAAAAAGTGATTTTATTTGTTTCCTTTCTAACCCTAATTGTTCTGTACTGTTCCTGGGTTGCCGTTTGGAATGTGTAGTGTTGTTGGGGGGAGGAAGCTGTGTGTGAAAGGAGAAGTCACAAGGAAGAGAAAAGAGGAAGGGCAGGGAAGGTAAAGAAGGTCTGTAGAATGATCTTATATCTGATGAGATTGTTGAGACCATCTCAGCACTACCCCCCCCTTTTTTTTAAACAGTCTCGCTCTGTCTCCCAGGCTGGAGTGCAGTGGTGCAATATTGGCCCACTGCAAGCTCTGCTTTCTGGGTTCAAACAATTCTCCCGCCTCAACCTCCTAAGTAGCTGGGATTACAGGTACCTGCCACCACGTCTGGCTAATTTTTTTTTTTTTTTTTTTTTTTTAGATGGAGTCTCCCTCTGTCGCCCAGGCTGAGCAATTCTCCTGCCTCAGCCTCCTGAGTAGCTGGGATTACAGGCACATACTATGCCTACCTAATTTTTTGCATTTTTAGTGGAGATGGGGTTTCACCATGATGGCCAAACTGGTTTAGAACTCCTGACCTCAAGTGATCTGCCCGCCTCAGCCTCCCAAAGTACTAGGATTACAGGTGTGAGCCACCGCGCCTGGCCTAATTTTTGTATTTTTAATAGAGACAGGGTTTCACCATGTTGGCCAGGCTGATCTCGAACTCCTGACCTCAAGTGATCCATCTACCTCGGCTTCCCAAAGTGCTGGGATTACAGGTGTGAGCCACCACACCCAGCCTCAGCCCTCTGTTTTATTCAAGAGATGGTCAAGACACGGATAAATTGGGTATCTCATTCTGCCACGTGGATGAGTGTGGTGGGGTGCTGCTGGAATCCCTGAAAGTCCCCTCACTCTCAGTCCAGGGCTCTCTGGATTTCCATATCTGTTTGCATCAGCTCAGAAGTCATTTTGGGGCTCTGATAGGAAATGAAAGGCATTTTCCATGGCCAGGCGAGGTGACACACGCCTGTAATCCCAGCATTTTGGGAGACCGAGCCAGGTGGATCATGAGGTCAGGAGTTCAAGACCAGTCTGGCCAAGATGGTGAAACCCCAACTCTACTAAAAATACAAAAATTAGCTGGGTGTGGTGGTGCTCGCCTGTAGTCCCAGCTACTCAGGAGGCTGAGGCAGGAGAATTGCTTGAACCTGGGAGGCAGAGGTTGCAGTGAGCCAAGATCGCACCACTGCACTCCAGCCTGGGTGACTGAGCGAGACTCTGACTCAAAAAAAAAGGCAAGGCATTTTCCAGCTGGGTCATTTGAGGAGAGTATATGAAGTTGGGGCAGGGCAGGGTGTTAGAGAGCGCAGTGTGCCTGGGTAGATAGCAGTGGGCAGCGTTACCATTCTGAGGGTAGACGGAGTGAGGAAAGGGGGAGACACTAAAGCCTGGAGAGACCTAGATGGCCGGAGAGGGAGGGCTGCCCTGCAGGAGCTGTAGACCCCAAGTGAGAGGCTCAGCCAGCTCGCAGTGGCTTAGGAGAACCAACACCCTGACCTGACTCTCCTCTCTCTCTCCATCACCTGCTGGAGCTCCCTTTTTGCCAAACCCAACCAGAAGCCAGGGACAAAAGAACTGTTTGATGTCATTCTTACAGATCAGCTTTTTGTGTAGAGAAGGGTGATCTAGAAGGACGAAAGGGATGCCCAGCACAAAGATTCAGAAGTGCAGTTCAGGCTGGATGTGGTGGCTCGTACCTGTAATTCCAGCACTTGGGGAAGCTGAGGCGGGCAGATTACTTGAGGTCAGGAGTTCAAGACCAGCCTGGCCAACATGGTGAAACATTTTCTCTACTAAAAATGTTCTCTACTAAAAATGTTCTCTACTAAAAATGCAAAAATTAGCTGGGCATGCTGGTGGACATCTGTAATCCCAGCTACTTAGGAGGCAGAGGTGGGAAGATCATTTGGATACAGGAAGCAGATGTTGTAGTGAGCCCAGATAGTGCCACTGCACTCCAGCCTGGGTGACAGAGCAAGGCCCCATCTCAAAAAAAAAAAAAAAAGGAAAAAAAAAGAAAGGCATTATACCTCCTAAAGAAAAAAATCTAGCTGTGTAGCCTTCTGTGGTTCCTGGGCCCTGACTGAGTTTCCATGGTATTAGGTTAGTGATTACTTTGTTTTTGTATGAGCAGGCCCCTGAGTTTTGGTCTTTCTGCACTCAGCTCTGAACTTCTCATTGTCTCTTTCAGTGATTTCATGATCAGGTTGATTAAGTGGTGGTCTATGTCAATTATCACTGCGTATGTCTGGGAAGACAGAATGGCCCACATTGCAATCTGGCCATTTTCCCTGTGCAATATTAGGTCTTAATTTTAATGAAACTTTTTGGGGTTTATTCTAATCAGCAAAATGAAATGTGGTGGATACTGTAGAATTTCCTTTTGATTGGGCACTGAAACCATGAGCCTTTGGCTGCACTTGGCTTTCATCTGAAAGCATGGGAGAATGTGGTTTCAAATGGAAAAACTCTGCTTCCCTGGTATTCTCTTGTGAATGGAATATAGCTTTTACATGCATGATCATTGTTTAATTGCAAGTGCAGAATATCTTGAGCATATCACAGCTGACTTCTGTCTTCCTCTCCCCATCAGTCACACAATCCAGGAAACAGAATTACTCTGTTGTGAAGGCCTGGACTGGCAACATGGCTTCATGCATAGAGACATGTGTGTCCTTGGAGGGAAATACAGGGACTGTTTTGTGGTCTGAGAATATTCCTTGCCTACTGAGAAGTCATTTCTGAAATTTGTTGTGGAGGAGGAGTGGACTTTTAGCATGGAATAATTATATCAATTTCATGAACTTATGTAGTGGTAAATTATATGCTTAGTCAGTAATCCACAGACCCAGTCCATTGGATTTTAAGAGAGCCTATCTTGCTTTACCTGCAACCATTTCTGTAATTTTATAGCATTGTATTGGGGCTAAATAGAAGTAAATGGACAAATACTGTGAATTTCTTTCTTTTTTTTTTTTTTTTTTGAGATGGCGTCTTGCTCTGTTGCCCAGGTTGGAGTGCAATGGCAAGGTCTCGGCTCACTGCAAGCTCCATCTCCTAGGTTGCAGGAGAATGATTCTCCTGCCTCAGCCTCCCGAGTAGCTGGGACTACAGGCATGCACCACCATGCCCAGCTAATTTTTGTATTTTTAGTAGAGACGGGGGTTTCACCATGTTGGCCAGGCTGGTCTCGACCCCTGACCTCAGGTGATCCACCTGCCTCAGCCTCCCAAAGTGCTGGGATTACAGGCATGAGCTACCCGCACCCAGCCAATACTGTGAATTTCTTTCTTAATTAGTAAACTAATGTAGATGTGGCGTAACAGGAGTTTCTGCAGTCAGATTGCCTGGGTTGAATCCAGGCTCTCCACTGGCTATTGGCCCTCACACAAGCTACTCACTTCTCAATTCTCTTATATGTAAGTCTCAATACTCTCTCTTTTTTGAGACAGGGTCTCTCTCTGTTGCCCAGGCTGGAATGCAGTGGCACGATCACAGTTCACCGTAGCCTCAAACTCCTGGGCTCAAACTACCCTCCTGCCATAGAGGCTCAGGCTTGCAGTCTCGGCACTCTGGGAGGCTGAGGCGGGAGGTTCACTTGAGCCCAGGAGTTCGAGACCAGCTGGGCAACATAGTGAGAATTCATCTTTACAAATAATAATAATAATAATGATAATAATTAGCCAGGCTTGATGGTGCACACCTGTGATCCCAGCTACTTGGGAAGCTGAGGTGAGAGGATTGCTTGAGCCCAGCAGGTTGAGGCTGCAGTGAGCTATGATCTCACCACTGTACTCCAGCCTGGGCGACAGGGCAAGACCATGTGTTTAAAAAAAAAAAAAAAAAAAAAAGAAAAGTATTTAAAAAAAACATATGGCCAGGCATGGTGGTGGCTCATGCCTGTAATCCCAGCACTTTGGGGGGTTGAGGCAGGCAGATCACTGAAGGTCAGGAGTTTGACACTGGCCTGACCATAATGCTGAAATCATGTCTCTACTAAAAATACAAAAATTGCTGGATGTGATGGCACACTCCTGTAATCCCAGCTACTTGGGAGGCTAAGGCAGAAGAATAACTTGAACCTGGGAGGTGGAGGTTGCAGTGAGCCGAGATTGTACCATTGCACTCCAGCCTGGGCAACAAAAGCAAAAACTTCGTCTAAAAAAAAATGGGCCGAACCATGAAGATTAGTACATTTGAAAGCACTTCGTATCCTTATTAACCCTTGGTCAGATATTCATGGTAATATAGGCTTATAGATGAAATTGAATAGTGATTCACTAGAATTGTACAGATACAGGTTGAGCATCTCTAATCTGAAAATCCAAAGTCTGAAATGCCCCAAAATCTAAAACTTTTGTGCACCAACATAATGCCACATTTGGAAAGTTCCACATTTTAATTGTTTAATGTAAATTTTGTTTTATGCACAAAATTATTAAAAATATTGTGTAAAATTAACTTCGGGCTATGTGCATAAGGTGTATTGAAACATAAATAAATTTTTTGTTTAGACTTGAGTTCCATTCCCAAGATAGCTCATTATGTATATATGAATACCCCAAAATCCAAAAAAAATTCAAAATCTGAGATACTTCTGGTCCCAAGCATTTTGGGTAAGACATACTCATCCTGTATGTATGTTCTGTTGAAAGTGGCTGAAAGTTTGTATAAGAAAACTTGAGTTTTTGTTTTTAACTTGCGGGTAGGACTGGTAAATATTTCTGTAAGACTAAAGCTTTAGAAACACACAAGGCTTATCTACATATTAAATCATGCAATTATTTTCCTAAGTCCATTATATACATTCCATTTAAGACTAAAAACATGTTGTGATATGAGTTCTAGTTATTTAGTGGTCAACTTGAGGAGATATAGTATGCTACAAAATCTACTCTGTCATACTGTTGACCCTGACACCATTACATGTAAGATGTAGAGGCAATCTCATCTATCATCTCATCAAGTTATTTTACAGATGAGGAAACAGATGCTGAATTTCAATGACTTATTTGAGATCTTATAGCTAACATATGACAGAGCAGGTATCAGCATGAACCTGGCTCCTAATATCAAGCCTGTGTGACACCCAATTCCCACTCATTCTCTCAGGGTCGACATTGCTTTGTCAGGTTTTCTCCATTGGAGTAGGGAAGGTGAACACTGAATCTGAGGATTGGAAATCTTTGCCTCTTACGTGTAGTGAGACAACTCCTTGTTGGTCAATATCCACTCTTCCCTTCCTTGTACAACTCCTAAATTTTTGCCAGGTATTTGGCTACATAACCAGATTACATTTTGTTTATGGCCAAGTGACTGTTCTGGCCAGTGAGATGTGAGTGAAGGTGGGTGGATACAACTTCTTCGAGCCACATGTTAAGGATGGTATAGCTGCCAGCTTTGGACAGTGCCCCTCTGGACTATTAAATGTGAGAGTATTTAAGTCTCTGTGTTTCAGGGTCCCCTTATTATAGCAACTGTGACTGTACCCTAACTAATACACTTGGTATCAATCAGTTAGCTCTGTATCATAGCAGGAAGTAGAGTGTTGGAAACAGATGCTCGGTGCCACAAAAAAATATCAACACTGAGACAAAGGATCTCTCAGCAAGCAATTTTTACTTCCTGTAGGAAGTATACTTTCACTAGCCATCTTGTCACAAGAGTACAAGGAACAAAGGAAAAGCAGACATATTTATCCCGTATGCATTTGGGGTTGTCCTTACTGCTGTGTCTGATCTCCGTTGGTTGGAGCCAGACCTCACAATCTAAACTAAAACCTGATTGGCTAATAACTTAAAACATTTCTTTTTCTTTCTTTCTTTCTTTTTTTGTTTTTGAGACAGAGACAGGGTTTCTCCACGTTGGTCAGGCTGGTCTCGAACTCCTGATCTCAGGTGATCCACCTGCCTTGGCCTCCCAAAGTGCTGGGATTATAGGTGTGAACCACCGTGCCCAGCCTAACTTAAAACTTTTCTAAACAGGTAAGGAGCATAGGTTGTGAGCTGGGACATGCTCGTCAACACGTCTAGCATACATATCTTGGTTAAAGTACAAGATCATAGAATGTACTACGTGCCTATAAGCATATCTAACAGCTACATGAGATAGGGCTTAACAAAGGAGTTATTAGAACACTTATGATTTATTCTTTAACAAGAAAAGGAACTTTGAAGAGGAAGTTTTTGCTTCCCACATGGACTCTCTCCTCTTAAGGCCTAAGGCGCAATTCATGAAGATGGATTTTCCTCAGGCTCAGATTTTAAACTTTGATATTTTTAAAATTAAAAAAAAATTTGGTCGGGCGTGGTGGCTCACGCTTGTAATCCTAGCACTTTGGGAGGCTGAGGCAGGCGGATCACCTGAGGTCAGGAGTTTGAGACCAGCCTGACCAACATGGAGAAATCCTGTCTCTACTAAAAATACAAAATTAGCTGGGCGTGGTGGTGCATGCCTGTAATCCCAGCTACTCAGGAAGCTGAGGCAGAAGAATTGCTTGAACCCAGGAGTTGGAGGTTGCGGTGAGCCGAGATCATGCCATTGTACTCCAGCCTGGGCAACAAGAGTGAAACTCCATTTCCAAAAAAAAGTGAAAAATAAAATAAATAATTTTTTAGAGATGAGGTCTTGCTGTGTTGCCCAGGCTGGACTTAACCTCCTGGATTCAGGCTGTCCTTCTGCCTCAGTCTCCTGAGTTGCTGGGACAAAAGGTACACACCACTACACCTAGATTTTAAACATATACCCTTGTTTTAAGTCAATGTAAGGACATGCTTGTATGAGACAAAGTAGTTTACTAGAAAGAATGTTGCCAGGCGTGGTGGCTTACACCTGTAATCTCAACACTTGTGGGAGGTGAAGGCATGAGAATTGCCTGAGCTCAGGGTTTCAAGACAGCTTGGACAACATAGTGAGACCTTGTCTCTACAAAAAGTTTAAAAAGTAGTGAGGCATGGTGGTGCATGGTGGTGCATGTCTGTGGTCCCAGCTATTTGAGAGGCTGAGGTGGGAGGATTGCTTGAGCCTGGGAGGTTGAGGCTGCAGTGAGCTATGATAGCATCACTGCCCTCCACGCTGGGTGACAGATCAGAAAAAAAAAAAAAAAAAAAGAATGTTGACCCAGGGAGTTTGGTCAAGGGTTTCTAACATTAGTTTGCTATTAATTTCCAGAGCACCTCCATTGGGTGTCTGCTTCCTTAGTTATAAAATGGTGATTATATTGTTCATTTATCTCCTAGGATATTATGTGTAATAGTTCATAAAAAATGGTTGTAAAGCATTTGACAAATGCAAGCTTTCTGCCTATTAAGCTGAACTAATCCAGTAGCTTTCTTGGCACCTGCAACCTCTAATGATTTATAGATGGGCCTTTTTACTGAAGGGGGCTTGGCTTTGGCATGATCTGCCTGAGCTGCTAGACTCTCTGTGGATCATTAGGACTTGGTGGCTATGTTACCCTTTCCCTGGGACCCTCCTAACGGCACCACGATGAAGAAGGCATCTCAGTGACGGAGGGGGAGAGCTAGAGGTCCCCATGGACAATTCTATTCTCCAGAGCGGGTGTTTGCATCAATGTATTGGTGATTTCTTGAGCCTAGAGGTGTTAAATAAACGAGCTTCTGAAACCCTTCTCATGTGATCAACATCATGTTTGTAAAAAACAGCACCAAGTTAGAATCATGCTTTATGCATTTAAAAAAAAAAAAAAAAAGAAGCAACCTTGTGACTGGTATAATTCTCGTGATATGTCTGTGCCACATACAGATAATAGCTCATTGTGGCAGCTGAACTGGACTCCCGATATTTTGCCTTAGAGACCATTACTTAAGTAGGTGACTCTTGACCCTTCTATTTCAGCACTTTGAGAAGTTTGCCAGAAGGTGCTTGCTTGTGCCAGGCAGTCCTTAACATTTCCCCAGGGGCAGCCTCCACATTTTAGTTACATTACTTTTGACCACTAATCTTTCTTTTATCCTGAGCATCTCTATAAGAGACAGCTTTGGAATACTTTCACGGCTAGACCCCTTTTTCTAAGGAGCATAAATCTGTTAGACTGTAGTAACTATGTGAGAATGTAGTCCAAGTACATTTTTCAAGAAAAGTATAAAAAATGGTATCAGGACAATGAGAGAACAGGATTATCACGCGAATAGTTCCATCTGGAAATGATTGGTTGGTATCAAAACTCCACTTACCAGAGTTATTGCAATGTTGGCATTCAAGTAGAAAGAGTTTGGATGCAATTACAGGGTAGTTATCTTCCAACGTGATACACAGTTGCCCTTTGCACAACACAGATTTGAACTGCACAGGTCCACATATACACGGATTATTTTTTCAGAAGAGTTACCCTGCCTCTCCTGCCTCCCTTCCCACCTCCTCTATCTCTTCTGCCTCTGCCACCCTGAGACAGCAAGACCAACCCTTCCTCTTCCTCCTCCTCCTCAACATGAAGATGATGAGGATGAAGACCTTTATGATGATCCACTTGCACTTAATGAATAGTAAATACATTTTCTCTTCCTTGTGATTTTCTTGTTTTTTTTTTGAGACTGAGTTTTACTCCTGTTGCCCAGGCTGGAGTGCAATGGTGTGATCTCGGCTTACCGCAACCTCCGCCTCCTGGGTTCAAGTGATTCTCCTGCCTCAGCTGCCTGAGTAGCTGGGATTACAGGCATATGTCACCACGTCTGGCTAATTTTCTATCTTTCATAGAGAAGGGGTTTCTCCATGTTAGTCAGGCTAGTCTCGAACTCCTGACCTCAGGTGATCTACCCACCTTAGCCTCCCAAAGTGTTGGGATTACAGGTGTGACCCACCATGCCCGGCCTCATTATGATTTTCTTAATAACATTTTCTTTTTCGCTAACTTACTTTTTTTTTTTTTTGAATAATATTTTCTTTATTTACAAGTTAGAATCCACGAAGAGTCCATGGGACCAAATGGGGGAGATGACTGAAACCCCCAGGGCCCCAAATGGAATGAAGGAAAAAGGGAAAACAACAAAAAAAAAAGTCAACGTAAAAAAAGAGCTCCCCCTTCTTCCCTCCCCCAAGGAGGCTGAAGGGACCAAGGCCCCACTCTCACCCCAGCCTTACCTAGCTTAAAATAAATTAGAGCAAACAACCTCAAAACAGGGCCCTTAGAAGTCAACAGGGCAGCTACGGTCTCACATAACTCCAGATCAGGGGCTTTGCACACTTCCACCCTGTACCCCCTTGCCCTGCCCCAGTCATTTTGAATGGGGGGATCTACGTCCAAGAGATCACTCCCCAATGGGGCCTCATAAGAATTCAATCTTATTTTGTCCATGTCCCTCCTTCAGTAAATGTCCCTGCATCCCTCCCCCACTGCAGAGCCAGCTCTCCTAGAGGGGGGCAGGGGGGTGAGATGAAGTCACAGCAAAGGGGAAAGGGGTGAGTGGGGCAGGGTGGTCTAGGGGTCCGGTCCTGTGGAGCCTTCCTGCCCCATCTGGCCTGGCCCCTTAGCCTGAGTCTGAATCACTGGTGTCTGAAGAAGACGACGATGAAGAGGAGGAGCTGGAATCTGAGCTGGAGCTGGAAGCGCTGAGGCGTGACACTACTACTTGCTGTGCAGAGGATGACTCTGTTTTCTCACTTGCTTTCTTGGGGGCTTTTTAGTGGAATTGAGCTGTCCACTGACATCTTGTAACTGCTTTTCTAATTCCCGCTTTTTCTCCAAAGCCAGTTCTTCCTTTGTCTTTCCCACAGGCTTCTTAATGGTGTAGGGCTTTCAAGGTTTCTTACGTAGGCAGGAAAGGACATAGCGCTCAAGCTCTCTAAGTGTGGATGGCTTGAGTGTTTCAAAATCAATCTCAATCTCTTCTGGGTTTGAATCATGTAAAGAGGGTTCCCCGGCTTGGATTATGTGCACAACTCGGCCCAGCTTCTGTCCAGATAATTTGTTGATGTCCAGGCTCAGCTGCTGCTTTTCATCGTAACTCATGGGCCCGCTCTCTTTCTCCTCCTCTGAATCATAACCGGTAGGCAGGGCAGGTAGGGCTGTCTTTGTGGCCTTTTTGGGGAGCTTGGTGCCACTTCCTCCAGAAGGTCCAAAGTTAGAAGGGCCTAAAGCAGCACTGCCACCTCCACTGCCACTTGCTTTCCTGGACTTCTTGGGCTGAGGTGCGCGGGGTGCTCGAGGCCCCTTGTCATCTTCATCGGCCCCAGCTCGTCCTCAGTGCTTCTCTGCCTTCCGTTTCTTCTTTTTCTCTTTTTTCTCTCTTTCCTCTTGGGCTTGGATATTGGACCCTGGGACAGAGCAACCAGTTGTTCATGTACTGCCCGAAGCTGTTCCTGCAGTTCTGCCAAGCGATGAGCCCTTTCTTCCTCCGAGTCTGAGCTTTCACTCTCTTCTTCCTCATCCTCCTCATCTTCCTCAGAGGAGCTCTCACTGCTACCTTCCTCACTGGAGGGCTCTGAAGATGATTTTGGCCAAGCTAGGGGGCATGGCAGTAGAGACTGGTAATGGCTCTGGTTCCAGTGGTTCATCTGGCATCTTGGCATAATGGAACTCAAATATATCCTGCAGCTTTTGTGCCACTGCCACAACATCGTGATCTGGGGAATTGTACTTATAGCAGTTAGAGAACATAAGCCGTACGTCAGCAGCAAACTCCTGTGCATCCCGGTAATCACAGTTCTCCATCTTCCGCTGCAGAAGGAAGCAGCCATCAGAAGCTGCACAGGCAGGAAGACTCACCTTTCCCTGCCAACCCCAGACACCACAGGAGCCCTCTCTTGAGAGCACAGTGGGGATGACCTTAAGGATCTGTGCACTGAGGTTCAAGTTTGAAGTCAGGAATTTGGGTGGATTGAAGCAATATTTATGTCTTGACAGTGCTGAGGTCCATGGGGTGTTTAATGATGTCATGGTAGTCATGCAGGCCAAGTGCAGAAGCGTCCACTGGTTTACAGAAAGGCCAAGCATAGGCAGCATGCTTCTTAGAGAGTAACTCCTTCAAAACACCATTGCAATGTTTTAATTGTTCTGAAAGCTTTCCTTTCTTAGAGCTCTGGTGTTGTTGCTGAGAATCAGGCAAGTCTTTGCGTGGGGGCTTGATGGGGTGACCACTCTCTCTGTGCATAGGGGAAGCCGTGCTGTCTTAGGCTCAAGACTCCCAGGAGGGCTAGCTGGGGAACCAGGAGCCAGGATGGCTGTAGGTGTAGGGGTGGTAGTATCTGCTTTCCGCTTTACACCTTTTTTCTTGGCAAGGGGCTGGGTTGGAGAAGCTGCAGTAACAGCAAGGAGCGGGGGTCCAGCAGAGTGCAGCGACTTGAGAAGTGGAGAGGAAATGACTGATGGGTGGGGAATGTTGAGGACAGTGGTAGGTATCTCAGGTGGCGGAGTATACGCGGCTGTGTGTGACACAGAAGAGACAGCAGGCACCTCATGGGCACTGGAAACACCGCCCTGGAGTGCTGCCAATTTGGCCCCCTTCTTGTGGCTATTCTTAGGGATGGTCATCACCAGCTCTTGTTCCTCTTGTGGCATTGATGCAACTTTCTGTAGGAAGATCTTTTCCAACGTTTGTGCAATTAGAACAATATCATCAGTGGGCTTGTTGTAAATGTAACAGTTGGTGAACATGGTATTAAAATCTTGTATACACTCTGAGGCAGCCCAATAATAACTGTTTTCAAGTCTCCTCTTAATAGTACCCATGTCCATAGGCTGTTTTGTAATTTTGTGATAATCCTCTGGGGCTGGCTATCCATGGGCTGCATGAGGGAAAGGAAGAAGCTAAGAATTCTGGCCACTGTGGTCCTCTCCCAACCCGAGGTGGGAATTGGTAGACCCAGTTTGACAGCAACCACAGGCTGCTGAAATGGCCATGCAAAGTGATGTTTCCACAGACCTTTCATCACTACCTTGTGTAGGTTATTGCAGCTGGTTGGTAACTCGTCCTGGCTTTTTGGGATTGGACACCTCCCGTGGTGGTGGGTTGGCAGGGGTCAGTTGCAAAGCAGGCACCGAAGCCATTGTGGGCTCTCAAATCCCTCATACAAGAGGGAAGGCTTTCGAATCCTTTTCCCTGGCGCCGCTGCTTCTGGGCCCCTTCCCAACAACCCTACATTCCCTTCCCCCAGGGAGCTTGTGAGGAGTCACGTTTTGCAGCATCTTGACCACAGGGAACCTGCGCTGCCCTCAGCCGTGGAAAGTCCGGGTGGCCTCGGTTCCCCTCACCACCCGGTCAAGCATAACCCGGTAAGTCGGGGGGAGGCTGCTGCTCTTGGCCCTCCAGGCGACAAACCCCCTGCCCCGCCGGCGCAAAAGCAGTCTCTTCAGGGCCTCACAGAGAGCTCCGGACAGCTTGGCGCACTCTGCAGACGGCAGACAGCAAGAAAATGGCGGCAGCCTCAGCTGAGGCGGGCGACTAAGGAGGGACTGACTTCAAATCAAGACAGTCCCTGTTCTCAGACACTGTCATCAATATAGCCCGCTGTTGGTCTGCAGGGATTCCTTCTTCTTGTCGGGACCCTACGGCCCGACGAGGTCCCGTTTCCATCTCGGATAGAGGCGGATGAACACGAAAAGTGGTTTAGGGAGCCACCGCCTCCATCTTTGAAATCCTCTTGAGGGCGGAGTAGAGGGGGTGGACAGACTCCGAGGATTGGGCGGGTCCCGAAAAAGGGGAGCTTCAGGGACTTTTATGGGGTTTGTACTATCCGCTGGGACCGGTCATAGGCTGGGAGGAAGGCCATTTACAAGCGGATGGAGGTGGATTGTAATGGCGCCCCAGACGACTGGAAGGCTCTGTATTGGTAGGCAGAATCCTCCAGCTCATTCTAGAGATTGCTCTACTCCAACGGGAAATGGTGCTGCCAAGCCCCGTGCCAGCCCTTTATATATAGGCGGTGAGGAGGAGCTTCTCTGCTCATGCCAGACACCCTGCTCGAGATTTCCCACACCCCCTCCGGCGCCCGTGCTCCTCACGCGCCTGAAGAAGCTCAGTCGAAGGGAGAGGAACACCTCTGCGCGGGAGCTTTTACTATTGGCCAGCGGCAGGGATGACGTCGTAAACTTCATTTCCAAGGTGTCAGTCACCAGGCAGAAGAGTGCAGCAGAGACCTACAGGGAAGTGGCAACCCGCCACATCTCCAAGCCGATTTGCTGTGCTGTGGTTCCCTGACTCCAGGGAAAGAGGGTGGTTGGAAGAGGTGCGGAAGCCATCGCCCCAGAGCCTCTAGCACCCTCTCTTGCCTCCCCTTCCAACAAAGTCTTCTCAGGCTTCCATACGCAGCGCAACTGGAGACTGCCAAGCTTGGGTAGGCCGTGCCATTCCTAGCTCCTCCACTGGCCAGACCAGCGGGGGAACAGGAGGGGACGCTTGGGGGTAGCTGGCCTGGGCCCGCCAGGGGTGTGGCCGCAAGATGACCGGAGGGTGGTGGTTCTCGGTGGTAAGGCTGCTGCAGCGAAGAATCTGGACCCTAAAGCCTTCCAGGGGGCCTCCAAAGTTGCACGGGGTATGTAATCCGGGGTGTCAACCCTCTGCCCAAAATGAAGCTGCGTTGGGGGAGGGGGCGTAGCCCCCAACCCCTCCCTTTGCTAACTTACTTTTTTGTATGAATATATACATGCATGCAATATGCAAAAATATATTTTAATTGACTGTTTATGTTATTGGTATATAAGGCTTCCAGTCAACAGTAGGCTATTAGTAGTTAAGTTTTTGGGGAGTCAAAAGTTATGCCTGGGCTGGGTACAGTGGCTCATGCCTGTAATCCCAGCCCTTTGGGAGGCTGAGGAGGGTGGATCACGAAGTCAGGAGTTAGAGACCAGCCTGACCAAGATAGTGAAACCCCATCTCTACTAAAAATACAAAAATTAGCTGGGTGTGGTGGCGGGCACCTGTAATCCCAGCTACCCAGGAGGCTGAGGCAGGAGAATCACTTGAACCCGGGAGGTGGAGGTTGCAGTGAGCTGAGATCGTGCCACTGCACTGTAGCCTGGGCAACAGAGCAAGACTCTGTCTCAAAAAAAAAAAAAAATTGTTATGCATGTGGCTGGGTGTCATGGCTTATACCTAGAATCCCAGCACTTTGGTAGGCTGCAGTGGGCAGATGGCTTGAGCTCAGGAGTTTGAAACCAGCCTGGAGAATATGGTTAAACTGCATCTCCATGAAAATATACAAAAATTAGCGAGGCATTGTGGCATGCGTGTGTAGTCTCAGCTACTCAGGAGGCTGAGGTCGCAGTGAGCCAAGATCATGCCACCGCACTCCGGCCTGGGCAATAGAGCCAGATCCTATCTCAAAGGAAAAAGCCCTCCAGGCCAGGCGAAGTGGCTCACATCTGTAATCCCAGCACTTTGGGAGGCCGAGGCGGGCCGATCACCTGAGGTCAGGAGTTTGAGACCAGCCCGGCCGACATGGTCAAACACTGTCTCTACTAAAAATGCAAAAAATTAGCTGGGCATGGTGTCAGGCTCCTGTAATCCTAGCTACTTGGGAGGCTGAGGCAGGAGAATTGCTTGAACCCAGGAGGCAGAGATTGCAGTGAGCCGAGACCATGCCACAGCACTCCCGCCTGGGCAACAGAGCAACACTCTGTCTTTAAAAAAAAAAAAGCCCTCCAAAAACAAAGTTCTACATGGGTTTTTAAATGTGTGTGGGGTCAGTGCCCCTAACCTCTGTTGTTTTAGGGTCAGCTTTACTGTAGTCATTACTGCATCACCAGTTTTAGCTGTTTATTGAAATGGAGGGAGGAAGAAAGATAGGGAGGGAGAAGGAAAGGGAGTTAGTGATGTAGAATAGGAGACGGGGAAAGGGGGAAGGGCCTGGAGCCCACACCTGCCATATGCTATGAATGTTGTATCACTGAATTCTCATGAATCCTATGTCATTTCATTACCCGACATCCCTGCATGGCTGGTATTATCCCAGATGTACGGAGGAGGAAGTCATGAGTCAGAAAGGCTGAGTAACATTCAGTTAGAAAGTGTTGGTGAGAAGATCTGAATCTGCATTTACCAAACTCCAAAGTCCTTACTCCTGTCATGAGGCCATCTCATCTTTTTGGTGAATGAGGAGTGTACCAGAGGAAGGAAAAAGGTTCAGATATGTTGCCCAGGCTGGTCTCAAACTCCTGGGCTCAAGTGATACTCCCGCCTTGGCCTCCCAAAGTGCTGGGATTTCAGGCATGAATCACCACATCTGACCCTCAGCCAGTTTAAACAGATTCCCCAGGAGAAGTGTTGCTAGAAACACAATCAGCTTAAACAGGAAAAGAAAACAGAATGAGTAGCTACCTTGCAACATCCATGGTGGAAACTAGAGTTAAGAGGGAAACAGGGCAGTAAGAATTCTTGAGTTAGAGAAACGAGTCAAGTGTGTAGAGTATGTGATGTCAGCTTGGAAAATGCAAGACAGTCTTCACTGAATACTTAGATCCACAAAGTAACAAGATTTATGCTAATTAAAAAGCCACTAATGTTTCAGTGGGATGAGACTGTTGGGGACCTTGAGAGAGGGTAAATGTATTTGGCATTTGGGAAAGATGTGACTATTTGGGGCCAGAGGCGGAATCCTAAGGTGACCCTCCAAGATTCTGGTCCTTGATGTATGCACAACTTCTCCCAGCTATTCAGTTAAACACAAAGCTAGGTACTGCTATAAAGGGATTTTTTTTTTTAGGTATAATTAAGGTCTTAAGTCAGTTGATCTTAAGACAGGAAGGTTATCAGGAGGCCTGATCTAATTGTACAAACCCTTTAAAAGTAGAGTTTTCTGCCGGGCATAGTGAGGCTGAGGCAGGCCGGTCATGAGATCAAGAAATTGAGACCATCCTCGCCAACATGGTAAAACCCTGTCTCTACTAAAAATACAAAAATTAGCCGGGCATGGTGACAGGTGCCTGTAATCCCAGCTGCTTGGGAGGCAGAGGTTGCAGTGAGCAGAGATTGTGCCACTGAACTCTAGCCTGGGCAGCAGAGCAAGACTCTGTCTCAAAAAAAAAAAAAAAAAAAAAGTGGAGTTTTCTAGCTGGGCATGGTGGTACGAACCTGTAGTCCCAGCTCAGAAGGCTGAGGTGGGAGGTTCACTTGAGCCCAGGAGTCTGGAGTCTTTCCTGGGCAACAGACCAGGACCCTGTTTCAATGACAACAACAACAAAAGAAAAAGCAGAGTTTTCTTTGGCTGGTTAGAAGTAGAAATCAAAGAGACATACTCTGGCTGGCTTGGAAGAAGCAACACCCACGTGAATGCCTTATGTGGGGCCACATGACTAGGAACTGCAGACAGCCACTAGGAGCTGACCTATTCCTGCCGACGGCTTGAAGGAAAAACGGGACCTCAGTCCTATACTCACAAGGAGATGAATTCTGCCAACCTCAGCCTGGAAGAGCATCCGAGCCCCAGCTAAGAACGCAGCCCCAGTTGACACCTTGGCTTCAGCCGATGAGACCCTGAACACAGAATCTAGTCACTCTATGCCCAGATTTCTGACCTATGGAAACAATATGATTATAAATGGGTATTGTTTCAGCCGGGTGCGGTGGCTCACATCTATAATCCCAGCACTTTGGGAGGCCAAAGCAGGCAGATCGCTTGAGCTCAGGAGTTCAAGACCAGCCTGGGGAACATGGCAAAACCCTGTCTCTACAAAAATTAGTCTGGTGTGGTGGCACATGCCTGTAGTCTCAGCTACTCAGGAGGCTGAGGTGGGAGGATTGCTTGAGCCCAGGAAGCAGAGGTTGCAGTGAGCCGAGATCATGCCACTGTACTGTATAGTCTGGGTGACAGAGTGAGACCCTGTCTCAAATAAATAACTCAAAATAAAAAAAATAGGTATTGTTTTAAGCCATAGAGTGTGTGGTGATTTGTTACACAGAAATAGAAAACAAATATACAGATATCCCATTTCCCTGGTTTCCTCCACAAGCCTATGAAGAAGGTAAGGCAAGTATTTTTAAATTTCCATTAGATTTGGAGGAAATTGATGCACAAAGAGAGTATACTACTAGCTCAAGTTTATTTAGCAAATCAATCATCGAGCTGGGATTAGTCTGGTTCCTTTGACACTTCCAGAAATGCTTGTACATCCCGATGGTGTGCTCACGCTGTTTTTGTTAGCAGAGCAGTGCCTTTGAGCATGTTTTGATCCAGTGGAAGAGTTGGTGATAAGGGGAGAATATTTCAGAGAGGGAAAAGTGAGGAGAAGAGAAGGTGATGGGGAGCTACATCTGCCTTCACTTTATTCCTAGCTGATGCCCATCTGTGTCCCCCTTTAGATCTGTGCCCACAGAGAGAGCCGGCTCCAGCATCTTTGCTACAGCCTTGAGTCTTCTGCTGTAAGTTTTCATTCTTTTATTTATTTTTTATTTTTTTATAGAGATGAGGTTTCTCCATGTTGGTCAGGCTGGTCTCGAACTCCCGACCTCAGGTGATCCGCCCACCTCAGCCTCCCAAAGTGCTGGGATTACAGGTGTGAACCATCATGCCCGGCCTATTTTTTGAGACACAGTCTCACTCTATTGCCCAGGCTGGAATGCAGTGGCATGATCTCGGCTCACTGCAACCTCCACCTCCCAGGTTCAAGTGATTCTCCTGTCTCAACCTTTTGAGTAGCTGGGATTACAGGCGTGCATCGCCATGATGGGCTAACTTTTGTATTTTTAGTAGAGACAGAGTTTCACCATGTTGGCCAGGCTGGTCTTGAACTCCTGACCTTGTGATCCACCCGTTTCAGCCTCCCAAAGTGTTGGGATTACAGGCGTGAGCCATGGTGCCGTGCCAAGTTTTCATTCTTTATCTTTTTTTTAGTGAAAAACTTACAGTTAATGATTGTATTGCATTTGGCTTTGCGTGTGCATGCATATGAATGTGTATCACATTCTCCAGCGGTTTCCTGGAAATCCGTTTAAAGTCTCTGTCTATCTCAGGACAAGAGGAAGAGAGGGGCTCATACACTGTGGCAGAGAGGCCTGGTTTGTTCCCAGTGTACGTTTCCCTTGCTTCCATGTCATACAAGGGTTTAATCTGTGCTCGTGGCTGCCCTGAATAAAAATTATATTTCCAGCTTTCTGGAAGCCAGGTGTGGTCATGTGACTAAGTTGTAGCCAATAGCCTGTGGGGGAGTAGTGAGGTGTGCGACCGCTGTCAGAGCTGTTATAGGAAGTGCTGTGTTCTTCCCTCTGTGGTTCTCCTTCCCTGGCTGGAATTGCCATGTGGCAGTGCTCTACTTTTCTTTTTTCTTTTCCTTTTGGTTTTGAGACAGGGTCTTACTCTGTCACCCAGGCTGGAGTGCAGGGGTGCAATCTCGGCTCACTGCAACCTCTGCCTCCTTGGCTAAAGCAGTCTTTCCATCTCAGCCTCCAGAGTGACTGGAGCTACGGCTGCATGCCACCATGCCAAGCTAATTATTTATTTACATTTTAACATTTTTATTTATTTATTTATTTTGAGATGGAGTCTTGCCCAGGCTGGAGTGCAGTGGCATGATCTCGACTCACTGCAGCCTCTGTCTCACAGGTTCAAGTGATTCTTCTGCCTCAACCTCCTGAGTAGCTGGGATTACAGGAGTGCACCACCATGCCTGGCTCATTTTTTTTTTTTTTTTGAGACAGAGTCTCACTCTGTTGCCAGGCTGGAGTGCAATGGTGCAATCTCGGCTCACTGCAGCCTCTGCGTCCCAGGTTCAAGCAGTTCTCCTGCCTCAGCCTCCTGAGTAGCTGGGACTACAGGCACATGCCACCATGCCCAGCTAATTTTTTGTATTTTTAGTAGAGATGGGGTTTCACTGTGTTAGCCAGCATGGTCTCGATCTCCTGACCTCGTGATCTATCCACTTCGGCCTCCCAAAGTGCTGGAATTACAGGCGTGAGCCGCTGTGCCCAGCCAGTCTTCCCCTCCCCTCCTCTCCCCTCGCCTCTCCTTTTCGTTTTTGTAGAGATAGGGTCTCACTGTGTTGCCCAGGATGGTCTTGAACTCCTGGCCATAAGCAATCCTCCTGCCTTGGCCTACCAAAGTGCTGGGATTTCCTCTTCTTCTGAATCCAGCTCCAGCATTATCAAATTTGGTTCCTCTGGTCATGTAGCATCCTCTCATGTGTGGCCTTGGGACCCCTTGCTCTGCCTCTGCAGGTTCTGAGCACACTGTGTTGAGGTTTCTCCCATCGTGGCCCTTATCACATTGGATAGAAACAGCCTTTTCCCTTGGTGCTCTCCCCACAGGGTTGTAAACTCACTCAGGGCAGGGGCTGTTTCCCATTCTACCAGAGAGCCTGTTACATATTAAGTCCACAATACATATTTGTCCAACCATCATACATATGAATGAAACAGGGAGTGGAGGAATGCATAAAATCACTGTGGACTGGAGAGTTGGATGTCAGCATATGTGGGACTTTGCAATGTGGGTGCCTGATATAAAATAAGGTTTTATTTGGGAGGGATGCACTAGACATGTGAAATCAAATGCTCTTTATTCTTTGTACACAGTGAGCTTTCAAACTCAGTGATGGACTTGTAACTTTCCTGTTTTCTCTTGTTCTCCTTGTCCATTTCCTTCTGCCCTCATGAAAGCCCCCTGTCTCTATCCCTTTATTTTCAAGAAGCGATCATGTAGTAAATCCCATCCCACTGAGTCAAATTTAGGTCATCTTTTATTTGGTCAAAATATAGTCTTACTGGCAAGTGGTATCACTGTTATTCAGGAACACACATATTGTTTTACTTAAAGCTGTGTAGTATTTTATGTTCTCATATAAATGTTATGCCTGGATTATAGTGGAAGCAAACTGGACTCCACTTATTTGAAAAAAATAATGGGAAATCAGGTTCATTCTATCCATCGTCCTGACAGCGTCCCATTTCTCAAAGGAGTCTTTGCATGGGCTGTGAAGTGTTGCTTGGTAAACAAGCTCTCCGCTGATCCTCTGAGATGGTTTTCCTAGCACGAAGCCTTCAGCTGGGGGAGGAGGGAGGCAAGAAATCTGCCTCGTGACAGGGAGGAATAGAGAGTTGCTTGGTTGAGCATCTTGCAGGGAGAGAGGCCGACAAAGCTGTCAGGTTCTCTTGGGTAAAGATCTTGGAAGGTAGCAGAAAAATGTGTATGCTTTTCTGTGGGCAAGACATTCAGAACAGATGGGAGAATCCAGCACTGGTGGTGGACTTGTGCATCACCATCAGGTGTCATCATTACCATTATCCTGTTCTCAGGAAGGGTCTGCTTTGTTTAAGGTGTGTGTGTATTATTATGCTGCTCAGTCTCCCTCTTACTAGCAAATAGCTAACAGAAGTCTGGCTCTAAAATTCAGGCTCTCTCTGCTGTACTTCTCAGCTCCTTTAAAGATGTGATGGCTGACCCCACTTCTTCTGTCTTTATGTATGTTACCTTGTACTTATACATGTATGTACACATATATATAGATGGCTACTTTTATGGAGGTGTGTAGAGGAACATAGTTCTTGAACTCTTTTCACAGAATCACACAGACAGGAATGGCATTCCAGAACCTTATTTTGGCTGGGTGTGGTGGCTGACTCCTGTAATCCCAGAACTTTGGGAGGCAGCGTTGGGCAGATCACTTGACCCCAGGAGTACGAGACCAGCCTGGGCAACATGGCAAAACCCCGTCTCTACAAACAATACAAAAATTAGCCAGGCGTGGTAGTCTCTGCCTATAGTCTCAGCTACTTGGGAAGTTGAGGTGGGAGGATAACTTGAGCCCAGAGAGGTCGAAGCTACAACAAGTCGTGATTATACAACTGCACTCCAGCCTGGGTGATAGAGTAAGACTCTGTCTCAAAAAAAAAAAAAAAAAAAGTGTATAAATGTACACACAACTCCCCCCCCCCCCAACACACAGAGTACCTGAAACAGAGTCAGCTTTCAACAACTATTTGCTAATATTGTTAAGAAAACAGGATCAGAATGTTCAATTTCTTACAGGTTATATTATTTTTTAAATCATGCTAAGAATTGACTGTGTTGACAGTATAAATAAAAATAAATATAAATAAAATATAAATATGGCCAGGCACAGTGGCTCACTCCTGTAATTGGGATGGAGTGAGACTCCATCTAAAAATAGTTTACATATTTTGAATGTATATCCATAGACATTAAATGTTATTATTTATTAAAATCCTGATTTGGTTAAGTTAAAAAGGTTTAATAACAAACCTCTAATAATTTTCCCTTTTTTGTTGAGACCAAGCCTCACTCTGTCACTCAGGCTGGAGTGCAGTGGTTTGATCTTATTCACTGCAACCTCTGCCTCTCAGGATCAAGTGAGTCTTGTGCTTCAGCCTCCCAAGTAGCTGGGATTACAGGCGTGTGCCACCGTGCCCGGCTGATTTTTGAATTTTTGGTAGAGATAGGAGTTCACCATATTGGCCAGGCTAGTCTCGAACTCCTGGGCTCAAGTGATCTGCCCACCTTGGCCTTCCTCCCAAAGTGCTGGGATTCTAGGCATAAGCCATCATGCCTGGCATAATTTTCATTACATTGTTATATGCAATAGTATTGTAAAGGAATCATGCTGGAATAATAGAACATATGCATTTATATCTATATTTTATGAGATATGTGCATTTATATATCTACACATATATTTAAAATTGTAAAAAATACATGATATAAAATTTACTCTCTACACCATTTTTAAATTCACTAGTGCTAACTATATTCATCTTGTTGTGTAATAGGTCTCTAGACCTTTTTTATCCTGCAAAACTGGATCTCCATATCCATTGAACAACTCTCTATTACGTCTTCCTGCTATGCTGACCACCATCCTACCTTCAGTTTCCTTGATTTAACTACTCCAGGGACCTTATGTAAGTGGAGTCATGCAATATTTGTCTTTTTGTTCTGAATTATTTCATCTAGGATTATGTCCTCAAGGTTCATCCATGTTTTAGCATGAGACAGGACTTCCTTCTTGTTAAGGCTGAAAAATATTTCATAGTATGTATAGACAACATCTGCTTTATCTGTTCATCCACTGATGGACATTTGTGTTACTTCCACCTCTTGGCTGTTGTGAATAGTGCTGCTGTGAACATGGGTATGCAAATATCTCTTCTTCAAGATCCTGCTTCATTTCTTCTGAATGCATACCCAGAAGAATTGCTGGATCATATGATGATTGTATTTATTTATTTATTTTTTAGAGATGGGGGCTTGCTAATGTTGCCCAGGCTGGTCTTGAACCCCTGGCCTCAAGCTGTTCTTCCAACTCAACCTCTGAAGCTGCTAGGACTACACATGTCTGCCACCATGATTGGTTAATTTTTTTTTTTTTTTTAGACAAAGTCTTAATCTGTTACCCAGGCTGGAGTGCAGTGGTGCAGTCATGGCTCACTATAGCCTTGACCTCTTTTCTTGGTGAGTTACCCAGTCTCAGGTAGTTCTTTGTAGCA
Organism: Ateles fusciceps; assembly: GCA_036589455.1. Classification (NCBI taxonomy): domain Eukaryota; kingdom Metazoa; phylum Chordata; class Mammalia; order Primates; family Atelidae; genus Ateles; species Ateles fusciceps. Next base: position 4,054,297 of record JAZHEH010000093.1, read on the forward strand.
ACATGAGAATGAGCTGATACAGCGGCATAGAATTCAATCTGAAACAGTACATGTCAGGTACTACACTAGAAATTAGACATCTCATCTCATTTACTCTGGTCAGTGACCTTATAGGATCAGTAGTTATTATCCTCATTATATGATGAAGACATGGAGCTTTAGAAGAACTCAGTGACTTGCTAGGGTTTCTGCCTGGGGATATCACCCTCCAACCACTTGCCTTTGCACATCACCAGGCACTTTGACCCTTAGAGGGGAAGCTTTGCTTCTAGGGCCGTCGTGCATATTGGTGTTTTACAGATGGTTTTTATTATGCTTCTGTTTTATCCAAAGATTTTCCAGATGGTCGGTTTACCTGGCCCCAAAGGAAGTTTGCCTTAGACTGGAGCAGTTCTGTCTGGTCAGATTTTGTCCTTTCTTCCTGGACATGAATACAATGTCTTCCAGGAAGACAGTTTCCAGGAAGAAATTCTAGGTCTTTCTGTACTGCTGTTCCTAAGCCCAAAGCTCCTTTTAAAGAGTACAGAAAGATCTAGAATCCAGGACTTAGAGGAAAACCAGAGAAGATTGCAAATGTACATGAGTAGTGAGTGATTCCCCCGGTTGCACGCATGTTATAGATAGCCATACATAAGACCTGAGATGAATACATGGGTTATTGTCCTTCATGGAGCAGAGTCTGTTTCTATCTCTGGCCTTTCCTA